>JAOVVB010000008.1:10303730-10318685 GCA_028570985.1 Heterobranchus longifilis | reverse complement strand
ATTATAAAGGTCTTGACTAAAACAACATGCATGAGGAATCACAAAGAAGTTTTCATTTTCTGCAATGGAAAAGTACTTTAACTAGTTACTTTTATCAGAAAGTAACGCTGTAATGTAACTGATTACTTTTTCATGACAGTAATTGTGTAATGTAATTAGTTACTTTAAAAAGTAACGTCCCCCAACAGTGCTTATTTTTGATAGACTTACAATAACTGCACATATAGAGATCTGAATCTTAACACATACATTAAATTTAAACCTCAAATAAAAGAACATTTTATTGACCGGACATTCTTAAATTTTAACTCAGGACCCATGCTTTAGACCACTCCTTTTGTTTTTAAAAGTACTCTTGCATGGCATACACTTTACTGCTCAACATTAAAATTTTGTATATACATACAAAAATGTATATCATTTTTTAACTGGATTAAGCTCTTTTTTTTTCTCCTCCCTTGGAGAAAGAAACAGTAACGAAAATGGAGAAAAGAACGGACGGAACGTTGTTCCGAGGGTGCTCCAGCAGCACTAACCTTATGCTGCAGTTAAGTCCCGCTTCGTGCTCTACTGATGGAAGGAAACCATAGTGCAGAAGGCAAGATTTGTTGCAAAAGTTGCAAACTTGTGACCTCAGTTGCTGTCAACTTTACAAACACTTATATTATTGTAATGTATTGTAATGCTTGCACAAACATATGCACTTGAGTATTTTTTTAATGAGTTGCACTGCTGATCAGTCTCAATTTCAGCGGCTCATTCAGTTCATTGTTATTGATGCACTATAGCTTAACACTAATAAATATGGCGTTGGCATCTGCTAGAAGTGCAGCGACTACTACCAATCTACTGTATATCTTTGAATGCACTCTTTTTTCTTTCTTTTTTTACAGAAATATGAGCCAGATGCATAAGCCAGTATATACTCCTGTACAGCTCATTCAATTCTAGCACAAACAGCTATTGTTCAAATGAATCTATTTAGACTGGATTAAGCGTATTAAAAAGTAATAAAGAATTTCCCCATCAGTTGTTAAATGTGATAAAGCACATATGATCACTTATTATTATTTTTATTATTTACTTTTATTGACCAACCACATTTGTACAGGTGCTCGTAGTAAACAAATGTTAATGTGAAAACTTCTCGCCTTCCACTTCCACCATACAACGAAATTTATTAGCTCAGAATATATGTGGTTGATTCTTCTCTAATTATCAGTTAAGAAATATGTATCCACAGTCTTCAATTGTTCGCCATAACAACTTTCATATTATGTTCTTGGTTCAACACTATTAATCGTGACTAATCACATAAAGAACAAGCAGGACAAGTTATATTATACGTATAAATTCATACATGCTATGTTTCTAGGAACTCAAAATCCAGCGCGTGAAGCGTCTCGTGTTTCCGCCCGGTTACATTTAGCTGGTGTGCACGGAAACACTGGTTCAGGGTTTCAGTCTGTTTGCAGCAGCAATGGCGCTGCCTGTGAATATCAGTGTTCTTCTACAGTCAGAAATAAGTGAGGACTCTCTTTATAAAGATGAAGGCGTGTGTATTTTGGGAATATTTGGGAAAAGTGCTGTGCAAACCGGATGTGCCAAGGAGTCTCTTATAAACATCCTGTCAGACAAACTTGTCTTTTCCCTGTTTGGGACCGACGAGCCGGACGGACTGAACGAACGGAGCTCGATCAAAGCGTATTATAACCAGGAAACCCGCGTGCTGTATTTGGTGCTAACATCCATTTTCGACAACCGCCAGCTTCTCCGGGCGTGTGAGTCTTTAACTTCGGGTGTCGGTCACGCCGAAACGCAGGACTTTTGGAAGGGAGCTGAGAAGGACCACTGCCTTCAGCTACTCTACCTTTTCTCATTGTGTCACATTCTGCTGTTAGTTCACCCGACCTGCTCCTTCGATGTCACTTATGACAGGCTGTTCCGGGCCTTGGACGCCCTGCGCCAGAAAACCTTACCTTTACTTCGTGGTGCCATAAAGGACTGCCCCGTGTCAAAGGAATGGAAGCTGAACTGCAGGCCCTGTCCTCCTCGTCTGCTGTTTGTGTTCCAGATGAATGGGGCAATGAGGGTCAATACATCGGGACTTGCTGGAAATTCCAATGATGCCACAGGAGTAGACAAGCCTAAGAAACACTCCCCGAGGAGGCGTCTGCAACATGCACTTGAAGATCAAATCTACCGAATATTCCGGAAGAGCAGAGTCCTCACCAACCAGAGCAGCAACTGTCTGTTCACTGTTCCAGCGAACCAGGCGTTTGTCTATGTGGTTCCCGGACCAGAAGAAGATCCGATCGGTTCCCTGCTTGGACAGTTGCGGGCAAACTGTGTGCTGCGTGAGAGTGACCCTGGCACACCTGGCTCAGGGCAAAGGCGATACCAACAGATGCGCCACTCTAACCGGCATCCCTCATTTAATATGGATAATAGTGGTCTGTCTTCATCAGGAGGTCAGTTATTGGACTGTACTCTTAAGGACTTTCTTTGGCAGCATGTAGAACTTGTACTGAGTAAGAAAGGCTTTGACGACAGCGTGGGGCGCAACCCGCAGCCCTCACACTTTGAGTTACCCACCTACTCCAAGTGGACTCGTGTTGCCTCCAGGCTATACCAAGTCATGATAGAGAACAATGAAGAGGACATGGCAGAGCTTTACCTTAAAGTTCAGGGACAGCTCATGGTTCTCGAAGGTTTCCTGGATGCCGATGCAAAATTCTCAGAAAACAGGTGTCAGAAAGCACTGCCACTGGCTCACAGCGCATATCAGTCCAACTTGCCACACAACTACACTACCACAGTGCACAAGAACCAGCTAGCCCAGGCTCTGCGGGTGTACAGTCAGCATGCCAGGGGAGTAGCCTTCCAGCGCTATGCCTTACAGCTTCATGAGGATTGCTACAAGTTTTGGAGTAATGGACACCAGCTGTGTGAGGAGCGAAGCCTCACTGATCAGCATTGTGTGCACAAGTTTCACCTGCTGCCCAAACCAGGTAAACAGCACTGCTTACCTGAAGGTTTAGCATTCTTTGAGGAAAGGCTTTCATGTTACTTTAAGAGCTCTAACACTTAGCATATGCCCAGAATATCCACATGGCTGTTTACAGGATAACTAAAATATGGTTTAGTCTGCAGCTGAGTTACATCTAGACTCGTACATTACCATACATTTAGTTTTAATTCAAATAGTAGATTTTATTTCCATAAGTTTATTTCCAGGTAATTTCAAAATAACACCTAAGAGACATCTATCTATTCATTTACTGTACCTAATTTTTGTGGGTCAAAAGTTTACATTCAAGTTGTTAGTATTTGGAGGCATTGCTTTTTAATTCACTAAACTGGATTCAAACACCCTCACAAGCTTCTCGAGATACTTTCCTGAAAGATTTTCCTATTCCTCCTGAGAGATCTGATGTAGCTCAATCATGGTTTTGCTCAAGCTTTTTCAGTTGAGTCCACAAAATTTAAAACAGATTCTTGTCCATGTTCGGGTCAATTCCAGTTCCTTTCTTGTTTTGTTGTTGTCTTTAATTAATGCTTTTTTTTTTTTTTTCCTTTTATCAAAGTTTGTTCAGTTCTGGGAGTTAAATTATGCATCTTTACTAAGTGATAGAATGTTTTAAATATATATAACATTTGTATATGGTTCTTTGTACACCGTTAATTTGCCAGGTGTATGTTTGTATACAGCTGATTTGCCAAAATATTCTTATGGTGAAAATATGTGAAATATGTGAAGGTTGTACATATTTAGCATTCTTATATGTAAACATTTGTTTACTGTTTTTGTGGCCTATATTGTTTTGTCTTAGTAAAAATTTAAAATGCTTTTTTTTTGTACATATTATGTACAAGTTGATGTATAAAATGTACGTATTAAATAGCTTTGTATAGTTTAACTGTATACCTGCTTCATATAATGAAGCTTTTTGAACTTTGAACTAAACAAATTACTATGCATGCATTACAACCCCAAATATGTCAGTATGTAAAAAAAGTTAAAACGGAGAACAGTAATTTGTAAATTTCTTTGACTTCTTTGTCCGTTCTTGTTTTGTCTGATCAGCTTCATTTTATTTGTAACTATAAACTACATCCATTCTTGACATTCATGCCTGCTAGACATTCCAAAAAAGTTGGGACAGGGGTGATTTACGACTATTAAACTATTATGATCTGATTTAAAACAGGTGATTGTAATCATGATTTTGTACAAAAGCAGCATCCAGGAAAGGCCAAGTCCTTTAGGAGCAAAGATGGGCAGAGAGTTGCCAGTTTGCCAAATTCATGAGAATTATTGACATTTTTAAAAAAGTTCATCATATTAAAATAGGAAGGGATTTGGATAGTTCACTGTATACAGTGCATAACATTTGTTAAATGATTCAAGTAGTCTGTAGGAATTGCAGTGCGTATAAGGCACTTTTGGGCAAAAGAATGAATATTTCCTTTTTTGGAAGAAATGGATGCTATGCACTGGAACAGATTGTTACCAGCAAAAGTCCAAAATCCAGGCTCTGTCATGTTATGTTATACTGTTGTATCAGTGCCTTTAGCAAAGATAACATAAAGTTAAAAGCTGGAAGAAAATCTGGCATTTGCAATCTGTGTTTAATTCCATACCATGAGTAATAATCTAATGAAAACGCTATTGTCTTTTTGCAGGAGAGAAGCCTGAGGTGGATCACAACCCTCCTATTCTCTATCACAACAGCAGAGGACGCTCAACAAGTTCCTGTAATTGTGGCAAGAAGCAAGCCCCTCGAGAAGACCCGTTTGACATCCAGACTGCCAACTATGACTTCTATTTAGTCTGTAGAAATTATTTGAAAATATATTGACCATAACACTTTATGAAATGTAATGGTAATGAGGCTATAAAGATGTTTGCCCCAGAGCACTTTTCTCAAATTCTCTAGTTGTTTGGTCTGAAACTGTTACAGTAGTGCCAAGTACTATTTGCATTAGTTTAATACTAAGTGTTTCTGCAGTAACAGCTGGGAGAAAATCCTAAATCTCTTGGAGCATATAGTGGACTCACTGTGGATTCAACTATTGCAACTTACTATGATATGTTGAAGGTTTCCCAGTTGAAGACATTTATTTAACATGCATGCAATGAGTAGATTTTCAGCACACGTGTTTATATACACTGCCTAGCCAAAGGAAGAAGCCCCACACTATAAGATTCAATTTGACCACCTTTAATTACTGCTTTGATTGCAGTACACTATGTGCTGACCCATTCACGTGTGGAAATGTTTTCTCATGCTCCCAAAACCACTGTTTCACAATGTGAGCCCTTTTGTGCCTTTTTTGACCAGGCAGTGTATAACAGTAAGTTTTCAGCACAGAGGACTTTGAGTGTTTTTTGGTCCTATCAATCCCTGATAAGGGAGTGACTGTTTATAGCTGCTAGAACCTAAGTCACAGGTATTCCAGGGCCCATGTTTTTTTGTGGCTGTTCTCCCAAAAAGACTTTAATAAATATTTACAAAATAATTTTTTTTTTAAATAAGAACATTTGTATTTTGTAATTAAAATTTTTAGATATAACATTGGGGCATTAAAGGCTGCTGTCATGGGTTTTTATAGAATTTTTTATAGCATCATGCCCAAAGATTTTATGCCTTACTCTAATGAGAGTCTTTGTCTACTCATAGTAAATGAAGTAGTATGTCAATGCATTTGTCTTAACTTGCTACTAAGAAATATGTTAAAATGGTCTTGATGTCCAAAAACCCTTCATTGTTAACATCTTTCCTTCTGTCTGGCTTTGTAATTCTCTTGGCTGTTATTCAGATGCTTGAGGAGAAGTGCTGTAGTAAACTGGAGAGGATAAACTTCCCTGTATTCCAGGCCAGTACTTTAGACCCAGCACCAGCCTGCGACGATGCAGTCAGACCTCCAGAAGCACCAGCATCTGATGCTGAACGTCTCAAAGAAAAAGAAAGTATAACACATACACCTGGAGATAGCACAAGTCTAAGCCTCGCTCTTAGTCTTGGCCAGTCCACTGACAGCCTGGGTGCTTATGCTGATGGAGCCGAAGGCCATGAGAAGAGGCCGAGTGTTGATCGACAGGCCTCCACCGTGGAGTATCTACCTGGCATGCTCCACTCCGGATGTCCTAAAGGACTACTTCCTAAATTCTCCAGCTGGTCACTGGTTAAGCTTGGGCCAGCAAAGTCCTATAACACTCTTGTGGGTTTGGAGCAGCCTGGCTTCCTGCCTGGCTCAGCATTTCTCCTTCCATGGGACTTGGTAATCCGAAGCCGCTCAGAGGATGATTCTAGCTCTACAGAGCTTGAGGGTGGAGTCTCATCGTGGCCGGCTCCTAATAAAGTGCCTGCTGGGAAGCGGGGCAGTGTGGGGATCGGACGCAGCCGAAGGCGTGACGATGTCTCGCGTGTGTATGTGGGTTTCGAGTATGAGGACAGCAGGGGCCGGCGTTTCCTCAGCTCTGGCCCAGATAAAATAGTAAAGGTTCTTGGACAGGGAGGGCCCAAGGAGCCAGCCACTCGAGCGCTGAACTCAGACATGCCCCTGTACATTCCGTCTCCTGCCCAGGGCAGAGGAATTAAGCCTCACTATGCTCAACTGGCTCGCCTCTTTGTTGTGGTTCCTGATGGACCAGTTGAAATTACGCTTAGTCCACAGGTAAATAGTCTAATTTTTTGAGTCTATGTATGTAATATATTTTTTGTTGATGATACTAAACTTCTGTAATGTTACTTTTTTAAGGGATATATTTAATTTTTAGTTTTTCTAAGACTGGACTTCTTTGCAATGTTTGCAACCATTGCATTCGTTGCACATTACTTCCCTTTCTAGCTACCTTTGGTAACTATGGAACGAGTGCTCTGGTACTTGAGACTATGATTGATTGTATCATAAAGCCAGGTGAAATTTCATTTGAAGGCAGTGAAGACTTATGGTCTCATATGGGGTTGAAAAAATAATTTAAGTCTTTACTTCCTTCCAATTAAATTTTCCCGGGCTTTATAATAAGACCAACTGAAATATCTTAAACCCGTGTGTTGTCTTGTCTTGGTTTTGCCCCGCTGTCATACTCAGTAGTGATTTGGATTTTACTGGCTTTGGTCTTGATCTTGTATCAGTCTCAAACCCAAATCTATATGAAATAGAGATAAATGATGACATGACTACAGAGTTTTATGTATTTTATGTTTTCATTGTTTTTGTCCAAACAGGTTCAACCAGGGCCCCCTCCTTGTCCCATTTTCCATCCTGAACAGCCAGAGGTTGTGCTGCCCCCTGATGGACTGTGGGTGCTTCGATTGCCCTATGCCTATGTAACCGAGAGTGGACCGTGCTATCCCCCAAAAGAGAATCAACCCCTTGCCAGCTTTCGGGTTCTTAAGGGCATTTTGCGTGCCAATACTGCTTGTTCTCCTGCACAGTGACACACGGTACCTAAATAACTTGAGAATTTTTTTTTAAGAGTCTGAAAATTTTCTCCATGTTTTATGCCTCAGTCTATAACTGAATCATGCCCCTTTGCAGATTTCTGATCATGAAAAGCAGTTTCAAAATTATGTTCATGTAATGCCACCTGTTAAAAATAAAAATTATGCTTTAATTGTCCAGCAGTTGTTTTAAACTGTGTATTTGAGGAACACTAAATGTTTACTGAAGTGACACAGTGATTGAGTGATTTGTGGTTTGAATTGTTGCCATATTGGGAAGTTTTCAGATGATGAATTAAGCTATGTTACTTATGTATACTTTCCTCTATACATTAACAACCATGGCATCATGGGTATGAATAATGCACTAAAGCTGAAAACACTGGGTGGTGCTGTTTGTTTATGTGGTTCATTCGTCTTATCTGAACTCATAAAAGGTTGGGGGGGACAAAAACATCCTGTCAATTAACTGGTGTTTAATGAAGTATGAAGAAGGACAACAACGTGGGAGTTGATGTAAGCTTTGCTTTCCCTCTGCATTGGCTGTTTTGCAGTTCTGATGAGCCAATCAGGATATTGTTGCTAGGCCGTGCGCTTCTATTGGTTGGTTATCTTGCCTGTCATTCAAACAGGAGGCGGAACGATGAGCCAATGCGCCACCCTGCTGTATGTATTTACACTGTACATTTATAGCCGTGCGAGAGAATGGACGGTTTATTGAAAGTTTAACTGCTACAATGGTAGCGACTTACTGTGGCTGAAGTTGGCTTTAAAGAAGAGTGAAGATGGTCCGACTGAAGCAGTCCTTTCCAGTTCTGAGGTACGATAGGTCACATTATTTTTCACATTAATACATTAGTATCATATTTTACCGTATATTTCGTTTTGTCCTAAAGTTCGGTGTTGCGTTAATTAGCTGGTACTTTAGCAGTTCATTACAATGTAGCGTTGGACAAAGTGCATGCGTGGATCGCTTGTCAATATGAACGCAGTGTTCATTATAGATACTCAGACTGTGCTTAAAATAGAATCTGCATCAATTGTTAACATGAAGTAAAAAAAAAAAAAAAAACGGAAAATAAAGAAAAAAGTGCAGTCGGTTAAAGATGCCTTGAAGCGCTCTTCCCGGTGACACCTCGCACTGTGAGCTGATCTCCGCTTTCTTATTTTTATCGATGAATCCATGGGTCAGTAATGTACTGTAAAGCGTGTTCTTATTGCTGGTTAATAAACTCATATTACACTTTATTCAGAAGTTAATAGTCTTCAATATTATAAATAATAGTGGAAATCCCTACAATTTTGTACCTGAGCCTCCAATAACGAACTTGAGTCCAAAAGAACTTAAACATCCAGCCGCCTAACACACAGTATGGGTGCAAAACAATTCCTGCCATCCCCTATCACCAAAATGAGGATGGGTTCCCTGTTGAGTCCTTTCAAGGTTGCTCATCAGGGGCAATCTGATGATTCATACTGTACATGTTTTCTCACACATTTTTAGATACATTTCCTCAATTTCCTTTTGATTCTGTAAGGCTGCTTTGCAACAGTGACCATTGTTAAAAGCACTATACAAATATACAAAATTGAACTGGAATTGAAAACTGGCCACTCAGAGTAGTGAAACCGGCTTAATTATCTGAGTTGCAAACAGTCTTTGTTATTTTCCTTTCTTGTTGTTTTCTTATTAAGATTTTAACATATTCCACTGTGAACATGTGAACTACCTCTGCCCATGAAAGACCTTGCTTTCATCAAAGTGAAACATTGATATTTTAAATTACAGAAAAACACATTACAGATTTTTAGGAAAGTACCTGAGAAGTAAATTTTCTGCAAGACTAATGATTCATTAAGTAAATGATATTTACAGTTAAATACAGGCATTAGGTGCTGTGAACAGTATTATTCTGTGTACTTAAATGGTCTGAGAGGACGATTGTTGCGATGTGAAAACATACATTTCTAAAAGTCTTCTGTTATTTTGTACCAAAAGGCCACAATAAAATATAAAGAAAATTCAGGCTTTCAGTTCATTTTGTGTCATTCTCAGAAGCACCTCCGACAAAACATATTGGCTTTTCTAGGTTGCTTTGGTAAAGCTTGGGGATGGATGACTGTGACAAAGTAGGCTTGAATTTTGCTCAGCAAAAATAAATAAATAAATAAAACTAGTGCTGGCAGTATGTGAGCGCACTGCATGACATGGATCAGATAATGGGATAGACAAAGTGTAGCAGATGCTCATGGGCTCTGCTTCTGTTCTGGCAGCACTACAGGTTATTTTCCCTTTTTTAAACTAAATTAAGCATATTACAAAAACTGGTTATCAGACCAATGTGGTGGCCATTTATTAAGGACAAGATTAACTGAGAATAGCATATCCCTTCTGACAGTGAATGCTATTGTTATACAGGTTTATAGCTGACTTATGCATTATGGCATATCATCAAAGCATTATAAATTTCAGCTTTCAGCTGTGGAAATTCAGACCCTGGAAAAGGAACAAAAATAAGACATCTATTTGAATATGAGATTGCCTTTGCAAGAGTGTGCACCTGCATTAATTACTGAATGTCTGAATGGATAATAATGGCTAATTATGTTCAAGAGCCTAATTTCAGGCAGCTGTTTCACCAAAAACGGGAAACACAAAAGCTGCTTTATAGAGTATTTTTTTCTCCTGTGCAGACTTTATAAATGCTTCTAATCCAAGGCCTGAGTTAAATTCCTTTTTGCATGAGTACAGCTCAGAGAGAAGATGGTGAGTAGGGCACAGAGCATCAGCAAAAAGCAAATGAGATGGAAAAAAACAGAGAGCTGGTAAAACAGTCACCTTCCCTGTTAATATTTTTTATATACTGTATATTATATGAGTGAGATTGCTAGCTAGTAACATTAACAGTTTGTCTGTCTCAGGACTTTCAAACCTTAACTTACACAATATAATCATCATCAACAAAGTGAACAGAACAATCAAGTAATGCTTACATGAACTGATGGGAGGCTGAACCTGATTATTTTGCTCTGAACTCTCTCATCAACAAGGCACTTCCACCCACAAAATTGTTGCTCACTCAGTGTTTTTTTTTTTTTTTCCTTTATACCATTTTGTTTTAACTCTTGTGTAAAAAATTCCCAGATCATCAGTTTCTGAGATACACAAACCTGTCTGTCTGGCACCAACATCCACAATACGAGTAAAATCACAGCGATTTTTCATTCTGATGTATAATGTGAACATTGTTATAAATCCTTAATATATGTATGCAATAAATGTGCCATAAGCAAAGATGCCTTTGAAAACAGAAAAAAGAAAAAATAATAATGTTAGATACTGATCTGTACAGTTTTATATGTACGAGGGTGGGTCAAAAATTATCCACACTTTGGTTGTAGAATTTATTTTAATTAACTTTTAGAAAAGACAAATACATCATTCTTTGACATTCTTTCATCCTCTTAGGGCTGCTTTCAGGGGACCAAACAGGTGAAAGTCAGAGCAAGATCAGGATTAAAGGAAGGATGATTTAACATGAAAGTTTGAAATTAAGTTTTTGTATGTGCATTTTCATGCAAGTGCACCCTTGGATGGCAGTCCTCTGTGTTTAATCCAAAGTTTAGGCTTCAGCTCTTTAATAAGTATTTTACTGTAACTAACACTATTTCCCTGATAATGTTCCAGTACTGGCCCTTGAGAATCCCAGTAAACCGTAGCATCAGTTTTCCAGCTGATGGATAAATTTTTTAACTTTTTCTCAGTCGGCGATTGAGGATGTTTCCTTTACATACGTTGCTGTTGACTGCAGTGTTGTAGTTTACTGTAGTAATGTGGTCCTGTAGAAATGAATCCATGTCTTGTCACAAGTAATGATTCATCTTAAGAAATAAGAAATTTTTACCGGTCCACATTTTGTTTTCAGATATTCAAACGCTTCTGTTTATGCTTTTCAGGAATCAGGGGTAGCTCAGTGGTTAAGGCATTGGACTATGGCTTGGAAGGTTCCTGGTTCAACTCACATGACCACCTATTGGGCCCTTGAACAAGGCCCTTAACTGCTCAAATGTATAATAAGAGAAAAAAAATTTAAGCCACTCTGGGCGTCTGCCAAATGCCTAAATTTAAATGCAGGTATACCCTCAGACCACAAAAAAAAACTAATCACTACATGCTGCTTCTTTCATGAAAATCATAAGTGGGGCATTCTTTTTTCTCTCTTACAAACTTGCAGTTACAAATGAACTTTCACAACACGTTCACACCTGCACAGCAGTGATTGGGGAGACGGTTTTACTGAGTATATTGGAGAACACGCCACAGTTATTCTTGGTCTTCTGTAATGTTGTTACTTATTAATATATATTTTAAGCTACTTTTGGAAATATTGAATTGTTTTGATTTAATGATACAGGTATTAATAAACATCTATAACAACATTTGTGCTAAATATAACCGGGTGCCCAAGACTTTTGCACAGTACTGTATAAATGGGTGTATTGATGGCAAATTTGGAGTGACTTAACTTTAACATGATTATGTCGGGTGCCTTTACTTTTGTAGTGACAATATGCATCTGGTGTAATGATTGCATAAGCATCTTTATTACTTTTCTGCACCAACTGATCAGTAACATTATCCAAATTATTTACTGACCTCCTTGGTAAACAAGAATCTTTCTTTTAGCCTATAGCATGTCGCCTCTCGGTCGTGCTCATTACATGGTCTTACTATGCTATTGTCTGTGAAAGAATACCGGCGCTGTCACTGTCCTAGTGTCTCTCATTAGATAATGCCTATTGTATTATTCGTCTTACTATCACCCAGTATCCCCAGCACAGCTAAAGTACAAAGTGTGTGCCTATGTTTGTGTGTGTTTACGACTTAACAGGAGTGAAAGCAAGTGAACACACACAATCAGTCAGCAAATTTGTGTGAGGGTTTCTTGTCAAAGACTGGTAATATCTCTCATTTTTTGGCTTGTATTTAATTGTAGAATAGGACTATTTTTATTCTTGGACTTGTAAATGAGCTGAGAGCCTAACATTACTTTCTGGTTTCCTTCAGAAACTAGAACTATTGAGCAACTACTGCCCGACCATCATACACACATGCAGTACACACAGTTGGGGTAATAAGCATGCCTTTTATGTCCCCTTCCTCCAAAATAGGAGTGATCTCTCCTCTTTTAAGTTGCACCACGGCCCTCACCTGTGTGCGTCACTGTTTTCTGTGTGAGCTGTCCTGGGTAGATCGTCCATTCCCACTGCGCTCCTCTGCCGTCTCACCTGCCACTGCTGCCATGACGCGCTCAAAGACCTTCCAGGCCTATTTACCCAACTGCCATCGCACATACAGCTGCATTCACTGTAGGGCTCATTTGGCCAACCACGACGAGCTCATCTCCAAGGTTGGTACCAGCCCTTTTATGATGTTTTATCCTTTGGTGTTGTTTGATTTATGATTCAAATAAGCATATATCGATATTAAATTCAGATCACTGTGATAACCTTTAACTATGGTTTTTGATTTTAATTCATATCATAATCAGAAAAACATACAATATTGTGCATCATTATATCTGTTGTTAGATATATTTATCATGTCTGTATTATTATGTACAAAACCACTCAATATTTCCAAACCAATTGTGTTGTTTTTTGTTTTGTTTTAGTTCTTTTGCATCGTTGTCAAACTTAGATGATTCAGATCATCAATCAAATTTTACCACTAAGAAGGTTTCGACTATTGCCACTCCTGGGAATAGGGTTTTCTCCATTTGTGGAAACTGGCTCTCACTGTTGTTTGCTGGAGAGCCAAAGCCTTAGAAATGGCTTTTGCAACTCTTTTCAGACTGATACATGTCCTTTGTTGCTCATCCGGCCTTGAATTTCTTTAGACTGTGGCAAGGATGTGTTCCTTTTTGAGATCTTTTAGTGTGCTTAACTTTGTTAGACAAGTTCTATATAAGAGGTTTCTTAATTCAACAGGTCTGGCAGTAATTAGGTCTTGGTGTGGCAAGTCATATTTAATTTAAGTTTCCATAAACTGTGGTTAATCACAAATCATTCATGATTTAGCATGGGGGCTTTTCCCCTAATTAATGAAATTGTCATTTAAAAACTGCATTTTGTATTTACGTGGGTTATACAGTATATGTAATACGTTGCTTTATGTACAGAGATGCAAATATTCTTCTGTAATGTTATTTACAGGACTGTAAAAAAATTCACAAACATAACCCGCGTTATTTTAAAAAAAATGCAGTTTTTAAATGCGTGAAAATAGAAAGGAGCCAGTGTGACAAATCTAACAGAAGAACCTCTAGCGGTTTTACTTGTAAAACAGTGCAAATCTGTATCTAACACTATTGATTTGTTTATTTCACTACTTTTTGGTGCTTTTTATAGAAGTTTATTTTCGGTAGAAATGTTTTTATGGCATCTTTGCATGTGGCATTTTTTTGTATGTGCCCAAGACTTTTGCACAGAACAGTAAGTAAAACACGTGCTGGAGAATAAGTTGTTCTGGTAACTTTGTCACACTCGCTCCTTTCTATTTTAATGCAAAACCCAGGAGCCTGATCTGAAAACTGGTCTGTCATGTAATATGTTGCTTTCTTTACAGGTTTAATGTATAGTACATAACAAAATTTGTATGTTTAAGAGAGATTTTGAAGAAGAGATTTTGTAGTGAGAAGTGCTCCCAAATACATTGTTTGTAATTTTCAGTTTTATTAAGTATTTAAAGAGTCGACCCAGTGCTGTTGTGTAGGTGGTATATAGCAGCAGGGTAAAACTAATTATGATTTGATAAGGCTATTCATTGACTCTTGTTCAGAGCCATGTCTTACTGTAAATGGTACAAGCAGTTGTATCATGCCACTGAGAGAGCAGTGTTTCTGTGTAGACCAGAGAGTGAGTTAGTGAGTGTGTGTGTGTGTCTGTGAAGGCGAGAGGAGGAGGGGTGTGTGTGAAGGGGCACGGTGTCCAATGACGCGCGCGCACACAGACACAAACTGCAGGCTGATACAGAGAGGGAGAGAGAAAATGGATTTTTAACCTCTCTAATGAGACTTGCTTTTGCTTTACACGCGCACACACACGTGTGTTATAATAAACAGTACACGCTGTACACACGCATACAAACACAAAATAAAATATGTTTTATCCACATACCCATGGTCACAGTGTTTAAGTAAACAATACACGCGCGCACAGATGTTGATTATACCAGTGAGATACGCGCACTACCAGTAAGACCCAGCAGGGGGGACGATAACCAACAATTCTGCAGTGCAAGAGAGAGAAAAAAAACATTGGCTCAGTTGTGATCACGTGATGCTCAGCGTTAAAACAAGAAGTGCATGCGTGATACATGATACTCGGTACTCGTAAACCAAGACTTGCTCGTTTTTCAAGTCGAAATTTATTAAAAATCTTTGCTCGTCTTGCGGAACACTCGCAAACCAGGTTACTCGCAATCCGAGATTCCACTGTACTC
>JAOVVB010000008.1:10273975-10292892 GCA_028570985.1 Heterobranchus longifilis | reverse complement strand
TGAACAATATTTGAGAGTAATGGGTCTTTTGTGTATGTAGAAAATGTTACAGATCTTTGAGTTCAGCTCATAAAAAAAGTTTATATTTTTGTTCAATATACTATGACCACCAACCTAATACTTTTACAACCTAAACATTAATGCACTGTGTGTTCTGTCTATTTTGTCTCATAACCAACATTAACCTTTGCAGCAATTTGATCTACACCAGCGCTTCTATTGGATCGGACTACAGGGGCCTTCACTCCCCATGTGCATCAGTGACCATTGACCCCCCCCATGACCCTGTCTTCACCAGGGGAACATCCCACAAGAGCTGCAGTTTTGGAGTCACTCTGACCCTTCACAGTCTGGTCTTGTCACAGTACATGACAAGACCAGAATGTCTCCCATGCTCGGTCTCAGTGCGTCACTCATCCCTGCATGTGTAGTGTTTACTATAACACTCTGACCATGTGTGTGTGTGTGCGCATAAAGCTTTTTTTATTTTATTTTGTGTCCAAGTGTAGTGACTGTTCTTTAATAACAGTACTGCAACAACGGCCTCCAGGAAGAAAAAAAGTTAAAAGTCTGTAGCAGTGCGGGAGATGAATCTGTTTACCGACAATGCAACGTCACATTTTCGTGAAATCCTCAAAAGGAGGCAAAGCAAGTGTCCTTAGAGAGATTCACTGTTAGAGTCACACAAAAAAGAAAAGATTTCAGCAGAGATCAGTGATTCTGTTTGTGTGTGTGTATGTGTGTGTGTGTGTGTGTGTGTGTAAAAGTCGTCCTACACAATAACCCCTCCTCCTCTCTCTCGTCTCCCTCACACTATTCAATTCAATTCAAAGGTAAAGTGCAGGTTAATTTGTTTTATTTTTACTTCATATTTTCTATTAATTATTTTTATATGAATATTTTTGGGTTGTGGAACGAATCATCATGAGTTTCCATTATCTCCTATTGGGGAAACTCACTTTGATATATAAGTGTTTTGATATACAAGCACACTTCTGGAATGAATTATGCTCGCAATCCAAGGTACCTCTGTAATTCATTTTCGAAATCTCATTACCCTGGAAGCTGGAAGTGGTAGGATTTATTAGGCAGCAAAAGAATCTTTTGTCTTGAAGTCGATGAGTTGAAAGCAAAAACATAGAGCAAGCATAAGGATTTGAGTGACTTTCATAGGTTCCAGATTGTGAGGTGCAGACGACTGGGGCAGAGCGTCTCAAAAACTGCAGCTCTTGTGGGATGTTCCCCGGCTGCAGGGGTCAGGACATACCGAAAATGATCTAAGGAAGCAGAACCGGTGAACTGGCGACAGGGTCATGGGTGGCCAAGGCTCACTGATGCACATGGGGAGTGAAGGCTGACCCGTTGTAGTCCGATCCAATGGAAAAACTAATGTAGATCAAATTGAGGAATTTTGT
The DNA here is from genome assembly GCA_028570985.1 of Heterobranchus longifilis. Taxonomy (NCBI): domain Eukaryota; kingdom Metazoa; phylum Chordata; class Actinopteri; order Siluriformes; family Clariidae; genus Heterobranchus; species Heterobranchus longifilis. Next base: position 10,291,477 of record JAOVVB010000008.1, on the reverse strand, counting down.
TGATTCCAATAAAAAAAACACAGAACACGAAGTGTATCACTGTTGTGGGGGCAAAAGAGGGAACCTACTCAATATTAGACAATAATATATAATATAATGTCATTATATTATATATTATGCCATTATATATTATTCCATTATTTACCTAGAATAGTATAAAATGTGATAGAATTTTGGCTTGGGATCATTAAAATAGTGACTGTGGTAGCATATTGTATATACTAGACGGCATGTTAAAATGTAGCCCATGTTTTCTTGGTCTGCTTTCTTTTAAGGGTGCAGGAACTTTTGCACACATGGAGAGAATGAGCTCAAGACTGCATCTCTCTAAAACTATGTGCATTTTTAGGTGTATGGAGGACTAGATGCGAGGCAGTGGCACAAGTAAGCGCACCCTTAGTGCCGGTCCCAAGTCCGGAAGTCTGCTGTGTCAACCCAAAATATGAGGAGCGTAAAGGAGAGTTGTGTTCACTCACAACAGCATGACCTGTACACTGCCCTTACACGACACACACTATATGTACTGTATATGTGCATTTTCCAAATTGTACGGATTGAAGGTCATGAAAACTGCCTGCGGGGAAACTTGCTTACGCTATAACTACGCTAGAAACGCCTCTGCTCTGAGAATTCATCCATCGCACGTGGACGGGACCATCATTCAGAAGCAGAACGTGCTGGCTGGTCCTCATCCTCCAGCCAGATTGCCATTAGCGACTTGGCAACGGCGGCTTACTCAATCAGATGAGATGTGTCGTGCTCACACAGCTCTTTTCCAGCTTAACCTGCATTTGCAAACAGCTTACTTTATCCAAATTGCTCCTGACGCTGCTTTTGTTTTTACCCTCACAGGCTGAAGCAGGCTGTAGGGAATATGTACAGTTTAACAGCGTGATAGTCATTGTGTTGAATAAATGGATTCTGTACTTTTACAGTATTTCTTTGCTGGAGGCTCCATGTACTGTAAGAGTGTGTCGTCTCTGCCATGTGTGTGTAAGGACTAACCGTGGTGTGTGTATCCGGCTCAGGGGGATCTGGAGTCTATCCCATGAGCACTGAGTGTGAGGTGGGAACCCCAGAACATAAACACACACACACACACACACATTCACACACTTATCCACACCTGAGGAACGATTTCCTATTGTCGGTAATCCTAGAGGAAACCTCTAGAGCTCGAGTGATTGTCTGAGTTTAGTCTCGTGCTTTTATATGTCTCCATTAGAGTTCGAAAACCTGATTAGTCCTCATAAGGAGAATGTCTTTTACATTGTGTTTTATTTTAAAAAAATCCTTGTGGTTAATTTGGGTTAAATGTGCATCAGAGAGAGAGAGAGCGAGAGAGAGAAAGAGAGAGACTCTGAGATGGACCGGTGTCTGTTTTCTGAGAATTTTGATGCTCTTTTTACTGAATGAGGGGAAAATAGTTAAATAGATTCTTTTGTGTAATGATCACTCTTTGTCGATGTACAGGCCTGAGTCTCTCTCATTTTTTTTCCCATCATGGGTGTCTTCTGGAGCATCTGAAACATTAGTAGTAATTTCTCAGCATTGCTTTGCTTTGATTTTACACCACACGGGACGTCCTGCGACTCACTGACTAATAATAATAATAATAATGTGATTCTTTTTATTTATTTATTGCGGTATGGTGATGTAGTGGTTAGCACTGTCGCCTTGCACCTCCAGGGTCCGAGTTTAATTCCCACCTCAGGTCTGTGTGTGTGTGTGTGTGTGTGTGTGTGTGTGTGTGTGGAGTTCACATGTCTCCCCGTGCTTGGTGGGTTACCTCGGGGTACTCTGGTTTCCTCCCACAGTCCAAAGACATGCAGATTAGGCTAATTGACGTTCCCAAATTGCCCGTAAGACGTGTGTGCCCTGCAATAGATTGGCACCTCATCATGGGCATCCCCTGGGATGGGCTCCCACCCCCCCAACCTGTACATAGGATAAAGCAGTTCAGACAATAAGTGAGTGAGAGTGTTATTTCTGCATATTGTTTACAGATATCATGGCGCCCCCTGGTGGTTTTGTAGCCCCAAAGAAAAACCGAGGACGAACTAATGAAGGAATTAAGAAGTGAATTAATGAATGACTTATTTGTTTTTTTCTGCAGTTTAGTTTTGTACTGGCTTTTCTGTACTTTTTTCTTGGTTTTCTCTGCTTAACTCTTATTTCTTAACTTACGTAATCATAAAAGGGACCCTTAAGCATTCTTTAGTTTTTATTCTGAGGGAAGCTCTTAAAGGTTCTTGTTTTCTCTATTCAAAGTAAAACTCTTGTAAGAAGTTAGGAATACTCACATACCTAAAGAAACCTTGAATAGACATCATTAGTTTTGTAATTTTATAATAATAATAATAATAATAATAATAATAATAATAATAATAATTAACATGAAATTGACCTTTTGTTTTTGGACATACATAAACCATGGTTAGTTTCTATTCTTTACAGGTATAGTTTTTATTATTATTATTATTATTATTATTATTATTATTATTATTATTATACAATATTCTACATTTTCCTCTAAATCTTCTAAAAGAGTTCTTTCTGCTGAAATTACAGGTTTTAGATCCCTGCTGGTCTACAGATGTGTTTGAGAGTGTTCAGTGACATCTAGTGGCTACCACACACACACACACACACACACACACACACTGTGATTCATCTTAAACATGCTGGAGATGCTGAACTTTACAGAAAAGTTTGAATAACATCCCCTGATTCATAAAGACAATAAACTTGTTATCAGACTAACATCAGTCTAAGGAGGTTTGCGTGTGTCTCATTTAAATAATACATAAATAATGTTCTAATCCAAGTGCTTGGTAAAAAGCTAGGTTTATGGTTTACAGTCAGGGGAAGTTTAGGTCTGGGACAGAGGAGAGTCTTGCTGCATGTCTTTGTTGTTTCTCGAGAGAAGTGTGAGCTGAACTGAAGGCAGCGCGGTGCAGTGTGAGGTGTGATAAATGGGTTCCGGTCCATTTTTAGCCTTATGAGTATAAGTGGGTCCATGGAGGGACCAGAGCCGTGGGGTGGGGTAGTCAAACCTGTGATACAAAACAAGTTGTGTTGTGGAGGAATCCTGCAGGATGTGGAATGACCTGGAAGTCATGCTGACATGGATATGGATCTCCTCCGTCTCACCTGATGTGATAAGACGCTGATCCACCATGCCGTGTCACAGATTTCATGCTGCTGAGAAGTCGTGGAGGACGGGGACTGATGGGAGGTCTGTAGAAGGTGCTGCTTGGAATCAGACTGGTTTGGATTTTGGAGGAAGTTCTGGGTGAGTTCTGGGAAAGAAGGAAAAGAAGCCGTTATTTTGTCATTTGGATATCTCAGCTTGTTAGAGAGGTTGGGACAGAGAGGAAGGACCAGGCATGACACAGTGCCCCTGGAGCAGAGTTCAACAGGAGCAGCCTGGTTGTACCACCCCATCCTTCTGACCAGTAACCCAGAGCGGTCACCAGTACACGCAGACAACTGACTGTGTGGTTTAGGAAAGAAAGAAAAAGAAACATGTTTGGTTTAGTATGTGGAGATCACAAATTTATCTCCTGGGAGAAGCCTAGAATGCAGATAAGCCGAACTCAACCTCACATCAATCACAGTGTCATCAATCTTGGGTATCTGTGACCTCATGCAAATGGAACTGGGAGGAGAGAACTTTTCTCTTCTTTCCTCCCACGATAAAAAGGTATGCAGTGAAGGCTGATGTCGTTTCCAAATGATGGAAGTGTATGACGACGTGTGTGAGCGTGTATGTATGTGTTTGTGCCCTGTGATGGGTTGGCAGTCTGTCCAGGTGCAAGGTGAAGAGGTCTTGTGAGATTCTGTGGAAAGGAGGCAGGTGGTGAGGAGGATAACCTGCAGGATCGCTTTTGTGGAAAAACATGATAATTGAAGAGGAATGAGAATGTGATTGTGATGTGTAGGAAGTGGAGTAGATTGTGGAGGGTTCAGAAGTGAACAAAAAAAAAGTCGTCGAGCCTCTAAGTGTGAATTTGAACATTCAGAGCATGTGGTTTCATCTTTGTGTTCATGATCATACACTGTTCTCATGTCCAAATTTACAGATTACAGAGATATATAAGGGTGAACTTTACCATCATGTATTATTCACACAAGAAAATCTTACAAACACACACACACACACACACACACACACACACACACCACCATCATTTTCTTTAATGCTACATTCCAACCAGTGTTAGTCATGCTGGTTTAGAGATGATATCATCTTAGAAGACATCTGTTAGTTTGGGATCTTGGAGGTGATTTGTCAGGTTTCTGTTGGAAATCGAGCTGGGCTCAATGTAGAGAATGCAGTGACGCCATGAGGTGTGAACGGGCTAAAGTTCTAGTGATGATATGAGATGTGATCACTTCCTAATGAGATGTATGTAGCTGTGACATGGGCAGTAAGTCACTCTTTCATGAATAAATCCGTTGAATGTTTATGATATGAAGCTGCATGTCCTATAGATTACCGGAAAACCAATTCTGGTAAAACAGTAAAGGAATAAGAGTGGAAAGCATGACAATTTTGCATGTTTATATTTACTTATTTTCTTGCATTTTATTTCAAACAAACCCTAATCTATACCGCTTTATCCTGTATTCAGGGCCGCGGAAGCCAGGAGAGACATACTGTAGGGCACGAGGCAGGGTACACTCTGGGTAGGGTGCCAATCCACTGCAAGCACACACACACACACACACACACAACAGCCAATTTGGGAACACCAGTTAGTCTAATCTGCATGTCTTTGGACTGTGGGAGGAAACTGGAGTACTCTGAGGAAACCCACCAAGCACGGGGAGAACATGCTCCACACACACACACACACACACACACACACAGACCCCGGGTGGGAATCGAACTCTCGACCCTGAAGGTGCAAGGCCACAGTGCTGATTGAATTTATTTAACGCATTAATAATGTGACTGTGAGAACATTTTCAAAATACGTTGCTTACGTCTGACGACCACAAGAGGGCGATAAAACTTCATAAAGTTTTATTAAGTTTAAATAATTAAGAAATTTTCACATGCAAATAAAAATATATCGGTTTTAAATAACCAGAAATGAGAAAATGTTTTGAATCTGAAACTTTCCATAAACATCCAGAGGAGTAAAACATACTGAGCTATTTTTCTGAATAAAGTGACTGTAGAACTTTGAGAAAAGTAGTTCTCATACCATCATGTACGACTCTAGGATAATGTGATATTATTAGTATTTTATTAATAAAGCGATGTTGTTAATATTAAATTAAACGTTGTGTATTTTTTTTTACTAATACTGCAAACGCCACGAAGCCTTATTTAAATAAATAAATAAATAAATATCAGAGGGCGTGGATTGGAATAGTGGGCGTGCCGTGTCGCAGAGTTGTTCAGAGTCCTCGAGCACGCGCTTCACTCCCTACAGGTGGGCGCGAGCGGTGTGTCGCGTGCCCCTCAGGATGGTGTGATTAGCATTTTAGCTTCGTCTCCCGCAGCGGTTTGTTTCAGTCCACTCGAGATTTATCTCCGTTTTTCTGACGGTATATTTTTACTTCTTATTTTAAGACTCCGTTGACGACGATGAGGTTTGCTGTCACATAGAGGAATATTACGCGAGTTTTGTGATTTTCTTTTTTATTTAATTTTTTTAATTTTATTTGTATTTTTGTGAGGAAAATAAATCCACCACACAGCTCTCCTCACGCGGGAGCTCTCCTTCTGTAAACGCGCAAACTGTAAAAAATCAGTCATGTCTTTATTCGGTAAAATCTTTCGTCTTCCGACTGATAAGAAGAAAGTGAAGCAGTACCAGCACGTCCATCGGAACGTGAACCCGGCGGATGTGTGGGACCTTGTGGGGGAGCTGGGCGATGGAGCTTTCGGCAAAGTTTATAAGGTGAGTTTGGTTTAAAGTTAACTAACATTAGTTATTTGGAAAATAACTAATGGAAAAGTCATTGCCCACACACACACACACACACACACTATCCAAACCAGTCTGACTGCATTCGTTCTGTCATGTCACACACAAAATATGATCGCAATGAGTGCGCGGTTAGGACTGAAATATCATATCGCGATACTTTGGGTTTTACGATACTTTAGGCACAAACCTCGCGATATTTCCAGTTAAGTAGATTTCATAGTTAATGCTTACTAAAGTCTTTTCTGTCAACTGCAGTTAGACTTTAAATAACTCTGTGCTCTGTCAGGAGAGGGATCTTCTCTGACATCACAATAAATATACATTCTGTCTTCATTGCACTATGGTCACATCCTTCAGTCATTTCATCTCTTATTAATATTTGCTGATTGTATACTTACTGGTTCATTCTTTCTATTACTATTTCAACTCGCCAGTGCACCTTCTATACTGCTGTACACTTTAGTTCCAGCCTGTATACAATCACCATGCATGTGTACATAGAAACAGAAGGTTCATATTATTTGACACCATTTTTACCTTATTAATGCACCTTAAATTGTAAAAAGTATATATAGTTTTTAAATCGACCTATTCCACACTGCAATTCCTGCTTGTTTACTTGTATAACATGTAAACTGGTTGCTGTAACGATACAATTTTCCTTTGGGATTAATAAAGTACTCTATCTGTCTGTCTACTTTACTAAGAATACAGCGGAACCTCTATTTTCGCCCTAAAGAAGTGGAATTTCGGCATTTGAACGATCGAACGAATGGAATTAAACTGAACTCCGGCTATATTGCACATATGTCAGGAAGCTGTTCAAAACTAGTTTGCGTCAGAGTAAAGCCAGGCGAACCAAATTTATTAATGCATTCTTGTGTAAGAAGGGAAGACGCATCACCATGGGTCTCAAGAATGTTAGCCAGGAGGGTAGCAAGAAAAGGGAGCCACTTTCAGTTTCACAAAAAAAAAAAAAGAAGCTGGTGACAAGAGGCATCATAAATTAAGGTTAAATGAGATTTAATGTCTGTGTATTTTATATTTAACTTCATTTACATGTATTTTCTATATGTTTTAATTGTTTTTGCAAAAACCTGCAGTTACATTATTTCCCATGGGAAACTGCATTTCACACAATATGAAATTTCACCTTAAAAACTCGCCTCCAGGACAGATTAAATTTGTATGCAGAGGTATTCCTGTAATAATTAAAAGTTAAACCATGTGCAGCTGTCACATGTTTTTAAAGCCTACACCTAAAACATTCCAATAATTAGTAAACACATCCATCTTCTGATCAGCTGTTTCTGATCTCAAATGGCTTTATATTGCCACAGTTTTTCCCACAGGTGTGAAATATATGTGTGGTGGTTGTCAGCAGAACAGGCCGGCATTACCTGCAGCATAAAAGTGGTCTACTTCATACAACTAACAATAAACACATTAAGTAAAAAACACTCTCTAATGTACAAACATGATGCTGTTTAAGAGCACGTGGGCCTTAAAATCCAGGGCATTTTTATATAAACATTATGTATAAAAAGGGGTCAGATTTGTGGGATTTTTTTAATAATACACCCTAGGCAATATGATCTATTGAATTTTTTTTCATATTAACCAACTATACACACATGCTCGAGCAAAAAATACAAAAAAGGGTCACATAGGCAAGATCACATGTGTTTAAGGACACGTTATGATGTTCCTGTGACCAAATAATAATAATAATAATAATAATAATGTGAGCATTTTGTGATTTCTACATTTTTGTGACATCATTCTCATATTCCAGTAGCAGTAAAATGTGCATGTTTTAAAAGTAATGATAACTTTGGTTCTACAGGATGTATCGGAAAACCCAAATGACCAATGTGATGTCTGAAGTCTCCTCTGTCAAGACTGGCAGGACTTCATATAAGCATTTTTTAAAAATCAGTTATTGATCAATATTGTGTTTCTGTGTTTTAGTTGAGCTTGAGTTTTAACATTTAAGTTAATCTTCCTGAGATTTTTTTTCTTTTCTTTTTTTTAAGTGGAACCCGTTCACTGTGCAAAACTATGTTTCTCTGCAGTGCATGTGCATCAGTCAGTACGGCCTTCTTATTCATTTTTACGGTAGCTGAAATCTGCTGCATTTGCTTCCTCTTACACTGCTCTCACGCTAGCAGAATAAACAAGTACTGGCAAGACGGAAGTGTCCACTACTATTTAATTGATTATGGATGGCATCGTTCTCCTGGACAGATTTTTAAAAAGGGTCGGCAAATATACTGTACTTGGGCAGCAGTCTTGGGTGACCTGCCCATGTATACTCTGTGTGGGGAAACGCTGTTTGGGACAGAACAGCTGACTCAACGATCATTAGCAGTTGGACCTGATAACCTGACGTAGTTACCTGAGCTAACAACACTTAGTTAACACCTGGTGATCAGACTTGTTTCCCTCCCTGCGGTATGACATATGTCAGAGCATACCTGGACAGGTGTCATGCCACAGATTGTTTTTGTTTTGGTCATACCCGTTATACCCGTCCTGCTAGCTGCTCCCTAGTCCGCATCGCAATTCAGACGTGTGTGTGAACCGGCTTGGTGTTGTATGCTTGAGTGGAGGAGTGGAGGTGAGACATGATGTCAGGTGGTTGTTTAGATTTTCTTTCAGTCTCTCAAAAATTTTTTAGGGTTTTTTCTGCATGCCATGCTTGTTCGCTAAGCATGAAATAATGGAAACATTCCACTAACAGTGACAATCCTAGAATTTGTCTTTCTGCTTAGCCAAGGTAGAATAAACTTTTCAGAATGGAAACAAGCTAACTATCAAGCTAATTTGCTAAACTTATCCAAATAATTTCTCTAAATAAGAGTCAAGCTAATTTACTTAGCTAATTCATGAAACCTAACTAATTAATTTACACAGTAAAATGTAGAATAATTTGTTAGAATTGATTTTTAAGTTGTTGTCTTGTTTTCATGCAAGAGTTGAGTCCTCGCCCCGAATAAAGCAAAAACTCCAACTCCAAAAAAAAACATCTCGTTATTAAGAAAAGCATGTTAAAGCGCTGTTTAATGTGAATCCGTTTCACAATGTAATGTGAATCCGTGTCACAAACGCGTATCACTGCAATACACAACCTCCATGTCATTCAGCTCAAGTGTTTCAGAGCTAAAGATAAGAATTTCTGGATTTTGCTTGGGGGGTAACAAAAAAAAACATCATCTGGGGTTGTAAATAGTATTTAAGTACATTTGATTGTGTTTATTTCCCCCAGGTGTTGGATCAGTATCATGCATCGGATGCTGTGTAGATTTAGCAGGAAGTGTTGGTAGGACACTCAGACCTGTTTAACCTGACTGTAATTGCTGCTTCAGAAATTCCTGGAACTTTTCACAAATGGATTGGAAATCTCTACGATCTTCCTGTTTTGTTCCTGAGGTTCCTGACTCTCAGTTTTAGCAGCACGCCTTGACATGAGCATGTGAGTGTTGCGCGTGGCGGTACGCGTGTTTGTATGGTGCACATCCTGCCACACACTAATGCTCATGCAACAGCATGTTTGGTTCGATGCACACTATGATGCGATTGAATAGAGTCTAGCTTTCACCACATGTTGTATGCGTAACTGTTTTTCAAAAATTTTTATTTCATTTGATGAAAATGATAGAGAATAAAGTGACACTTATAAATAAGATGCAGCGTGTCTTAAAATTCAAAATTCGGCTTTCTTTCCAATTCCAAAACAGAGCCGTAACTTAGCAACTGATTTAGCTTAAGCTCAGTGATGCAGGTGTACAGTGCTCCAGTGTTTTTTTAATTTTATTTTTTAATTTTTTTATAACTGCGGTTTAAATTTCCACTTGTTTATGGATCTCATCATGAGTACACTGTGTTATATGCGAGATCCAATGAAAGTAAATGGAACGGTGTAATGTCAAGGTGGTGTTTGATTCACAACTTCTGCATTGAGTAACATAAATGACAACATTCCACCATAGAGGCTTTCTGTAGCCTCTCAGCAATACACATGCTGGCCAATATTAACTAGGTAAAAATGAGAAGCCAGCAAAGAATCTTTAAATGTTTTTCCATCAGCTAAAATGGTAAACAATTCCACAGGAAATGAAAGCTTACCCTAAGGTTCCATAGCCTAGCGTTAGCTAGCCTGTTAGCTGAGCATGACCTCTGCCTGCACTGCAGCTTTTCCTCAGTGTCAAGGTTTTCATTTGTTCAGCACATCACAGTAAATCATATTATTCAAACACAAACCTAATGTGTTCATTCTTCTCTTAATGCTGGGTTTACAATGAACTGCACCGGGCAAAGAGACGCAGATAAAATAAAGGCAGTGACTTTTATCTTTTTTTAAAAACCTAATCCTAAGTAAGTTTTGTGCATTACTTATTTGTTCAGAAAACCTGGCCGGTTTGGCACTGATATTAAGGTGTAAACTTGTACTAACTTTGAGTTTTACAAAATTGTATTCTTCATAGATTTATTATTTTTTTTTTTTTTCATGTACTGTAAACTTGCTGAACTGTGACTTTTGTACATACCATCACACTGCTACTAAATAAATACTGTTAAATTCGATGAACAGTGGCAATGAACAGTTGTATGTGGATTCAGTTATGGTACTTTCAGGAGTGTTTTGTTGGTCTGTACTAACATTATAGTTGGTTAGACAAATTGAACTACTTGATAGAAATTTCAGATTTTCACTAGGACAAATTTCATAACCGAATATGCTAATTTTTCTTTTAGTGATAAGTAGTAAAAAAACTAAGTCCTGAACAAAGTAAGCTAGAGCCTGCAGCAAGGCTCAATATGTAAATATCTCATGACGCATGTCACAATAAATAAGTTGGTCAAGACTGTTTAACTGAATCTGATGAAAGGTTCTAGGCCTCTATTTATTTTCATTTTGAAAAAAAATGTAATTAAAAATAGAAAAGGATCTTATAAGGGTAATGATATCTCAGAAATATCTCAGTGACAGTATCGAAAAAGTGACTGTATCGATATTATACATCATAAGCTGAATTTGCATGTTAAATGTGTCTGTCATAGGAAACGACTAAGTAAAAGTGTGACCCTGTAAGCTAAATTTATGATGTAAATTTCACACAAGTTTGTTAAAACAGAATAAATTAAATGATGGTCAAGTTTTAGTTGGTTTACGTAAAACGCAGCAGTCAGAGAGGTATGCGATTAAAAATGAGCACCCATAAGTTTAGCTCAGCCCTGCAGAAAACAAACTGGCTTTGTGTCAAAAATCAGCATGGACTCCAACTATGTTTGTACACCCAAGAGGTGTGACTTATGTCAGTCATGTCTCACTCGGGTGTAAACATTTTAAACAATAAAGTGAGGAGGTAACAAACACAGAGCAGCTGGATCATCTGCAAAAATTTCTAACCAGTAATGCTAGTTTGATGTCAAAGCCAGCTCACACACTTGCATTGTCTAATCTTTCTCTTTTTTTTAAGGTATCTGTGTTTCTCTCTTTCGTTACTTGAGGCTAAAAATCTTTAAAATGCATCAGGAGAAAAAACTCTCCTAAAATCTTTCCCCTAATAGAGCAAATTGCTGTGTTGGGGAAGTGTGTATGTATGTATACGAGTGTATATGTGTATATGAGTGTGTGCAGCTTTTGAGTAGACTGTTAAAAGGATCGTACACTCAGTTGTAAAGGGTGACAGAAGAAGCCGGGTAATCGTTGCTCCACAGCTGTGTTGGTCGAAGGTGATAAGATATTACACTGCGGGTGTGAAAGCTAAAACTGTGACACGCAACCACAAACCTTTACTTTCTTTAAAAACTTTAAGTTTGATGGTATAACGAAATCTGGGCCTTAACTCCAACCAAAATGTTTTTTTATGTTAATATAAATAGTGCTTGGCCGTGGTCTTTTAAATAACACAAAATTACAACTTCTAATGACAAGAAACTTTTAAATCTAACTGGATGATAAAATTTTTGTGGTAAGTATGAAGAATTTAAGATGATGACAAAACTACAGGAATAAAACAGAGAATTATTACGATAGAGTTTTGAGTCTTTGGCTTCTGAACCCAAAATATTTAGGAGTCGAAATTTAAGTCTTTTCATGACATAATCATGTGTAAAAAAAATCTGATAGTTTAGTGATCTGCGTGACCTCGTTATGCAATGCACCCCTTCTGTACGATCTTGCACGATCCTGTACTCTCATCCTCGGCAGGGTGAAGCACAGGATTAAAGACCTGTTGTTTTTTTTTGTGCGGATAGATGCAAAATAAAAATATTAGGTGCATTTGCGCCATTTCATTCACCGTCTTCAGCCCTGAACTAAGAAATATTTATTGTAGGGTGAACTTCATGGTGTACTTTTAGTGATGAGGAAAAACTAATTTAAGTTACATCAAGTATTTACTGTTTTATTTTAGTGGAAGGGGTTTTCATTAAACACACAAGCGGTAGCAGCTGTCATTTTTTTAATATACATATTTTATCCAAATACTACACAGTGTGGCGATGTTTTTGCAAAACACTTGCAAAAACATCATCACAGTTTGGCGGTTTTGGAAAACTAAATCATGACTGCAGTGATGTCAGTGTTTGCACAGTAGATTTATAGGTCTTTAATAAATCTTTAAAATGACTAACATGTCTATACATGACCCAGCTTGAACAGGAGCATGCTGTTATATTATTAACTCCTTGCTGAGATTACATTTAACTAGTTTTCATTAATAAGTAGGTTTTAAATAAAATATATTTGAGGTTTAATTATTTTCTTCAAATATTTGAATTTTTTTTTTTTTAAGCGATGTTTGCACAGGATTTTTTCAGACATTTTCACTGCAGGTCTTTATTTGTCTTTGCTTGCCATGCATTTTCTGTTTGTAGAGGTTTTTGGTCCAGTGGTATAGCGTCTCTGTGCTCGTTGGTCAGGGGGTAGTTTTATTAAAAAATTTAGTGTGTGCTGCCAATCAGAAACGGACATGGACATTGGTGTGTAATTAGTGGATCAAGAAGTGTACAGTATTAAGACAAACAAAAGCAACACTTCTACATGTTTCTCATGGGTATTAAAGTATTTTTTCATCAAAAGATGCGAACCCACATTGTCCTTAAAAACCACCATTTAATTTGTAACTCAGGAAAAAAACAGGATTGTCATTAGTGTAAAAGTGTGTGTTTTTTTTCCTAATACTTTACCCCACCTATAAACTTAGTAGCCATATTACTGCTCAAAACAAATGCTAGTGCTTCACATGCTATGTTGTTGGGTTTTTTTTTTTCCAGCCCAAACAAAATTGACAACTTGGTTTGTTATAGTCAGCAGAATGACATTAGTGTGTTGTGGTTGCATACAGGAAGTTTGTCAGCTCTCAGGGGAAGTAGATAAACCCCATTTCAGTAGTCGGAGCTGAAAAAGAAGAATTGTGTCATGGTTGTTCATCTGTGACTAAAGTCTGTTGTCCAGATTTACTATTACTTGTCGTGTAAAGCAGAACAACCACCATGACGCGGTTCTATATTTCGGCTCTCAATAGTGAAATTTTGGTTATCAGGTTTTCTTTTAACCCCCAGCTAACCAAGACACTAAAAATGACGAGGCCTCAAACAAAATGGAGTTGAAACTGTACAACGTTAATGTCTAGTTATTTACAGGAGATGGGAGTCAACAGCGTGCGGTCCATCAGCTTGCTGTGAGTGGGTTTAGATGGAACAGTGTTTGTGATGGTATCATTACCCCAGGGATGCCTGTAGGAATGCACCCATACTTTTTATCAGAGTATTAGGCCGTGTACCAGGTGTTTTCCCAACGTTGAACGTGAACAGAACTACAGACAGATGTCCCATGTCCTATTAAGCACATCATCAAACGTACCCATGACTGTGTTAAATCCTGAAACTGCTTGGAATGAAGAGCAACTCTGTATAGTAGAGTACCTATCCACTGTGGGGCTAACCTGATGAGAGACACAGGGCTGACACTGCTAGTCCAAACCTCAGCGATGAAGCTAAGGGCTGAGACGTCCTGCAACAGGCTACAAATATGTGCTTCATGAAGTCAGACATCTTTAGTACTAGAGACAGGAATCCCCAGGGATCAGGCGATGCAATATCATCATGATACCCTGATACGCTGATTTATCCCAATTTGATCACACTACCTAAAGGATTGTAGGGGACCAGATATATTTAACTTCAACTTCAAATGCAAACATATATCAACCCTTTTACAATCAGTGTGGAGATAGATGAATTGCCATACAAACTGTTTGCAATACGTAATTTAATCAATCCCCCCCCATGACCCCCCGCCAGATCCCTATTTAGGAGAGTTAAATTTTATTGGGCAGGGAATCCCCTCATTTCCTTTTGTGGGTTCTTCAGTACCATGGCAACCGCATCACAAACTCTCATCATAAATTATGAACAAAAGGTTTTACACATATATACATGTGTGTAATAGGAATCCAGTCTTCTCCCGATACGATATTATCCCGATACCTCTTGTGCCAAGCACAGCATTTAAACAATACAAACTAACTTCAAATACAAGAGTTTAACATTTAAGAGCAGCACGTATCGGTCATCCACTATAATTACTTGTAAGGAAACCTGGCAAATAATTCATTCCTACCACATGGGATGGCGATCTGTAAAAAGTTCAGTGTACCTCCCCTTTTACCTCCTCAAATGTCTCCAAAGTCTCAAAACTCAACGTGACGGTGAGCACGCAGGTAGAGTGACTGAGAGGACACAGGCTTCTAATGCACATGATTTCAACTTATTTGCGCTCGCTATATTTACTTACAGAATTTTTTAGGGGAAAAAAAATCAGATTTTTCCCTCCAAGGATTTTGACGAGCGATTTTTGATAATGTAATTCCATTAAATATGTTTCTGTTGCAGCGTTCGGATGCTCCTGCTCTCAGTAGAAAATTCTTTATATCTGACTCTGGTTGGCCGATCACCAGATACATTTGTTTCACTCCCACCAGATGTAGTTATAACTCTAATTCAAGACATTAACCACATTCTGTTTGTAACATAAGGGTTGAGCATGTGTTGTACAAAGTTTTATGATGTATATAACGTACACTATACACTCACTCTTCTGTCTCTTATCATGTGACACCAGTGAACCGGTGGGAGCTGCAGGGAGGTTCACCATCACCCCTCAAAGACATTATCCGCTGCAGCAGTTAGGATCCTCTCCAGTGGGTGTCTTTCCTCCAGCTCAGTGGGACAGCTTCCGCAAGAAGAACATTCTCACACAGCGCAATACACCCGTACACAGTCCAGTTACAGTGAAGATCGCAAGACCGGACAACACAATACGCTCACCATTGTGAGTTATATTGTCATAACGCTGCAGTATTACCGTTTAAAATTTGATTTACATGTAATCATGTACTTTGCTGCAAGCAAGGTTACTCGTGTCAAGTCTGGAGTAATGTTACTCTGTTTAATGCTGCATTATAAACTTGTTCTGGTGTCTTGTACGTCACTGAATGTTATGTGTAACTCCTTGTGTAATATGTTTGCTTGCAGTTTTGATCAGCTGAATACCAGTGGAACAGTTCCATCCCCGGGGTGTAAAGCCCGAGCCGACCCCTGTTCTCGAGAAACTGTACTCAGTGTGCTCAGAGCAAATCGTAAGCGTGATGTTGATGAGGATGATGATGAGAGAGCGCATGAAGCAGGACAAAAGACCAAAAGGAGGTACCTGTTAGCTTATATAGACCGGTATAATGAACAGCTTTTCACTGACTGAAGGTCAGTGTAAGTATTTCATGGTGGGGCTCATTTGTAAAAACTGTGCACAGCTTTGTGTTGAGCTGAACCAGTCAGTGTTGTAATTCACAATGGAACAAATCATTTGTCAGTTTGTTTCCCTTTTTTTTTTTTGCATTCTTGACCTTGAAAGTAATGAGAATCTCTTCCTTTTTTCATCAGGCGGAATGACAGCAGTGAAAGTTCCCAGTCAGTTTTTGAGCCACTGCTGGCTAATGGTGCTCCAGCCCAGCTCATACCAAAGTAGGTTTTGTTTCACTATTGACTACTGTTTGACTGAATTAACAAGAACTAGGTGATTACGTCAAAAAGTCAGTTGTTTTGTTTTTGCATCCTTAGATAATGCAATTGTAAAAATTACAAAATTTTCTTTGGGGGAAATAGTAACAGCACCATCTATAGCAAATAGTGCACAGTTCTTTTTTTTTTTTTTTTTTTAATTAATGGATCTTAAAAAGGATCATTTGCACTGTTTGTCCTAGATGTAACTATTATTATTTTTGTATGGCTGTCTAAACTGAGTAGACAAGGACCATGATTTCTGTAAAATGACATGCCATTGCAACTGAAAAATCAATTGGGCGGTTCCTTCCCTGTTTATGCAGTGAAATCAAACCAACATGCCATGCACAGCATCAGAAATAAACGAAGTAAATCTTCTTCCCTTTAAATAAGTTCATTAATCACCACACATATTAGTTAAATGTAAAATGTTAAATGTAAAACACTGAATATACAGTTCAACATTAAAGAAAAATTATATAAATCGCTCACAAACGTGAGTTAAATGTCTATCTTGTTGCTAACAACATAAAAACATGAACGCGTCCATTAATCATGCTCTTTAGACATTAACTAGACATAATTCAGACTGACACATTACCGATTGGCATTATAGTTTTTCAGATAAACGTGTTCATCTGACTTTTCACCTGTGCTAATTCCAAATCTCTGAAGTGAGATCTGAACGTTTTTGTCCAGACAAAAAAAAA
Organism: Heterobranchus longifilis; assembly: GCA_028570985.1. Classification (NCBI taxonomy): domain Eukaryota; kingdom Metazoa; phylum Chordata; class Actinopteri; order Siluriformes; family Clariidae; genus Heterobranchus; species Heterobranchus longifilis. The sequence continues at coordinate 10,274,748 of JAOVVB010000008.1, read as the reverse complement.
AAGGCATGCTGCTAAGGGCTTCTGTCTGCCCTTAGCAGCATGCTGCCTGTTCTATGTAAAACTTTTTTTTCAGAGAATTATGGAAAAGTTATAGGCTAACCAAAGCCAACCAAAATTTTATCTGAAAAGGGACATGCATGAGCTTTATTTATTTATTTATTTTAAACCTTAATGCATTATTATAACGCGTTACTGCTATAAGCATAATAATGATTTCTCCTTTCCTTAGACCTGGAAGTTTGAAAAGAGGCATGAATGTCTCCATGTTGGAGGAGTCCACAGTAAAGAGATCTCGGACCTCTTCCATTAGCTCAGTTAGTGGATGTCCTGTTTCCTGTGGCGTGCCTGGATCAGCGCGTAACCCTATTCGTAGCTCTTACAGTTCCTCACAGGGTTACCCCCAGGTAGCATACCTCACTATGTATTCGCAAAATCTTTCTCTGATCATTTTTTGAGTACATTCTGAAATTTAGATTTCAGTTATGTTGCCCCAAAGTAATAATCTTAGTACATCAGTCTTGCTGTTTCATCCATTTTATTTTCTGTTTTAATATAAAAAAGTACAGTGATTTCAGTTTTGAGGCAAATATAGTATAGTATAGTATCCAGTGGGGCAAAAAAGTATTTAGTCAGCCACCAATTGTGCAAGTTCTCTCACTTAAAAAGATGGGAGAGGCCTGTAATTTTCATCATAGGTATACCTCAACTTATGAGAGACAAAATCCAGAAAATCACATTGTAGGATTTTTAATGAATTCATTTGCAAATTATGG
>JAOVVB010000008.1:10233647-10249053 GCA_028570985.1 Heterobranchus longifilis | reverse complement strand
ACATGAACAAAGTATAAATCACTTCACTTATGGACTATGGACTAAAGGTATAATGCATCGTATTCTATTAATATATAACAATTGTAAGACGTTTTCCCGGACCATATCTAAAATTTACTGATGTCCAGATTGGTCATCAAAAGTCAGCCACGGTCTTTGACATATAGCCGAAGGGTATTACCTCATGCTAAACAAAATGGTTGAACAAGGTCAGGAGGTAACATACTGCTGTAATGAATAGGTTACTGTGTTTTAGAGATGACTTTGCAGATTCCAAACTGGGGTCATTTAGGAAAGATCATGTAACACGACTTGTTGGGTAATGTTAGCAAACATCCTGAGCTTCCCCTCAGGGAAGGACAGACATTCATGGCAGGATCACTAGTTTTATAAGTTGTTGACTTATAAAATAACTGATAGTTTTCCATGTGAGATTGCTTATTGTTTTTAATAGTATTTTTGTTTTATTTTTCTTAATATTTATTATGAACACTGGAAAAGAAAGGGTAGCATTCTTTGAACTGGTGTTGCTTCATGCTGCTTTGCACAGGAAGTGATGTCACCGGTTGAAGCTCCACCTACCCTTCACCTGAACAGAGGGAAGGGCCAGACAGAAGTTGTCTGAACAGAAAGAGGAAAAAAAAAAAACAAGGAAGCACTCAGGTGTGTGAGTCAGTTACAGTCTTTATGTAAAGAGGAAAGAAGAAGGAACATTAAAATTTATTTTGTGGTTTTCAAGATGGATGTCCAAGAGAACTCCCCAGGAGTTATGGGGCTACTGAAAACTTTTGACTCATCCGAGTTTGGGAGTTGGGAAAAGATAGGATCTGGTGGATTTGGGCAAGTGTATAAAGTACGGCACGTACAGTGGAAAACATGGCTGGCTATAAAGTGCCCGCCCAGTCTTCATGTGGATGAAAAGTGAGTGAAATTCTTTCACATTTTGATTATTTTATGTTATCTCCTCTGGAAGTGTGTGTGTCTGTGTGTGTTTGGGTGTCTATGTATGCGTTTGTAGAGGAAAGAGATTAAGGTGGCTCAGGAACTGCTTAATAAACCTAAATAAAGAGCTGAGTTTGTTTTTGTGACATGTAGTTCATGACTAGATGAGCCAGTCTCCTGGGTTAGAGGATTATGGAGGTGAATCGACTGCATCTCAAACACACAACTTACTATATATATAAAAAAAAATCTATACAATGCTGTCTGGTTATTTATCATTTGAAATACATATTTGAGACACTTAGGTGTTAGTAACTTCTCATCCTCATTTTTTGGGTCAGAGATTCGATTACACATTATACTGCCTTGGGGCATGATTCTGCACCCACCTGCCTCCATACACAATATGCGCACTCAAACTTAAAGACCGTTCCATAATATTAGACCAGGATAGAAAAGATCATCACTAATTTATATAAAAAATTTATATATTTTTTTATATAAAAAATTTATAAGTAATGTGCCAATGACTATACCGTTACAGTCTGTGATGACTTATATATGAACTGCTACAACACAAGTTATGCAAGTTAAAGTAATTCATTATTGAACAGCTGGTTCTGTTTTGACTGTTATTAGGAAGTAAAATTGTTTAACAGTTCCTCAGGCCTGTACTAGCATATGTTAAAATACTCTATCACTACCTATAGAAATATAAAGTGTGTGTGTGTGTGTATATATAATAATCAAGCAGGCATAGTCATCAGCTCTGGTCCCTCAGGGGATGACTCCACAATATCTCTGGGAGGTGTGCCGTGGTGTCCTTTAGGTGCTGTGAGTTGCGAAGTGGCACCTTCATGGATCGGACTTGTTTGTCCGGTGCATCCCATGGGTGCTCAATCATGTCGGGATCTAGGGCACTTCAGGGCTGGGTCAGAAACCTTGGTCACTTTGCCTGCTGGGCTTCACATGTGGTGGGCCATGGCGCACTGGGTGTTCTGGCGCCTTGATATAGCGGCCAGCATTGACTTCTTCGGCAATTCGTGCGGCATTGGTTTTTCTGTGTGATCAGACCGGATGGGCTGGCTTTTGGTCCCTGCGGGCATGGGTGAGCCTTGGGTGCCCATGATCCTGTTTCAACAGTTTACTGGTATATAATTGATAATCGATGTTAATGGTTTGGGGTGTTCATGTTATGGCTGATTGGCGTACACATGTACACGCTTTATTTACTCGAGTAATACCTAGTAAGAGTTACAGTATTTACCTTTGCCCACACAATCAGATTAGAGTTAAACATCGTACTGATGTCCTTAGGAGCACAGTTAAAATATTTCACTGTGTGACTAAGCATAATGTGTCTCAATGTTAGTGTTGTGAGCACTCTGTGAGTGGTGCGTAAAATTGTGAGTAAAATTCTATCAGTTGTTGATAGAAGAATGTTAGTCCTGCATTTATTTAGCACAGGTCAAACATACTATCAGCGCATAACATCTGCACTTTACTCCAGTTGTCCCTCTATCTTGACCAAACCATAAATCCAAAAGCGAGCTTTGTCCTCCATTAGCTCAGCCTGGTCTCCATGTATACTATTAATGTGTGCTGCTGAAAAACCGGTTACACTGGGACTTCTTTTAAGAAGAGCTTTGTCCGATTGTAAGTGATTGAAACAAGAGATTAGAGAAGCAGAGTACACCTCTCTCTTTTCCTCTCCTTCCTATTCACCCTGTCTCCCCTTTTCTCTTAACCATCTCCTTTTTTGTCACCTACAAAGAGCTTTCTTTTTGGTTCAAGGACATAATACAGGATGGTGTCTTAAGCGTTGGCATGAGATTTGCTTAGGTGCACGAATGTGTAGTGTGTGAGCCAATTAAACCCCTGTGCTTGCTACTTCACTTTAAACTTCATTTTTCCAGGGTTCTCTTTAAATCACACCAAAAAAAGTGATACAAAAATTATACATTTAGAATTAGCCCTTAATAATGAGAGAGCTTTAAATGTATTTATTTTTTCTTTGTACATTCTTTGTCATGTATCTAATATCTGAATCAGATGCTGTGTCAGTATGAGATCATTTTCTGGAAATGCTACAAGGGAATATAAGTCCTTTGCACTTCTTCAATTCTTTACATATTCTTATAGCTTTCGTACGAGCTCCATATAGGGAACCTGTTGATATTTAAATGTTTTCATTTGGCTAAAACTGATAAGGATTTTTTTTAAATAAGTCCCTATTAGGAATATATTACCTGCTCACACTATTTAATTTAGAGTTAGATATTATGCATTCCTCATACATTATGACATTAAACCATGGATTACAAGGTGATGCTTGACAAGCAGGCAGTCCTGTGCCCAAGTATACGATTTACAGATTTCTACTCATTAGGCTCATTTCCCCCCCAGCCCCCGAGTCTTCACTCTGCTGAGATCACATTAACAGTGCAATTACTAGTCATGCAAAAATGTACTCAAGTTTAGTACAAGTGTAGACATTCATTTGAGACAAGTCTGATGTATACCATGGTTGTCACCTATCTGAGCAATTCATTTTTACTCTGAATGGTTTTGGATTTGGATGATGCTTCTGCTCAAATGCTAAATTAAGACAGTAATATTGAAGTAATCATCATTATTAATTGACGTTTTTCCCTGTTTAAAGAGAGCGTGCCGAGCTCCTTGAAGAGGCCAATAAGATGGAGGCTGCAAAGTTCCGCTACATCCTGCCTGTATACGGCATCTGCAGTGACCCGCAGGGCCTGGTGATGGAGTACATGGAGACGGGCTCTCTCGAGGCACTGCTGGCCGCTGAGCCACTGCCGTGGGTGCTGCGTTTTCGGATTATTCACGAGACCGCAGTTGGCATGAACTTCCTACATTGTATGAACCCACCGCTGCTCCATCTGGACCTGAAGCCTGCAAACATATTGCTGGATGCCCACCACCACGTCAAAGTAAGAGTGATAGAGTGTTGTACTGTATGTACTGCAGGTGTTAATAACCTAAGTAGCACTAATCATTTAATCTGTTTAACTCCTATTAATTAAGCACTATGAAACCTAGATGTAACATTTCCAAAATTCTGTATATGTACAGTGATTTGTTGGACATTAAAAGGAGTTTGTTAGGTGCAACAGAATGAAATGGCGTTTTCCTTAAAGGCTTTAAACTTTCAGTTCCATGTAATTTCCCCAAAGGCAGAAATGCTTTCCCAGCCATTATCCCATATTTGCCCGTCCTCCCTATGGATGAGTAAGCATGTAGTGGGAGGATGGGTGGGAAATCACTTCTTTGGATTGAATAGGCTGGATGTAAATACATCACGGGCCAGCCTGAACAAGTTGGCTAAGCGGGTTTAATGTGCAGTAGGCACACACCTGTACACGTCCACACACAACTCTGACAAGATGGCCTTCCCACCTCATGGAGCAAGCCAAGTGCACTGTATCCTACTCTCCTATAAACACAGAAACACATACAGCGCCATTAACCATCAGCTTTCACACTTCTGCCACACACTTGTTTCTCCCTCTCTCTCTCTCTAAAGCTTTGGACTGGGATGCAAGTATAGTAAAATGTTGCAACTATGAAGACATTACAGCAAACTCATTAAGCGGTCACATGATAGCTATGAATTCTTATTGAACTACTATTTTTAAACATGTACCAGATTTGAACTTTTTTGGCAAACTTAAAAGTTTAAAGCATATATGGTGAAAAATGTATCAGTCAGATTTGATGTCACACACTTACATTTGCTTGATCTTATTTTTAGATCTCGGACTTTGGCCTGGCCAGGTGGAACGGCTTTGCCAGGAACGATGACATCAGTCGTGATGGATTCTGTGGCACTATTGCGTATCTGCCTCCTGAACGGATCATAGAGAAGGAAAGGGTCTCTGATACCAAGCATGATGTATACAGGTTAGCTTTTTTGGCTTTTTTTTTTACATACACTTCAAAATGTAACACAGTCTACGATGGCTTAGTGTTAATCCTGTGTTTTTATAAGGCAGCATTTTAACACTCAGTCTACCTGTACCTCTCTCTACGCAGCTTCTCAATTGTCATCTGGGGGATTCTTACACAGAAAAAGCCATATCAAGGTAAGATGGAGAAAAGTGATTATCAGTGATTTGGGTTTCAGACATGGCCCGTTTCTAATTCCTCTGGTCTGTGTGCAAGGATGGTGGGTTTCCTCCAAAGAAATATGTTGACGCCTGCTTGATTTATTTATTTATTTATTTTCAAAATGCCTGTAGTGTATGATTGGATGTGTGAATGCATAAGCATTTGCAATGGGTTGGCAGAGTAGCCCCTTGCTTTGTGCCCTGAGCTCCAGGCCTCATAAAACTCACAGGAGAAGCGATACAGAAAACGTACAGCCAGTAGTGAGCGGCCCTCATTAGCCTGTTAATGTTGATATACAAAAAAATCTTACAGTAGAATTTAGAGATCGGTCTGGTCTACATGCTCTGTGTGTTTCATGAAATGTCACAATATTAAATTAATTTTTAATTTTTAAAGGTTCTTCTGCCCTTTTCTAATAGTATTGCAGATTTTAAAGAGTTCTATTATTTTGTTTCTTGGTCCAGGGTGATCCTTTGGTTGTGTTTTTTTCCACTGAGGACTGACATGAACAATCCATACACAATGACATATTTTGCAACACAAGAAAAAAACAATCGCGTCTTGAAGGGAATTAAGTGTGGTTTTAGTAACTGTCATTTGGTAATAATGACTGTTGAAATTACTCGAGCTTAAATAGCTGCCTGTGTTTGTTTTCTGTCACTGTTTAGCACAGGAGACTGTGTGTGAACAAAAGTCTTCCGGAAAAAAAAAGCAGTAACTTTTTTCAGTGTAGTTACAAGGACTTAAGAATATAAAGAACATCTTTAACCCTTGCACAGTCTATTTTCCAGGCGTCTGTGCCTCAATTCAGAAACTTTAATCTTTCTTGGTTGATTTTTTTTGGTTACATGGTATGCATTCTCCTCTAACATGCGTGTGTGTATACTGTTCATCACATATCTGTCCTGTAAGCTGAAACCAAGATTGCCCCCATTTTAAACTAAAGCTACTGCCACTTTCCTGAACAAGCCAGAGCAGCGATTTTCATGTTTATTTTGCTGTGTCCCATAGGGGAGAACAACATTCTGCATATCATGGTGAAGGTGGTGAAAGGGGTTCGTCCAGACCTGAGTGCTGTGCCCCGCAGTCGACCCCAGGCATGCTCAGGCTTTATAGCACTCATGCAGAAGTGCTGGAGTGGATCTCCTGACGCCAGGCCCAGCTTTCAGGGTGAATATCCCACACTGGTTATAAATCATGATACTGTTCCATCAGAGATGGTGTTAACGTTACAGAGGAGAAAAAAAAACACAAGACTGAATGTCATAAAATGTAATGGCGTAATTACATGAAGTTAGTTAAAGAATATTGTTTTTGTATACAGAGATTACATCTGAAGCAGAGGAGCTGTGTTCCAAACCTCATGATGAGTCCAGGGGATCAGTGTCCGAGCCAGACTCCTCACCCTGTACTGCTCCAACCAGCTCTGAACAGGTAACACCAGATTCGCAGGACACAATAAGAGTTCACCTTTTCCCAAACTAGCTGCTCTATTTATTGCATTTATCTTGTAATTCTGCCTTTTAATGTTCCCTTTTTCCAAAATCTCCCTAAATCTCTCTCATGGTGCAACACGGCAACATTAAAACAAGCTTCAGAAGCATTTAAGAACATTGAAGTGTCACAACAACAACTCTGTTATTGGGAAATTGTAAAGCATGTGCTGTTGTGTCCTTAGAGCACGTACCATGAATGTTTCGTGCAGCTAGTGACATTACAGCAGGGCATGGGAATGCGACTGTGCAGCATTGGTCATGTGCGAAGTCATTTCCTGAAAGATCAGAATGCACAAGAACATTAGTGTGAATATCTGACACTCTCTTTTTTTTTTTCTTTTCTTTTTTTTGCACTGTATGATACTGAATAACCTCCCCTGAGTCACAAGATAATTTATTATCAAGTCTTAATTTGTCTTGATTTATTATTTATTATCTATTATCAACAAGAGCTTACTGACCCATACGGCAAATAATGTATAATGTTACATTTGACAATAAAATACCAAAATGAATCTACAAATCTAGTTAATTGACAGCAGTATAATTAATGTAAGTTTTTGATAGTAAATCTGTGCAGTATATTTATTAGTTCGCTCTTGTCTACTCAGATTAAAGAGCAGAAGCCGGTGAGGCCGAAGTCCGCCATGTTACCAGAGAAGGACTACAGCCTTTCTGAGCTGCTGAGTCAGATCGATTCTGGGATTTCTCGCAGCTTTGACCATGTTAAGGAGGACTGCCTGGAGAGCAAGGACAACACCACCAAGAGACTGTCAGGAATCTCGTCTGTGGACTCGGCTTTCTCATCCCAAGGCTCCATCACACTCTCCTTTGAGAGGGAGAATTCAGTCAATGGTACAAGGATTCATTTACCACTGATTGCCCAATAGGCAATGCAGTTGAGATAAAAGAAGTAATTTAGATATACTGTACATCATTAGTTATCGTTTTTACATTTAATTTTTAGTACCTGATTTGTACTTCTGTAGAATTTTTGTTGTTTACTTTTTCCAGCTCTGAATAGTACATAAATAATGTGCATAAGCTTTAACTTGTAAGTATTTTTGGATTTGATTTTAGAGATGTTGGCGTGCTCTCATGCAATACATAAAAAATAATAACAGTTTTAGAAATTATGGTAATATCAGTTCCTACAAACGGGCCATTATTCAACATGATTGGCCCACTTTAGCGATTGCAGAAATCATTCTTTTATCCTGCTTAGCAGTCTGAAAAATACCAGGCCCAAACCTTAATTAAAAATAAATATGAAATATTCATGTCCAGAAAAAAAAAACACTAGTTCTGTTCATTTTTGATGCTATTTGCTTTTTAAGCAGTTTCATATTCCCTGAAATCTGTGTTGTTGTTTTACTTCCTTAGAGTCAAGCGAGTTACAGAAAAAGAAGCTGTGTGAAGCCATTCGCACTGAGGACACAGCAAAACTAATGAAGCTCCTGCAGCCACAGGATGTGGAGCTCCGCCTAGAAGGTGGCGGTGGCCTTCTTCACTATGCTGCAACACTGGGCAATGAGGAAGCTGTGAAATTTCTACTTCTTAACAACTGCAGTGCAAACCTGGCTGACTGGCGTGGAGCCACACCTCTGCATGTGGCCGTGGAAAAGCATCTCAGAGGAGTCGCTGAAATCTTGCTAAGCCGCAAAGGAACTGATGTCAATGCTAAGGATGAGGACCAGTACACAGCCCTGCATTTTGCTGCTCAAAACGGAGACGAGGCTCTGGCACGCCTGCTTCTTGAACGACGGGCATCAGCCGGTGAGGCAGACACACAGGGACGTACACCGGCTCACGTGGCATGTCAGCATGGGTGTGAAGGAGTTTTGCGTGTGCTCTTGAGTCGAGGTGCTGTTGATGCCCATGCCGCTGCCAAGGATGGGTGGACACCACTGCATCTAGCAGCCTGGCGTGGCCACTCCACCATCTCCAAGTTGCTGGCTAAGCAGGCAGGTGCTGATGTCGATGCGGCAACCGCAGATGGACGCACACCGCTCCATCTGGCGGCCCAGACAGGCCGATACAGGGTAGCACGTGTGCTGGTAGAGCTGGGTGCCAATGTGAAACAGACATCCAGCCCAGACCTACGCTCGCCGCTGCATGTTGCAGCTGAGACAGGCCACACAAGCACTGCGCGCCTGCTGCTGAAGCATGGTGCTGATATCCAGGGACGCACAGCTCAGGGCTGCACCGCGTTGCACCTAGCAGCTCAACGTGGTCACTTGGCCACAGTGAAAATGCTCCTGGAGGAGGGTGCTGATGTTCGGAGTGTCAACCGTGCCCTGCGTACTGCCTGCCATCTGGCAGCTGAAGGTGGTCATGCACAGGTGGTCACTGAGCTACTGGAGAGGTGGCCTGAAGTAGTCACGGTGCAGGACGAGGACGGGTTAGCGCCGTTGCATCTAGCCTTACGGAGTGGACACATGGACATCACACGTCTCCTGCTGAGCCACGGAAACTCGGAAGCTGATATTTTGCAACCTCAATCCAAGAATCAGAACAGTAAAACGGTTGAGGGGCTCCACAGGAAAGTACTAATCCTGAAACTCACCGAGCCAAGGGGCAGCGGCTCAACACAGGACTTAGCAGACACACAGTTGCACACTAGAAAAGTTAGCACAGAGACCTGAGAGATTTCAAAGTGTCTCTGAGTACATTGATTAAAAAAAATCTACAAAATATGGACTGTTACTCCCTCTTGGAAAAAAGATGGTTAACTACTGCATCTGTTTCTGGTTTGTGTATATAATGTAATTACCTAGTAGTTTTACTTCCATGGACTATATGGGCTCTTGACTTTATCAGCAGTAAAAAAAAAAGCAAACATATTCCCAATTATGGAAAGGATGGTTTGTGTGTGTCTGTGTGTGTGTTTTTATATATATATATACACACACACACAAGCATTGTACATAGAAACTGGACTATTGCTGTGTGTTCTTCAGCATGAACCTACTGTCAAGTCGTTGCTCTTTTTTTTTTTTTTTTTACATTTGTGTTTATTGTTTAAGTTTTTTTTTTTTTTTTTTTTTCTTTAACCATGTAATGCATTTGTTTTTCATTCCTGTATCCCCAGGCAAATAAAATGTAAATTTAAACATATAAAAATCTATTGTGTTAAGATGGCGGGCCATTGCTTAATGCTGGGGTCAGATAGTGAGCACCTGTACTCTGTTACCCCGGTGCCTTCATCCTGGGAGTGCTTCAAGGCTATTTCAAATACACAAGGCTAATTATACCATTTAATACTTCTGGCCGTATGACAGTCAGAAGAGTATTTAGAACCACTTGGCTCCCACCATGGGAACAGGGCCTGAGGGGGATCACAGGTGATGTGTGGGTGGGGAGTGTAAGTGGGGGCGGTAACTGTACATTGTGAATACCACCATGTCAAGGCTGTTGGCCAATTCCTGAGACCACCTTATCTTTTCATCGTTGTGTAAACGAAGAGCACCGAGCCTTACTGACGCCAAGAGAAGCAGAGCTTTCACAACCCACAATCACTCAAAAAAAAGAACTGCAGCATGTTACTTTCCTTGGTATTCATGACCTCTTTTTTTGTGGAGAGCCATTGAATTTACTTACTGGTGAACTCTACGTGACAAGAGGCTTTGTGTGTGTGTGTGTGTCTAAATGTTCGTTCTTATTATGCTCTTAAGCTTGTGTGCACAATTTATACATATATATATATTAGTATTTGTATAGTGAACTCCTTCATTTGTATTTCACCTTCATTCATTTGTATTTAGATATTAAAACATTTAAATTCATATTTTTGTATACAGAATTAAATACCTATAGTGTTTAAACAGTTTCTTGTTTTTGTATTTTGATGGACAATTAAAGTACATTATATGTATGAAATAAAAGGTTTCATATGTTTAATCATTATAGGGAAAAACACAGAACATATACACTTACTGTCCATTTCATTAGGAACACCTGTCCACATGCACATTCATGCAATTGTTCAATCAGCCAATCATGTGATAGCATCTCAATGCATAAAACCATTCAGATCAAGGTCAAGAGCTTTAGCTAATATTCCTATCAAATCTTTCTGACTAATCATGGTATAGACAGGATGGTTTGAGCATTTAGAAACTGCTGATCTTTCACACACACTGCATTTTTTGCAGTTTGCACAGAATTGTGTGAACAACAAAACAAATGTAAAAGTTCTTCAGGAAACACCTTTTGTTGATGGGAGAGATCAGAGAAGAATGATCAAACTGGTTTGAGCTGACAGGATGTCTATAGTATTTCAAATAACCACTGTTTACAACCGGGGAGAACACAAAAGCAAAATTTCAGGATGCACAACACATCAAGGCGTTTAGGTGGACGAGCTTCAAGAGCAGAAAGTTAAATTAAGGTCCTGTACTGTCAGCCAAGAGCAAGAATCGTAGACTATCAAGGGCTCTGAATCACAGAAACTGGACAGCTGTAGACTGGAAAAAAAGTCAGATGACTTTTTTTTAAAGTTCATTTAACCAGTTTTGATGAAGCTGTGCCCTTCATAGACATATATTCCTGTTCCTGGCAGACAGGAATGAATTCTAGTGTGGTCTTCCTATTTATTTATTAAATTCAGATTTCCTCATTTCATTATCCTGTAATACAAATTTTACAAGCCAAATAGTCATCCCTTTCAGGTGATAGAGGTCTGATATATAAAATAAAGTTACATTTTCAGCTGACATAAATCACAGAAATCCACTGAATAACATTTTAGAGGTTTAAAGTGATATTTTTTTCCTAGCAATAACACTTTGGTCATTAAAGCATGTATGTTCATAAATCATACCATGATTGATTTATTCTAAAGAATCTTAAATGTTAAAAATGTTTCAAAATTCCATGGAAAAACATGGCGAATTAAGCACAGAATTAGTGGAATTTGCTGATCAATGTTAGCATGAAACATGTAATACTAAAAGTTAATTGTACAGACGTAACTATAAAGTAAAAAAAAAAAAAAAAAAGTACATGAGGAAGGAACATTTCAACTAATACAAGCTTGCTGAATGTTTACATTATGCTTTTACACTCAGTCCAGCCTGGATCCAGTCGTTATGACTTCCTGATACACACCGCTCACACACCCTGCATCTACGCCTTATGAGTGACTCAAACGCTAAATGACTGTACTTCTAGACTTGTGACGTTATCTTTTCTGAAGTATTGAGTGGAATAACTTCATAGCCCACCTTGAATTCAAATGTGTGTGTGTGTGTGTGTGCAATATTACTCAATTATATTCTGTAAATGTCATTTGCATTATTGTCTTTGAGGTACTTAAAGTAAATGCAATATTTTTACAGTGATGTGAGGTCCACGTACTGTATCCAAAAATTATAAATTATGTCCAAGCACATGATCCAAAAACACTTCAGAGAATTTTTGCTAATATGCCTTTTTTAAATAGGAAAACACAAAGCAGCATCTGGCCTATATATATATATATATATATATATTTTTTTTTTTTTTTGCCATGACTATCTGCATAGCTTTTCTTAGACAACATCAAGGTGAAGATCTTAGAGCCTCTTTGTCTTTTCTTTAAAACTGGCCAAACTCGTCTCACAACCTCTGAGATGGTGCACAGGAACAAGCCAAGACATGTGTGTGCACACAAACACATACACACGCAATGTTTAACAATGGTTCAGTGGGCATTTTTGGAGTTGATGAATCTCAGTGATTTTACTGCTACTTTTACACAGAGTACAAGCAAGCTTATACACACAAGCTTACAAATGTGTGCTACTGATCTCATTGAAAGTTATTCATTGACAGACTTAACAAACAATTTAATGTTTCATGCTGCCAACTTCCTTTCCTTTTAAGACATTCATCATCAGGCTCCTTTGCCATAAAACACTCATCCACCCTAAACATAATCCCAGATGGCAATAAATTCGTACTGGTATAGATTAAACTATACTGTCTATGATGACTCACTTTTAGTCTAGGCCTAGAACAATACATTAGGATTTGTAGAATTAGTGAGTCACAATTTAGATTCTCACAAATAGCTCTCAATAGCTCCGCTTTAATTCTTAACATTCGCATCAGGTGTCTGTATCGACCCCCTTCACAGTGAACAACTGATATTACTATCATGAGAGTTACTGGCAGTAAACATTTGATACGGCCAACAATTCTTCTGAATAAACAGCACAGGTGTGATTAACAGTACTAAACAAAATGCAGATGTTTTCTTGAAGCTAATGTGTCATCTGATGCTGCCTGCATGACTGAACTTGAAGTGCATTCTTTCCATCTTAACAAATAACTCAGTTATGTTTAGACCCTTCCTTGGCGCCATCCTGTGGACGGTGGTTGAAATGCCTTGTTAGGAGAGATCCTGTGTTTCTGCAAGTGTTGTACTGTAGTATAACGGTATTGCAATATAACCTGCACTGTCATCTCACAGTTTACTAAACAATATCTAACATTTTAAACAGAATTAACCAGCAGAAATAATGCATGAATGGATGGATGAATGTATAAATGGTTTGATTGTGAACTGTTATACAATAAAACAATAGATGACACAGTGATTACCATTCCTAGACCATGTTCTGTACATGTTTTGTGTTTTCCCTTTCAATGTAAAGAATCCAGTTAACAGAATTCAGACCTCCCTTTAGCAGTTTCCCTTTGTGTATTGCAGGTGGGCCATAAAATATCATTTACAATAAATTATGTTTTCATTCAATTATTTTCTATACCACTTATAGGGTCATACTGTAGGAAGCCTGCAGCCTAACCTAGGAGACTTGGGGCATGAGGTGGGGTACACCTTGGACAGGGCGCCAATCCATCGTATGTCTGTCACTTACACACACACACACACACACACACACACACACTACAGGCAATCCCAGTTAGCCTAATCTGCAGGTCTTTGGGAGAACTTGCAAACTCCCTGCACACAGGCATGAGGCAGGAATCAAACCCCAAACTGAGAACTAAAAAAACAAAGCTATAGGATTTAAATTGTCTTGTTTTTCATTTATCTGACCTATTTTTAAAACTGAGCACATCCTATGTGTCATCATTATCAAGGACACATACATCATAATCAAATTAGTGGCGAATGGAAAGCTGTTAATGGAGAAGCATTAACATATTTTTTTCCCAGTGAAATTTAGAAACAGGCGTAAAAATTTATTGGATGCACTTATTTTTTTACATTACATTTTTTTACATTTTACATTTGTTGCTTTACACATTTACTGTATATGTATGTGGATGAATTATTACCTTGCACTGCATTGCCGTAAGTCCGTGATCCTAGAATTGTTCTGTTATTGAAATTAAAAATCTATAGATGTAGATACATACCTTCTGAGTGTCTTGTGTTGATCAGATATGTGATTGAAGGTTTGGGTGTGCTGTTCGTTTGGATTAGAGAAACCACAAAAAAAATAAAGACAAGGTTAACAGAACTGGACTTGGTTATCACAACGTCTATTTATCACCCATTTTGTCCTGTTGTTTAGTTTCAGAGAATGTTAATACAATTAATATTGGTTAGGTTGTAAAAAAACATTATCTCATCTCTGTATGCACACTTTATATGCCTTTATATCTTTATGGCACAAATGTTATCTTCAGGTGAAATTAGTTATATAATTAAAGAAAAGAGTAGAGAAATACTTTTTAGGTTTTTGGATATAAGATTCATTACCAGTCAACCAGGTGGCAGCACACACTCACTTTTTTTTTTCTCTGAACGTGCAACTTTTTAAATAAACCGTCTTCAGTAATTGCTTTATTGTGGTCATGTTTATGGTGGAAACATAAACTAATTTAGGTAGTGTACTTAAGCTGAAGGTAGAAAATGTGTGCCTAACAACATCATTTATTTTATACTGTACTCATTAAAATTGTAGAATAGACTTGATAAACAATGTGAAATCACCTGTTCTACATCTTAGATAGCTATCTGATCAGCTAACCAGCCTTACATTAAACATTAGTTGGTTTTCTGTGTCAGAGTCTCTATTTACATAATCTCAGTGACCTATTTAACTAGAAGTGAATCGACCATGAAGATCATATATACAGTATATTCTATATATTCCTATATCCCATTACCAATATTATCTTTCTGCCTGTTGAGGTCACAGTGGCAACAACCTGGTCCATAAATTTTCACACACAGATCCCATTTCATCTGAGGGTTCATAAGAATGATGTGTGTGTGTAAATAAAATGGAGTGTCGTCTTGTAAGATGTACATTTGCTTTTCTAAATCTGAAGGACCTCCATAGCTCTTGTGGATTATAAAACTACTGACTCTATCATGGAGAATAAGCCCACACCACTGTTGAGGAACCTCATTTCCTTCTGCTTGTTCATAAATGTGAAATAATTGTGCAGTATTAACTCACACTTTTCTCTCTTGCATGGCATTCTTATCAATGCTGTGCCACGTTGAAACTAAATAGCACACACAGCCTCAATGCGGGGGAAACTGCTGGCAAAAGTCTCACTAACTCAGCTCTGGACTGGGTCTGTTAGTCCAGCATTTCAACCTCCCACTGCACTATGGAGAATTTAGATAATAGTTAACCACAAACAGTATATGCATTAGAATAGCATCTATTCGTCTAGTTTATTCCCTCACCTGCATACTACCTCCCACTCTTTTTCTGGGATAAGTTATGATAATTTCCTTGCTCAATGTTGCTTTTTGAGGTCGGTATTCAGGTAAACCTTTCAGGCTATCTCTTGGTGCGTGACATACACAACTTTCTAGATCTTGAGGTGTTGCTTCAGTATTTTTAGATAATCCTTGCTCCTCATAG
>JAOVVB010000008.1:10221120-10233637 GCA_028570985.1 Heterobranchus longifilis | reverse complement strand
AATCCGCCTTCTCCATAATGTCATTTATTTTGTGAAATGCACCAGCCCTTTTTCCATCATGCTGCCACCCTGATGCTCAACAGCTGGGATAATGTTCTTCAGATTAAAAGCCTTACCCTTTTCCCTCCATACATAGCCCTGAACATTTAGAGCCAAACATTCCCTCACTCATCGTCTACACCACTTTATCCTGTATACAGGGTCATTGAGCCTAATCCAGGAGACCCTGCACGAGGCACGGTACAGCCTGGACAGGGTGCCAATCCATTGCAGGACACATACTCATATTCACAGACTACGGGCAACCTGGGAACCAATTAGTCTAATCTGCATGTCTTTGGACTGTGGGAGGACACCGGAGTACCTGAAGGAAATTCACCAAGAACAGGGAGAACATGCAAACGCCACACACACAAACCTGGGGTGGGAATCGAACCCGGACCCTGGAGGTACAAGGTAACAGTTCTAACCACTAGCCACTGTGCCACCCAGTCATACAAGTTTTTTTTTTTCCTAATTTTTATTTGACTGGTGAACATATGAACCTAGGTGGTGGAATGAACATCCTCTAGATGTCCGTACAGCTGAGTCTTTGGCAATCTATAAACGAAGACTGAAGACGTATCTGTTTCTTTAGTACTTGGACGAACCCCTTCCTCACCACCACCGAAAAAAAAATACAAATAAAAATCCCCTTCCCAACTGTGTTGACTGGCACTTAGTAACTAGGTAATCTTACGTCTAGGCTTCTTCCTTACATGACAGCCTTTCTGTGTGTTCATTTAGGAAACACTGGAACAGAATTTTCCCTAGAGAAAGTCCCCACTGGGATTCCCCAATCAGCTTGTGAGCAGAAGAACAATTTACAAAACAGTTTCAGTTTATACATTTTACAGTAATGGCTTTCGAGATGTACTGTATATAGATACAATTAATGAACGTTTACAATGTGTTAGAAGTAAACAATTACTGCATGTTCATGGAGCAAAAGTGTGGACTGTACCATGTACATCCCTGAGCTGTTTACAACAAAGCCCAGAAATGTCTATTATTCAAGATAAATGCAGTTGTTTGTAGTCTACACCACCATAAGGATTACATATTACCAACATTAACAAGTTCAGCCGAACACAGTGAGTTCAGATAGACGTTTGTGTTTCGTTTCGAAAATCTTCACCCTCGGCGACGAGACAATGGCTCATTCCGTACTTTCCGTAAACGGAAACTGCCCCCTTTCGTCAGCGGTGCTGTACTTGGAGCAAGGGTTGCAAAGTCCACAGTTTTTACCCTTATGCCTTTATTGGGCTTTATTTTGTGATCACTTTCTTTTTTTTACAATAAATACGTGCATATTAAGCGCATTCTTCATTTCTGATTTATTTATCAGAATTAGAATTACATTCACTCATTATTCACACATGGTCCTTGAAGTTAAAATTTCGTTATTGACACAAACCTGGCAACTCCTGCTCTTTCAGCCGCTCTTCAATAACATCCCTGGGGCTCAGGCGAGAGCGCGTGGGTTTTCAGCTGAATAACTGTTTACATCTTTTCAGTTTCTTCTCAGTTTGTCTCGAGGATTTTATTGACAACGTCGAATAAGGTAGTATTCGCTTTTCTTCCTTGTGTTTGAAAGGTGTATTTGGAGGAAATGCTGCTCAGAAATGACTTCTTTCCGTCGTTCAGTTCAGGTGAACAGCAGCTAAATAACGGTCACGAACAAGTGTCCGTCCCCATAGCGGCGATACGGCGCTAGCTAACAAGTTAGTTTAGCCCTGGAGATAGCTTTTGTCTGTTAACATGTTGTTTTTAGTTCTCTGGTGGCGTTTTGGTTAGCCGCTAGTATTTCTAAATCTGTATCAAATCGACGTTATCACATCAGCAGAATATTTTCTAGGCTTGCTCCCATTATCTAACGATAATGTACCAAAAATGATTAATAAATGAACAGTTAAATCCTGGCCATAATGTCGAAACAGCTTGTTGAAACTGGTTTATTAAATCAGTTAGCTGTTAGATCCACTCTCATATTTGTGTGCTCAGGTTACAGCTGTCAGTCGCTGCTAACTTCAATCAAATTTAATAAACATGCTTTTGATTTGATTTATCTTTTACCATAAAAGCTAAAAATCAGACAAGTTTTTAGAGATATCTCCTGAGACACACGAGCAAGAAGATAAACTCATTTGTCATTGTAGCTATTGCGACAGATGCTTTGTCTGTATTTCTGTTGTTTGTTTTTGCACTGTTTGTGGTTTGTTCTCACATGTCACTTTATTCAGTGCATGGACAAGAATTCTTTAAATGTCATATATCATAGATGCATTTTGTACTAGTGTTTTGGTTGATCTTTCTTGGCTCTTGTTTTAGGTGGCCCAATCCCCTAAAATGGTTAGTAGAAGGCACCTCCCGATACAATATTATCACAATACCTAGGTGCCAATTCCATTAAAATTGCGATTCTATAAGTATCACGATTTTATAAATATTCTGATTCAATATGAATCTTCACCCGATTTTATTACAATTTTAAACTTTGAAAAAGGTTTAAATGCGTAATTAAATGTAGTTTGTTCCTTATAACAGTAGTTTTCTCACTTAAAAAACAAAACACAGCAAAAAACAAATGTTTTACATTTTCAAATTACATCACACAGTTTTATCATTACTGAACAGCACATATCTCTGTTATCCGCCATAATAATTATTTCTAAACAAACGAGCAAATATTTCACTCCTACCACACAGGATTAAAATGTGTTAAAAGTTCAGAGTGTACCATCTGCAGAATTATAAAGAAATGGTGATGTTTTACACCTCAAATGCCTCCAAAGTCTCAAAACTAAACAGTGAGTGCGCAGCTTGAGTGGTTGCGGGCACATGAGGCTTGTAACGCATGCGATTTTTGACTAATAACGCTTGCTGCATTTTGAGACTTGTGTAAGACCATTTTTTTAAATTGATTTTTGAGTCAGTGTGGTGATATGTGAATCGCCACACAAAAGATTCACTATTCATAACTGCATTGATTTTAATTGATTGGATCTGTAATTATCAGTAAGTTCCAGCCAGATAGAGTAGAAAGGAAACTGCAGAAACGCCATGTTACTTGTTAATTACATAAAAAGGTTTAGTTTTGACTGCTTTTAAATATTAATGAGCTTGTAATGTCATTCTGCCACAAATGACCAACACCTCAGCTGGTGTGTTTAGTGCAACAGGCATTAGGGTTTTGGAGCTTGTACTGAAGTTATGGCACTGAGGTGTTACACTACTGGGAAGGGCACTATGTTAAACCTCTCTACCAAATAAAAGGTTTTGTTAGGCAAATGTTGGAATAAGGTTTCCTGCCTTACTTTCTGATTGTGGATCTTACTTGTCCAGGCAAGTAAAAGATATTAGTAAATCAGTAAAACAGTTCAACAACAACAACAAAGCTAGTAGCACAGACACAAGCTACATATTGATTGTCTGCTGATTTGCCAATCCCTGTCAAAAACTGTACACAATTTGTGTCAGATTTACTTGTGTTAGGGTAAAATAAAATTGCCCAGTAGTGGCCTGTTAGCTATTAATTGTTTATTGTCTCTCTTGGCTTTAGCTCAGGGTATTTGTTATTAGAAAGAACAGTTATTTAACAGGCATGAACACTACAGAGCTGACAATAGGAGGAAACAAAGGGAAAATCAGTCATATTTATGTCATAGCACACACATTGCACATAGCTGATCCAAAAAATCTGGAATGCTGTGGAAAAAAAAATTAACTGCCACTTTCCTAACAATCAGATATTCAGCAGTTAAGCAAAGGCTTGATTTGGCTGCTTCTGCAATGGGTTCATATTTGTGTATTGTCGATGTGACCCATGAATATAGCAGCAGAATGGGTGCTATTTTTTTATAAGCATTCTGTCAATTTACAGAGAAATATGTCCAGTTTAATTGGGAGGAGCTTCATCATGCAGCAAGACAATGACTCATAATACACAAACAGAACAAAGGACTTCCATTAGGGGAAGAAAGTGGAAGGTTTTTGACTGGCCATTTCAGTCAGCAGTCTTTTACCTAAGTGAGCATAGATTTCACTCCTGAAGAGGAGACTGAAAGAAGAGAAAGCCCCAAAATGAACAATACCTAAAAGAAGGTGTTACAAAAAGGACCACAGAATGAAAAACTTCTGTGATGTCATTAGGGCACCAGTTTGTTGTAGTTATTGCAAGTAGTAGATATGCAACCAAATTTTTTTTTTTTTTTTACTTTCATTTATTTTAAAGTTAGCTGTTCCAATATTTTTTTTTCTCATTTAAAAATAATTTGGTCTGTCCTGAAAGGTGCCATGTCTGTGGTTCCCAAAACGTTTCGTTCAGGCAAATTTGCAATAGCCGGAGCTTTGGGTGAGTGAGCATGTGGAACACTGACAGGTTGTGAAACCTATTATTATCAAAAAGGGGAAATGCATTGAGAACATGACAAAATGCACAACCTTATGCCCTGCAATAGTGTATTTTGTAAAACTTTGTCAGCACAGCAGGAGCCATGGCACCTAGAGAATGTATGAGAACGGCGTTGAAACTTGGGCCGTACAGATGTGGTTTTAAGGCAAAAAAATCCACTGAGATAGTAAACAGTTAAAATAGTTTATTTTTAAAAATTGTAATAGTTTATTTTGGATTTAAAAAATAATTAAATCCACAATGCCTTGTGCACCCCACTAGAGGCAGTCCATGCACCCCAAAGGTGGACCACACTTCAAGGAACCCGGTTGTAGGTTGTTTAACACCTCAAAATGAAAGCTGAAAATCTGCTCTATCACCTTATGTTCATCTTTTGATTAAACACAAATGTCTTCAGTGTATAGCAATAACAAAATAATTGGCCTTGCCTTTTCAGTACTTTTGGAGGGGACTGTATGAGCTGTTTCTGAGATGCAAAGTGTGTGCATAAGATCCAATTGGACCCGATGTTTGTTTGTTTGTTTGTTTATTTATTTATTTATTTCTGTTCAGGTGCAATGGTTGAAGAGGAGCAATTTGTGAATATAGACTTAAATGATGACAACATCTGCACCATCTGTAAGCTGGACACAGACACTGGAACTCTATCCTTCTGTCATGTCTGCTTTGAGCTGAGCATAGAGGGTAAGTGTCCATGTTTGGCAAATTTGGTACTGAAATGACCGTTCTGTTTGAGAAAAAAGGGAACTGTCACTATTTTGTCTGTTTTAGGCTATACCACTGAAAGTAAATGATAAAACGATGCCACTGTTTGGCCACATTGACTTATGAAAGAAACTCCTTTATTTTTATTTCATATGCAGCTTTAGCAACTTTTAACTGTTGCAGGCAGTCAAATGCTTTAGATGTGAGATTATACATCCCTGCTGCTGTAGAGTTGATAGGGGTTTGCAGTCTTATGAAACCAAACACAAAACTATGCTGAAACATTTACTGAACATGGATTTACAAGAGCAAATGTACTGTAAATAATGAGGAGAAACCAAAGTGCCTAATGTTTGGCTGAGTTTTGGTACGTACTGTAGCAAAAACAGGAAACACTAAAAATGTTTCCTTTGAAAGTTTGAATAGCACATGACAGGCCCTATGATTATAGGAAAATAATACACTTTTGGGTGGTAACAGGAACACCCCTTTTACCGGACAGCATCATACCAGCTCACAAAACTGCATTGTTTAAAGCTGCATGTATTGAAATGAAAATTAATTGTATGCTTTTCTAGCATACCTCCTGATGGTACTGCCTACAATGGTAAGTGGTTGGGCAACAAAAAGTTTACAAACACCTGAGTTAGTATTTACTTTTTTTTTTTCTATTATTTTTTTTCCCGATTTTCTCCCTAATTTAGTCGTGGCCAATTCCTCCCCGTCACTAGGGGGCTCCCACATTAAGACTACCACTACCATTCAGCCGGGAGGGCCGAAGACTATCACGTGTTTCCTCCGAACCGTGTGACGCCAGCCGACCGCATCTTTTCGAACTGCTTGCTCACGCACCGTTAGGGGCGGAGTAACACACTGGGAGGAAAGCGCTAGCTGTA
Source organism: Heterobranchus longifilis (assembly GCA_028570985.1). Taxonomy (NCBI): domain Eukaryota; kingdom Metazoa; phylum Chordata; class Actinopteri; order Siluriformes; family Clariidae; genus Heterobranchus; species Heterobranchus longifilis. Next base: position 10,227,583 of record JAOVVB010000008.1, on the reverse strand, counting down.
GCGCCGTGATTAATGTGGGAGCACAAAGTACCTCTCATCCCTCCCCTCTGAGAGCACGGCCAATCAGCTCTCTCTAGACCTCCGGCTGTGAAAGGTAACAGCATCACCCGGGGATCGAACCAGCGATCTCCGGATGATATGGCGAGCGCTTTACCACTGCACCACTTTTCACCACAATGAGTGACTAGAAGAATAGCATGTGCACTATATAAAGAGATACTTTAAATCAAGCCAAAATCAAACCTATCATTATTATTATTATTATATTAAAAAATCGAAAAAATTTTGGTAGAGCAATTTTTACAGGGTGTATTTTCATTGTTCCTGCGACAGACCCCAGCCCCAGTCACCCTGACCAGAATCAATTGCTTAACAAAGACAAAGAAATGAATGAATGAATGAATGAATGAATGCCAACATGCAATTAGATTCAGAGCACAAAAAGCGGCAAATGCAAATAAACAATTACAAAAAAAAAAACATGAATAAAACAACAATAACTACTACAACACATTAATATCTCTCCATACCCCTTGACAGTATCAGGAATTTGGGAAAAAATTTGTGTTGTTACAGATCCTACAGTAAATGCAATTTTATTGGATTAGAACTGGTCAAATTAATTATATAATCAAACAGTTTAAACACTGATGTAATAACTCCAAACATGCAGAGTTTTCACAAAATTTCAAGCAGATTTGGTCAATTTAATTTCCTTTTAATAGTTTAGACAATTTAAAATGACCTTTCTTGCACAGTTTCAGCAGTGGTGTAATAACTACACCAAAATCATTTAAAGAAATCATAAAGGGAGAAATGTTACATTTAAACAAAGTCGAATGTTCTTCAATTCCAGTAAAAACAATTAGTAATGCCTGAGGAATGTAGGTAAACAGGATTAGAAGCAACACTGAAAATATAGCATTAAAGGCATTTCTCTTCTGTTGGTTTCCTCCATCTCTGGTGGTCTGCGTTGCGATATGAGAATCTCCTGGTCCTGGGTGTTTTAGAGCACACAACACAGACACACAGCAAAATGAAATCACAGCCAATGCTATGATGAATACAAAAGTAAAAATAATGTCAGGGAAAATCATTTTATCAATCTCATATACACCATATCCACAGGCGATCACCCAAGCTACTACTGCTGCTGCAATTCTGTACTTTATATCTTTATATCTCAAAAATGTTACTGGATGAAGCACTGCCAAGTATTGTTCAATGCAAATGCAGGTTTGTATCACTGGTCTTCCAGCCCAGGACAGACCAAGAAAGAAAAAACTTACATGATATAAAATGTCATTTTTAAAAATAAACGTGATCAATGTGTCTATGCCACATTCCAGGCAGTAGATGATCTCCATAATTGTGTGATTGAGAAGAAACACCTGAGTTTCTTTGATTTTATGTTCAGCACAAAAATAGATCCAAAGACAGACCAAATGGGCTGGAGTTCCAAGTAAGAAGCAAAGTATTGTGGTCACATAGCAAAAAAGTATTCCAAAATACTTTCCTTTTGTACAATCCACAAATGTTGGTGAAAATATAAAATCTAAAGTGGAGTTTACAAACTGCTCAGATGTGTTGGCCATTCTCTATCAGCTTTGTGCTGCAAAGGGGAAAAAAAAGGAAATGTGTGAATGCATAAACAATTAAGGCTATGTAAAGATCTCTAGCAGTAACTAAAGTATGCACACAATATACAAAATACTGAAAGAATTTGGTGAAAATGGCTGTTGTGCAATATATGTGTATATATTGTATTTTCTATATATTGCAATGTATCCTAAAGACTACTAGATATAGAAAAATATCTACAAAAAAAGAGTTTGTTTGCATGTGCCATGTTGTATACCTGTACACAACAAACCTGTTAATCAGTGGCAAACTATTTCTTATACACAAAGAATTTGTTTAACCGTAGATATTCACATTTTTTATTCAAATTCTTTAAAATTAGTCAAAAAGTAAAACATAAAAAAAGTAAACTGCTTTGCTAAAAAATAAATGAATGACTGAATGAATGAATGCTAATATTTTGTTAGGTCTGCTGTTACAAACTAGCAGAAGTAAACATCAGCATTAAAATCTCTTCTTGTAATGTTTACCAAGGTAATAAATCACTCACAATAAACTGTGGTTTATTCCTCTATACAGAAAATCCTGTACTCCTTTAGATTTTTATCCATTTGGACCTCTCAATTCATTCAACTGGGTTGAGATCTTGTGATAGTGAAGGCTATAGCATATGATTTGCATCAACTGGATCCTCATCGAACTACAGTATACAGTGAGAGTTCATGCCCTATGGATAGGGTGGTGTCATCCAGGACGAGACCACTCCCATCAGAAATGTTGTACCATTTTATGACAATAACAGAGACACCAGTTTTTCCATTAATTTGTCACCTGACTGTAAATTAATGTTCAGTTTATGAATCAGAGTTTTTCCACTACTTCCTGTTTATCAAGATTTAAACAAGAGGCGTCTTACTCCCCGAAATGAATATTTTTCTTTGACAAAATGTTATATTCTTCATGTATCATAGGAATATGCCAGAGATTACATCATCACATGCAGACGTAGAAAATAATTAAGTACAAATATTTTGTTACTGTACATACATACTGTATTTTCTGTGTATCTGTACTTGACTATTTCCTATATGTGATGAAAAACCTGTACTTTTATTAACTGTGTTTTAAAAAAAGACTCATTACATTTCTGATTACACCTGCCTGAAGGGTACACCCAATCCATTGCAGGGATCACACACATACTGTACACAACCAGACATTGGGCAATTTTGGAAACCAAAATTTTAGAGCCAATTAGCCTAATTTATTTGTCTTTGAACTGGATTGTGGAAGGAAACCAGATTACTCCAAGAAAACCCACTAATATTTTTAGATATTTAAATCTCTTGTAATCCCTACAAAGGTCTCATGAACTTGTAAAGCATCTGAACACTGCCAATAAATTGTTCATTTATTTATTCACTATTAATTTATGCTCTCATATTGGTATGTGTATTATAGTTTACAGGGTAGTGTAGTGGTTAGCATTTTAGCCTTGTACTTGTAGGGTTTAGGGTTCTGTGTGCATGGAGTTTGTATGTTATCCCCTGTGGGTTTGCTCTGAGTACTCCAGTTTCCTCCCAGAGTTAAAAGACATGCAGAGTAAGCTTATTGTTGGTCACAAATTCCCTGTAGTGTTTTTTTGTGTGTGTGTGCGTGTGTGTGTGTGTGCTTGTGTGCCTGTGGTGTGCCACCCTGTCCAGAGTGTACCCCTCCTCATGCCCCGAGTTTCATAGGATAGGCTTCAGGCCTCCTGTGACCCTGTATAGGGAAAGCAGTACAGTGGAACCTTGCGAGTAACTTGGTCTGCGAGCGTTTTGCAGGACGAGCAAAATTTAAAAAGTAAATTTTAACTTAATAAATGAGCAAGGGCTTGATATACGAGTAGTACGCAGGCGCTTCACGTGATGACAACTTAGTTAATGGTTCTTCTCTCTTGCGCGCTGTGAGATTGTGGGTAATTATCTCCCATGCTCAGTCTCAGTGCACGTGTGTCGCTTGTATAGTCAACATCCATGCACGCGTGTACTGTTTATTATACATTATGACCACGTGTGTGTGCGCACGCGTAAAGCAAAAGCAAGTGTCAATACAAAGGTTCCTTGTTAAGATCCAGTCTCTCTCTGTCAAAAAGCAGTGATTTTGTTAGTGTGTGCACAGGCGCAAGTGTCATTAGAAATGTTTCCTTGTTAAAGAAGTTTCCCGACAGAGCAGTGTTTCTGTTAGTATGTGTATGTGTGTCTGTGTGTGTGTGTGTGTGTGTGTGTGTGTGTGTTACTTCTCGCACCTGTTTGTGTGTGTAAAAGTCATCCTATTGTCCTTTCGTCTTACTCCACTTTACACATACACACAGGCATGCATACGCGCGCACACACACACACACACACACGGAAACACTGCTCTGTCGGAATTCTTTTCAAAGGTAAAGTGTAGATTAATTTGTTTTATTTTTACTTTATATTTTGCATTAATCATTTTTATATTAATATTTTTAGGTTGGAGAACGAATCATCAGAGTTTTCATTATTTCTTATGGGCAAATTTATTTGGTATATGAGTGTTGTGATATACAAGCACCTACCTAAAGTACATTTTACAGCACATATTTTCTACTTATATTTGAGCAAAAATTTTGTGTCATTTCTACTTTTATAGGTGAGTACTTCTACTTTTACTTGAATATTGAGTTTGTGTACTTACAGTATTCTACCTCTTGTCACATGATCATCATCATCACCATTACTATACTTCTATTCAATAGATAGATTAAATTACACTTTGTAAACAGTTTATTGTTGCATTTAGTTATGGGACATGCATGAAACAAGTTATGTCATGTTATCACCTCCCTTATTGCAGCTCTAAGCCTTACTAATCTTTCTTGTACTTGGAAAGACAAATCCATCCATCCATCCATCCATTCATCCATTCCATTGTTGCTAAGCAATTGTAGGCCACAATGACTTTTGAGTTTTCGCCAGCTGTCATTGCTGTAGGGGAAGTTACATTGCTTAAGACCCCAACCTCTGGCAACCTACAGACACACACATATAGCCACACCCCCAATCATACTAATAAGACCTACTAATGTACAAATTTGTATAAATTAGTGGCCAAAACAACAACAGTGATCAACTTATAACCACATACTGTGTGATCTGTGTTATAAGCACTGATTTAACTTGCCACTGATATTCATGTATGAAGATGTTGACAAAAAGAGGCAATAGTGAAAGTATATACAGTACACTATGGAAGAGACAATGTAAAGATTTATTTAATTACAGTCTGTGCAGTCTAACCAAATATGGAATGAAGAAAAACACACACCCACACACCCACAAATACTGTATAAAAGGATGTTCTGAACAAGGTTCTGGAGTTGCTTTGCAGAAAAACTTTGCTCTGTTGTGTACCAATAAAGTTTATCATCGCTACCAAGAAACCCCTGATGATTTCAGTCTGATTATTTAATTACTCTTAACAGTCTATGTCTGTAATGGAAGGAAAAAAATTGCATTTAAAACTATTATTGTTGGATCCCTACATATCTGCCTGTCCCATTACTGATACATTTACGGTTTATTGAAGCACACACAGCACAGACACACAACAGAACAAAGTCACAGTTACTGTTGTGAAATACTTATCTCTTTTCATTTTTATGGAATAAGATCACTGTCAAAAATATTCGTGTGTAAAAAATATATTTAATTTTACACACAAATCTTTTTTTTACGCACAAATATTTTTGACAGTGATCTTATTCCATATTTCACCATTAATTTATTCCTATTTCAACAGAAGTATGCTTAGTTGTACTTCTAGCTAATTACAATTACTTAAGTATGCCTTTTAGTTATGAAAATTTTCTTTTTTTCTTCTTCTGTTGGAGTCCCCACAGCAGATCATCGGATCAGGATACTGATTTGGGTTTTATGCTGGATGCCCATGAAAGTTACTGTCACAGTTGCCGCCTAGTGGCATGCTACTGTAGGCATCCCTTGCGTTTTATGTTGATATTGTATTGCATTGTCTCATGCATCATGGTTATGCTATAGTGATGAGAAGTTTGGATCATTTTAGTGACTTGGTTCTTTGAAGCTCGTTCATCAAAATGAAAGATTTTTTTTGATGCATTTAGGTCTTTGGTTCAGTAATAAAATAAAATGTTATATTTTCAATAAACAGACCCCCAACACGTCTACATACACAAATTTTGGCTATAGTTCCAGTAATGAAAATACTACAATGCAGCTAAGGACATATTAGGATAAACAGAATGAGTAGCTCACCTTTCATGTCTTCTGGTCCGAATCGTTTGTTCTTTTGTCACGTGACTCTCATAGACGCTATGCAGTGCATTACACAGGAAACAGAATTGAGCAATTCTTCTCATGAGTTATTTAAAATTTAATATAAATATTTTTAAAAATAAGGTCCCTTAAATGGAAACCGCTTTCTATGAGACAGATTTTTATCAAATGTGGTTAATTGCAGTTGCACAAAATAAACCAACTGCAGTTTGATCATTGTGATTTTTTCCATGCTTTATACTTCATCTTACATTGAAAAGGTGGTATGGTTCAAAACAGCTGGTGATGCAAATAGGAAATTTTCCATAGACCTGACCAGATATTTCATTTAAAGTATGTGACCTTCAGATTGCGACACAGCTTTAGTTGGAAAGAAAAAGGATTTAGGAAGTACTCTATTTATCTTCTTCAATCTTTTAAATAATAAGTAAATATCCAGTAACAACATTAATAGTTTGGAAACATGTAAAATTGTACAATTTTTCAGACCATTTTTTATTTTACTACATTTTATGTATGTACACTTATCTTAAAATGGATTCGAATACGATTTTCCTCATCATTCT
>JAOVVB010000008.1:10199707-10217835 GCA_028570985.1 Heterobranchus longifilis | reverse complement strand
AAGTTGCACCATTTTTACAAACCAATTCTGGTTCATCTGTTTCATTCAACGATCCGCTTTCGCCCTTCTCATTCTCCACCGCCGCCATGCTTTTTCCGCCATGTGCGTATGAGCGTATGAAATTAAGCAATTAAAGTGTCGGATGTAGCAGCATCCACAGAAGCTCACAGCAGATAATGTGGACACAAACTAACTGCTAACTGTTTGGTGTCTAAGCTACTGATACGCTCTTTTGCAGAAAGGTGCCCGGGTTTGCAACATCTGTTGATGACAGGCACTGCAATTCCCCCACCTTTCTTTTTACCACTCAGACTGCAGTCTCTGCCCATACCATCTAAAAGCCGATGAAGCTAGACTATGAGTCCGGGATTAGCTAATACAGCCGTGATCCACTAAAGCATAATAATTCATTCACAATATCCCTGCTGTGTATATTCTGATTAAATGCTTTGTGTTCGTAAATTGATATCTTATGTAAACAGTTAAGTTGGTATCTCTGTATCGAATGATTTCAATTAGATTAAAAATAATATTGTCCATATAAACTTATTGACGTGCAAGGCTAGTCTATCATAGCTAAAAAGTTATTCATGGCTGTCATAGACAGGTGTTAGAACACACAGTGCATATGGGGCTGGAAAGAGTTGACGTTGACCTTACCATCACTGAAATCAGCTTCAATACGCAAGTGTGCATCACAATTAAACCATGGAGGGTGGCCTGGGCTGAGGAATCATGCTTTCTTTTGTGCCCTGTGGAGAGCCGATGCAAATACATTGTAACATGGGGAATAGATGGCATCAAGAAGTGCTATGGGAAGTAGGCAAGCATGGCAGAGGCACTGTAATTCTTTGGGCTAGGAAACCTTAGCTCTTGGCATTTCTGTGGATGTTATTTTGACACCACCTACTTAAACATTGTTGCAGACCAAGTAAAGTTGACCCACGCAAAGTCACGTTTCTGAGTTTGCGGCCTCAGTCGTTTTTTTTTTTTGTGATTTTTTTTGCTGAAACCCCCGCAATTTCACGGAAATCGCAAATATCCTCCGAAATTTTTTAATGGCTTTTTTTTGTCGCAATATATAATATTTATGCGTTTTAACAGTAAACTATTAAGCCAATACAATGTACTAATTATGTAACATAAATATTAACTAGCTAAATTGGCTAAATTTTTATATAAAATATTATACTGTATAAATTTTTTGTACTGTAGAGAAAACACAAAGCAACTGTAGAGGAAAACACGGTTTTGGATTGTGAATTATTATTGTATTTATCCTACAGTACTTATACTAAAGAAAAAGCGCATACCAAAGAAAATGCGCTTGCATGAGTTACAGTACATATAGGGGAAAATCTGTATTTTACATTCTAGCCCTGCGGGATGCACAGCAGTACAGTACTGTACACTATAAAGGTTTACCTTTACATTCAGAGTTTGAAATGAAATTAAAGTGTTTTGGGAGAATTTTATCATATTTAGGATTTATTAAAAATGTATTGACTTTTTTTTTTTTTGTAACCACATCCAAACTTGGTTTTTCGCAATTTGCGGGTGCTCTCAGAATGTAACCCCCGTGAATTTTGAGTGTCGACTAAACACCCCTTCATCATGTATTCCCTGATGGCAGTGACTTATTCCAGTACGATAATGCGCCCTGACAATAAATGCTCATGTATGCATTTTTAGGACATTGTTGTATTGTTTCCAGGATTGAATTGAGAGGAGTTAAATTTCAGGAGAAACATGTACTCTACACTGTAAACAGCATTGCTGCATGTGATGGATCACATCAGCATGTGTGTTCGTCTGAATGCTTGTTTGCGCAGCTGTTGCACTTTATTTTTAGCACAGAGTTGATGTTTCTGACTATCAATGATGGCCTGACCCTATTTACACTCTTGCCTATCCACACACACACACATGCACACACACATGCACACACACACACACACACACACACACACACACAAATGCCACCTTCCATGTTCAACAACTGGGTCAAGGATTCTATTTTATTTGTTTATTTGTTCTATTTGTCTTTTAGGCTGTACTGAAAAACTTCAGGGGTAAAAGTGCACAGATAGGGCAGTGCCAGTCCTGTGGTTATATTGAATTACTGATTGGACAGTTGTTAGTTCACATTTCAGCACTGCCAAGCTGCCACTGCTGGCCTCTTGATCAAGTGCCTTAACCCTCAAGTGCTGTGTTGTTTAACTGGGATAAAGTTAGGTTGCTCTGTGTGTGGGTGCCTGCTGAACGCCATGAATGCAAATGAGGTCCTCAGTGAGCAACATGACAGTATATTACAATAACAGAAGTATAATTTTCCCCTACATTTGTCTGTTTCATAATTCATTTATTTAAACATTTTGTGCATTGTATACTATTTCGGTAGCAAACCAGATCAGTGGTATGGTTAATCACTGAAACTAGTTTTAATTTAACTAATGAATTATTATTCTCCCTGTCCCTCAATTGTCCTTTGTGCTTTTTTAGGAACGTCCTTGCGAATTTATCCACTAAAATGTCTGATAAGATAATTGCACTATAATATATGTTATAACCGTATATACAATAGAATGTTTGTGCAGTGCGACTTGGATCTTGGTGCAAACAGGAATTGCAATTGTATAACTTATTTCATTATGGTTTTAGCATTAAGTCTATGATGTTGAAGCAGCATCAGTCCCAAATGACAGTGTTCCTCTCAAATGTATTATGTCATGTTTTCTTTGACCTTACTTCCTTGTGTGACGTTTGTGGACTTATCTCTGTGATATTAAGCTTCAATGTTGTTCTGTACATGGCTGTTTGTAACAGTTGTCTTTTATTGCAGATGCTCTAATGTGAGTGTTTTGGTCTGGAATTCAGTGTAAAAATTAAAAGAAGAAAACTCCTGATGAAATTTTTCTATGTCCATAAAACCAAAAAAAAACCCTAATTACTGTTCTTTCTTAGAAAGATTTTTCAGAATGTAATTTCCATAAAATCTCTGGAAGCCATCTGGACATTGAGTCATATCAACTAAACTTCTTTCTTGTTAGCTTGAAACGTTTCCCCTATTTATCCAAGCAACTTCTTAAGAACTTTGTTATATTTCTACCTAACAAAGAAGAATGTGCAGTAAGTTGACATGATTGTACTTCCAGATAATCTCACTTGGATGACTGAGATCTTCACATACCTATATTGTCAGTATCAATTATATTTGTTTGACATGAGGCCCAAATATACAGCAACTATAAATCATGATTACTGATTAATTTAATGATTAATCCGTGGTTCGCATGCTACGGGGAGCAATCCATATGGATCACGGATCAACTACTGTTTATAACACCACTAGTAACCCTAATACTTTCATATCATCTATAACATAATCATGTAATTTAATATAAAGTCAAATATATTTATATATATAATATAATAAAATATAAAATATAATATAATATAAAAAAACCTTTCTATTTTCTACTCGAGTGCCTGTCTCCTACTCCTGATTCTGATGCACTATTGATTAACCTGACTGGCCTTTTTTTTTTTAATCTTTTTTTTTTCTTCTTCTTTTTTTTCCACCACTTTTTTTCCCCCAAAACATTTGTTTCACTGTGACTTTGCTACGTGTACTCGAAAACATTAGGGCAATAATAATTGGTTGTTCCTTTAATATTAACACAAGTTAGTGCCACACAATTTAATGTTTCATATTTGTCTAATCACTTAACACGTATTATAAAATTGTGCCAAAGTGCTCCCCAGTAATAACCATATTGGAGAAAAAAAAAACACAATATGCAAGCAGTAGTTTTAACTGCAAAATTACCTGGGAAAACATTTCAAAAGCTTAAACTTTGTGGTTTTAGAAACGTAATTTATCAAACACGGTCAGGTCTTGTGCGTCACCCTCGCTTTTTCTCTTCCTGACACAGCTGTGTGTTGCTTGTTGTGGTCTATACAGCATGTAAGTACATGCACAGAAAATGAAAGCTGACTTTCAGGTATTAAGCTCATGTATGCAAAAGTGCATGCCCAAACTTGTGCCAGTCATGGACATTTAAAATTAGTTTGTTCCAATTTCTTTATTTTATGGCCGATAATATGATTTTTATCAGTAATTTATCAAGCCTTAACTTAATCATCGCCAATATTAACTGCGTTGTTACTACTATTTATGAGACGAAATTTAATAGCAAAATGTTAGTTTGTTGGATTCCAATCCAATTAATTCCCATAAGGTAATTTAATAAAAAAATTATTAGTTGATTATGAGGCAGGTTAACCCTCTCTGCCCACAGTGTTAAATCTTTTCTCCTTTGTTTGCATGTGGTTGAAGGTCTTTTCAGGTCTTTTCTCTACAGATTCACCACACCAGTGTTCTAAAATGTCACTTCCTGTTTTTATACATGACATTGCTATGAAAAAGAGCAAATAAGTTTATCAGAAAGATGATACTAAATGTTTTGGGTTTCTCTCATTCACAAGTATTTCAGTTGTCTAACCCATGTCAGAATTATACGTAATTAAAATGCAATGTATTTATGTTTGGTAATTTCTTTTGTTGCCCTTGCATGTGTTTTATGTGGGTGTAATCCTCTATAATCTTTCTTAAAGATTAGTTTAATTAGAGCATAAAAAGGTCATTAGAAATAAAGAGGTCACATGTAAACATAGTACCTGCTTTTCCTTCTCATTTTTTATGCTTTTCATGTTATTCCTGTGATGATGTCAGATGATTATTTTTTAGATCTGGGTTTTTTTTTTGTTGGGTGCAGACTGAAAAAACTATAAACTATTAGGAAAAAAGTTCATGGTGGTCAGATTTGAGTTATGTGGAACCTCTAATCAACCCTCAGTATTTGGACTATTTTGTTATAGTAAGGAGGTTCCTGCCTTATACATTTGCATTGTTTTCTGTTTGAACATTGCAAGTTTGTGTGTTTGTGTTTAATTGTCATGATTATACAACTCTACAGAAACATGACATGTATGATTTTTGGAAACTTAGTAAGAAAATTTTGAATTTTAACATCTGTGACAGATGTTTATGAGCTTGCACTAAACATATCCACTGAAGGAGAGCGCCACCTACCCCTTAATTGGCTCTCTGCAAGTCTCCTTGCCTCTAGAGACTTAAATATGCATGGTGCAGTAATATGGTGTCTATAAGACTGTTTTATTTGCATTCTTCTTTTTATTTTCATACTTCTTTTCTTTTCTTCTTTTAAGCAGTTAGACACTACCTACAAATTAAGAAACTTTGCAGTATGTACAAAATTTATACTTTTGTTTGCTTTATGCTGTTAGCTTTTTTATGAGGATGACATTTTACTATAGCGGATTGTTGTTTTTTTTTTGTTTTTTTTTCAGAACATCTTTTTGGTTTGTTTTAACCGGTCATGTTTTTTTTCCCACCTTCCTTTGCATAAAATACCCAGACTTACAGCTCCTTGTTTATATCTCTCTTTTTCTCTCCCTCTTTTTTTTTACTTCTTTAACATGCCGGGGGTCTAGACTTATACATACAGATAAATGCACATTTACTGTTCATCTGTTCAGAAAGACTTTCTTATATATGTATGGCTGGCTTGGAATTGGGGATGCGTCGGTTGGGGGTATAAGGGTGTGTGTAAGGGGTTTATAAATTAAGATTGTACAAGTGTGCCGCTGCTTTGTTTATATGTCCTGTGAATTCGATATACTTGAAATGCACACATCTATGGTATTTATATTTGGATGTAAATCAAATACATGCATTAAAACAAACTATGAGTCTGCAATACTGTGATGAGTATGAGACTTTGTCTGAAATATATGCTTTCAGGAGTGGGTTTGTTAAATTGTGTGTGTTCTGCTGATGGATGTCCAGCTTAACTGGCTTATCCTTTACCAGCTAAGCTGCTTTGCCTGGCAATCAAAATATATAAGTTCTTGCCTAACAATTATCCAAATTGTTTATCCTCTGGAAAACAGGGCATGGACAGAATAAATAGTCACTGTCAAAAGTCCCAGAATTTAATTTAAAAAAATGTTTGAATGCAAATGTCGTGTAAGAAGATTAAACTTGTCTTTCTGCATTACAGGAGTATCCACTGCCACTCTGCTGCACTCTACATCTTTGCGTGGGCACAGGGACTGCTTTGAGAAGTACCATCTCATTGCCAACCAGAAGGTCTCACATGCCAAGGCCTCACACAGTACCTACGAGGGTGTGAAGCGAGCACTGAGTCAGCAGATCAGCCGCATTGTGCAGTACGCCCAAAACAGAGACTCTGGCTCCAAACACCAGCTTCTGTTTCACACACCACAGGGCGACAGGAAGATGACGGCCCAGTCGTGTGCCCAGGTGCCCCGATATGCTCCACGCTGGGCTGAAGGCACATGTCCAGGTGAAACAGAGGATCTGGAGATCCTGCAGGACTCTGGGCAGCTGTGGAGGAATGAACAGAAGCACACAATGCAACAGCAGGGAGTAGGAGGAGAACAGCAAGAGAGACACACAGGCCATAGCCGAGAGGAATGTGAGTACTCCTGAGAAGTAAAGTGATTTTTTTAAAAAATGTTTTTTCAATACAGATAAAAAAATGTAGTTGAAGTTTCTATCAATAAAGCTGATAAAGCATTAGTATGACGTAGGAGATATGCCTTCCCTTTTTTTCCAGATTTTTGTGTCTGTGTGATTCACTTTTAATGTGACAGTCCAAGGATTTCTCATTATGTGTGCCCACTTTCTTTTGTCTTTCATGCCTACAATTTCTTTGCCGGCATAAAAGTGACAAACTGTCTTACCACCAAGGTCATGAAATCCATGATTGGTGAAAAGAGTGTCTCCAGGTCAAAGACTGAGTTGCTGTGTTTCCCTCATGCTTTCTTAGCTAAAGAGAATTTCATAGTCTGCAATTGTAATGTAACAGACATTAAAGAGAGAGGGTTAGTTGGTGCTTCTGTGCTTTAACCTGATTTTTATTCTTTATTTTTTTTGCAGTAGTAAAAATGAGTATGGAAGAGCTTCGTCAACTGAACTCACAACTCTTGCTGCAGATTCAAGGTAAGGTTAGGTAGTACAACATTTTTCAATTTTAATGTTAACCTTGAGCTAATCACTGCACAGCTTATTATAACCAATTATGAAAACTGATGTGTCAGATTTTATCAAATTTGTGTTTGCCATAAGTGTGTGCATGCAAAATAATAATTAGTCGTAGAAAGATATTCACACATAATGAGTTTGTTGTAGTGTGTATGCAAAAAACTTTCAGTATCCCAAATCCTGTGGGAATTGCAACAGTGCTATCTGACGGTAAAAGATTAAACTTTAATACACTTGCCGAGCAAAAAAAATTTATGCAGTGGTACCTCAGCATACGAAACGCCCTGCAAATTTGCCTCGGATTATAAGCGAACGAACCAAGCCAAATCAAACGCTGGCTAAGTTGCGCGTACATTTGGCAGCCGTTTGTTTGCGTCAGTGGAAAGCTGAGAGGTTTTTTTTTGTTTTTTTTTGGTGGGGGTCTTTTGCATTTTGTGCAAGATACCACCATGGGTGGTATCTTGCACAAAAAGAAGACATACCACCATGGGTCCCAAGAATCTTAGCAAGGACAGTAGCCAGAAGAGAACAGAGCCACTTTTAGCTTTGTTTCAAAAGCAGCCGGTGCCAAGAGAAATTATAAATGAAGGTTAAGTAAGATTTAATGTTTATTTATTTCATATTTTACTTCATTTACATGTCTTTTTCAAAATGTTATAATAGTTTTTATATGCAAAAAAAATGACTGTAGTGTTGGAAATTGGTAATATTGGTAATATTTTGGGGTCGCTAGAACAAACATTATTTCCTATGGAAAAATAATTTTTACAATATTAAATTTCGCCTTAACTCGCTTCCAGAACGGATTAAATTCATATGCCGAGGTACCACTGTAACCCTCTATCGGTCACTTCTAAGACCTATGACCTTCCTATCAGTAGTCCACAACCTTGAGCTACCCCTGCTCCATTTGTGAAAACCAATGGTGTGTTTGCCAGGGTTTCTTAAACCTGTTCTCATTTTTTACACTCCTGTCACTTTTTGCCTCTAATCTACATCCAATTCTAATGAGATGATGATCAGAAATCAGTGATAAATATAGTACATTATCTGATCCTTCAGGAGGATTCTAGATTAGCTTGCTCTTACTTTCATACCACCAGTTCTTGTGATCTCTTCTGAGATTGTGTCATAATTGGCATGTCGAGGATACAATAAGGTTAAAAATGCATTCTTGTATACTTCCCTAATAAAAAATTTTGTCATCTGGTTAAATGACATTTGTATTCAAACCATCAGATTAATGCTCAGCTCTTTCTTTCAATTTTTCTCGCAGAGGTGTTTGAAGAGCTTTCAGTGGCTGTGCAGGAGAAGGACTCTTTGGCATCTCAACTCCATGTCCGGCACATTGCCATTGAGCAGCTTTTTAAGAACTGCACCAAACTCCCATGGCTTCAGATCGGCCGGGCAGGGGTGAAAGCCAGCAACCCCTCAGTGGAGTGAAGAGTGAGTTTTATACAATGGATTAAAGAACGACCTCCAGTCTGGGGAGACTTAAATGAAAGTTGCACTCGAGTCAAATGCTTTTCAGTCTTAAGTAGATGGGGTTGGTGTGTTTGTTCTTGAACAAGCGACCTGTTGAAAGTGACTAACACAGGGAGTTTTGGAGCTTGTACACTTGTGTTACTATGCAGACTGAGGTCAGACTGACCATGGCCTCATCAACGTTCACTTGAATATTGTTTTTATTACTTTTATGTTAAGTCTTTTATAATTATATTTATTGCATTCAGTTTATACTATAATTTTTTTATTGTTAGTGACTTCTTTTTTTCTTCTGAATTAGAATAGTGGATTCCCGTATATCTGTGTGTGAAAGGCCGGAGTCTGGGCTCTGGTGTTACTGTGTTAATAGTTACTTAGTTAAGAAGGGAGTGATTTCCCACTGATCATTGCAGTGGGATTATGGTTTGATTAGATTAGGAATATGAATCCCTGGCCTTCACAAGATATGATATGACATGATTGAACAACAATGTGATATTTATGTAACAATACCACTGAATCTGCCATAATAGGACTTATTAGGACTAGACTGATACACGTGCAGTTTTTTTCAATATATGGGGAAGGGCTGCTGTCAATGAGCTTATAGGGAAGAAGTATTTTAAGAGATTTGGGCAAATTAAATTGACTTGCTGTCTTTTTTGATTATTGCTGCTTGGTTTTTATTTCAATCATTGTTTTTTAAATCAAAATCACGCAATGATTTTCGCTTAATCAAGATTAATGCTGTTTTGGTTTACTACACAGAAGATGGTCAGAATGTTTTTTTTTTTTATTTTCTTTTTTTAGGTAGGTTTGGATATAATTGGTCATCACATACTGAAATATTCCTCTATGTTTAGCATTACTTGGGGATGTTAGCATTTTGGGGGATTTTATGCACCTTTAAAAGCATAACCAAAGCTTGTTGCCATAGGGTAACATAATTCAATGTTTATATTTTTTAAATATGTTGCATGAATAAAAGGACATTTATGCATATTAATGTTTAATTTGTTATTTTTGTGATCCATCACGAAAATTTTTTACTTGTTTATTTATTTACCACCTTATTGTACAATATTATTTCACAGTTTCATACCTTTTGTTTATTCTCATGTAAAATCTTGAGGTAAGGGCGCTATCTGGTGGTTTTCCAAAAAAGAATCAGAATTAGATTGAATCCGTTGCAGCATGCTGATGATGGCACTGAACTTAAATTAAACATAGCTGTTCAAATGTGTCATTTAAAAGGTAGGAAATATTTTGTTCAGAAGAAAATCCTTCTCTTTGTAAGAGACTTATATTTTACTTGACCCATCTGGGTTGTATAAAAAGTGTTGTGCATGTTTGGTGCTTGATATGCTGTAAAAGTTGAACTGTGATTTCCATCAGCATTATTGTATGCATGTCAGTTCTGCTTATACTGTATATATGTGTATATAAAGCTGTTGGATTTGTGTGTTGATTTTTTTATAGCTTTTCTTGGGGTTTAAAACCCATGATTTATTTTAGGATCATAACAATGACAGCTGATGTTAAGGGTCATACAGGGTCAACTGCCCACCAAATAAATTACTCAAATTACAAGTTACTCACATGTAAAACTTAAACATAATGTATTGGCATGTAAGGTTGTTCATGTCTGTTAACTTTTTTACATGTATTTTTTCTTTTTTCTTTTACTGTTTTTCTTTTGTTTTCTTTTTTCTTCTTTTTTTTTTAATTTATTTATTATTTTCAGTTAAGTGTATTATATGGTTTTGTGTTTGTTTCCCCAACAGCTCATGCAATAATGTGTGATTGTGTGGTGGACTGAGTGATAATTTGTATAATATCTTTAAAACTAGGAAATAAATATTGAAATATTTTCTTAAACATGGATTTGTCCTGTGTCTTTGTATGCACATCCTTAATAATATGTGTAGCGATTTGTCTCCTGCTTTGAGTCGGACCAATCTGCATTGCAGATAAATGGAGTTGTCAGCTTGTGTGGGGGACTGGATTAATTATACTGTTAGGACAGCAGGTAGATTCACCTCTGCTGGTGATAGATGGAGTGTGTGCTCTGACTTGAGTGGAGAAATAAAATTAAAAATTCACATCACGTAAAGGTACATACATAAACAAAATTCATCATCACAATTCAATAATTCCTTCGAACATTATAAATCTCACTTATTTGAAATTCAAGTTTCACGTTTTATTGTCATATGCACAACAAAAGAAACATGTTCCCCCCTGTACAATATAGGTATAAAAAGAATAGGTATGTAAAAAAATTATGTAAATGATTCGAGAGATGTACATTATTATGAAAAAGAACATATTCCATCACTTGATTTTGTCACATAGAAAACCATGAGTATTCTTTCTCACCTTGAAACTATTTTTGATGATGACACACAGCAACGTGTTAACAAAATGCACAAGAGCCTTATTGATATCACCCGAACGCAACTTATGGCTCACAGACCTTAGTGTAAATCATTAGGCCCTAAATCTTCTAAACCTCTGTCTATATCAGATTGCAAGCTTTGGTACAAATCCTTTCCTCAGGGCACAAGCCGGGGTATATCATGGATCGGGTGTCTAATCTGCAAGTCTTTGAATGGGAGGACCAGAGGCGGGAATCGAACCCTGACCCTGGAAGTCCAAGGGACAGTGCTAACCACTAAGCCGATATGAGGTGATCTCTGTTTTAACTGTATAGGAAAGAAATCAGAAAACATGGAATTGTTAGGGACAGCAATTAAAAAACATGGAACTGTACAGGAAAGAAATCAGAAAAAGTAAAAAAAAAAAAAAAAGAGTAAGAAATTAAAAGAAAAGGCCGTACGGTGGGGTAGTGGTTAGCACTGTGGTCTTGCACCTCCAGTGTTGGGTTCGACCCCCGCCTCGGGTCTGTGTGCATGGAGTTCGTATGTTCTCACATGGGTTTCCTCCGGGTACTCCGGTTTTGTCCAACAGTCCAAAGACAAGCAGGTTCTGCTAATTGAGGTCTCAAATTGCCCATAGTGTGTGAATGTGTGTATTTGTGGCGTGTGATGATGGACTGGCACCCCGTACTAGGGTGCACCACACCTAAAGTCCAAAGTCTCCTGAGAAGATAAAAAAGTATAATAAAAAAAATAATTGTACAAGAAAGAAATAAGATAATCGAATTGTACAGAAAGGAAATAAAAAGCATGAAACTGTATGGGAATAAAATCAGAAAACTTGAAATTGAACAGAAAAGAAATCAGAAAACATAAAATGATATATGTTATTTTGGAGGAAACGTCTCAAAAACAGTGGGAATTTTACATGGTATTTTGCAGGGAGGAATGAGAACTGTAAACTGAACACACTTGGTTCTCTCAGCAGCGGTGGTATGAGCGTTTGTGGAGCGCAGCACAATGCTACTGAATCCCAAATACCTCCTACTGGACTTATAGTCGACTATATGATTACTTCTGGAAGCTATTACACTAGTGTGTGAGTTATACCCTATGTAGTGTCCTCGATTAGGAAGTAAAGTGTTATTCGCAACCCATCCTAGATTCAGAAGCGGCTTTGGCCCCGCCTACTCTACTCACCGGAAGTTTGGATTTTGTTGTTACACTGGAAGAAAATGGCTGCTATGAGTTTTTTACATTGAAGGCACTGGAAGAATATTTTTGCTCATTGCTTTGCATTTTCGAGCTGTGAAGATGCGCTTTGTTTGGCAAGTTTGTTATTTTTTATTTGTCCTAATGTAAACTTTAAGCATCCCTCTCCCCGTTTGCAGTGCTCTGTTAACTTTTGCAGCTTTCTTGAAGCCAAGCTAACGGAGCAGCTAGCAGAGGAGGCGCTCATTTAGCGAGTTAGCACTGCTAGCTAACCTGAGGAGTTCGCCTGTAGCCACATTATACTGTACGTCTCTGCAAATGTATATGTACAGTGTTGACTCTCAACATTCAGGTGTTTTTGCGTCCTCTAGCAAACGGTTCATTTCTTCCCTCTGTAAGTTAACCATCAGGGTTACAGAATGTTAGTTCTATGCCTAGGTGAGGGGTTAGCTGTGCAGCTAATCCAATGAGCCATCATCTGTTTTTTATTTATTTATTATTATTATTTCTTTGCATGTTACTTATGTTGCTGTGGACGGATTGAGGAAAAAAATGCAGATGTTAGCATGATTGCAAACATCACATCCATTTGGGGACCACGTTTGTAAAGCTGAAATTGCCTTTTTTGTACTTAGGGTTTGAATGGACTGTCAATGGATGTGCCAGTTTTGGGGCAAGGACAGCATCGCCTCCTGTCACACACAAACTGGTGGTGGACCACAATGGTAAGCAGTGCTTTCTCTTGGATTAGACTACATCTCTTTCTCAGCTGCAACCCACCATTTGATATTTTGTGGAGCGTTTATATTGCATGCTGCTGTGAGAGCACTATGTAGCACTGAAAGTTTCCTTTCCTTTGCAGCAACAAGACCTAGAATATGCATTGGATCGGGCTGAGGTATGATGTCTGTCTTGTAATTGCTCGTTTAATTATATGATTTATAATGCACATTATGATGAGGCTACACTTTGCTTATTAAGTCACTTGTCTTTTTTTGTTTTTGTGCAGTACATTGTTGAAAGTGCTCGTCAGCGACCAGCTAGAAGGAGGGTGTCTTCCAGTGGGAGGAAATCCTTGTATCAAAAACTTTATGAATTGTACATGGAAGAGTGTGAAAAAGAGCCAGAGCTGAAGGTTACTTCATACTAAATACTCAATTTAACACTTAAAACATGTTTTAACAGTTTCATTTCAGTTTGATATACACAAAAAAGTAAGGTTGATTAAAAGAGTGGAATGTTTAATTAGATTTTTTGCATTACATGAATCTTTACCATACAGGGGTGAGATGCACTATATGGCCAAAAGTTTGTAAACACTTGATCATCACACCTATGTGCTTTTGGACTGTCCCCTTATTGATTTAGCCCATGCACTGCTGTTACAAAAACCACCACTTTTTCAGGAAGGTTTTCCACTACACTTTGGAGCACGGCTGTGGAGGAAAAAAAAACAAACATAAGTCTTAATACATAAAAGTGCATACAGTCATGGCCAAAATTGTTGGCACCCCTGAAATTTTTCCAGAAAATGAAGTATTTCTCACAGAAAAGTATTTTGCATTAACACGTTTAGCTATACACATGTTTATTCTCTTCGTGTGTATTAAAACAAAACAAAAACGGATTGACAAAATTATTGGCACCCTTTCAAAATTGTGGATAAATAAGATTGTTTCAAGCATGTGATGCTCCTTTAAACTCACCTGGGGCAAGTAACAGGTGTGGGCAATATAAAAATCACACCTGAAAGCAGATAAAAAGGAGAGAAGTTCACTTAGTCTTTGCATTGTGTGTCTGTGTGTGCCACACTAAGCATGGACAACAGAAAGAGGAAAAGAGAACTTTGTGAGGACTTGAAAAACAAAATTTTAACAATCTCAAGGTTAAGTAGTTGAAAAACCTTCTGACTGTTACAACATGCAGATACCCTAGACTTCTTCCAATAATCATATTAAAATGACATCATTATGTCCCTGGTACCAACACATTATTAATGCCAATTCTTATTCCACAGAACCTTAGAAGAAATGTGAATCTACTAGAGAAGTTGGTCTTACAGGAGTCACTGTCCTGCCTGGTGGTCAATCTGTACCCTGGAAATGAAGGATACTCACTTATGCTTAGAGGCAAAAATGGATCTGGTTGGTATTTTAATTTCTTTCCTCAGAATCCTTGTTGGTTATTGTGCTGTATATGGCAGATTTTTTACTCTACTGGAGACACAATCCTTATTATTATTAATATTATTATTTAATAATTTCTTTTGAATCAGATTCAGAGACCATTCGGCTTCCGTATGAAGAAGCAGAGTTACTGGACTACTTGGACGCTGAGGAGCTGCCACCTATTCTTGTGGACCTTTTAGAAAAATCACAAGTAAAATACGGCAATGCTGTTTTAAAATAACTTCACATACTGTTCTTTTTTTTTTGACATGTTCCAGATTTGTTAACCCAACCAGGATTGAAAATATTCTTTCCAGTTTTTGACATTACTGCAGTTTTAATAAGTTAAATAACTAAAATAGCAACACTAGTGGTGGACAAGTCGGCAGGTTGGGTATCAGTTTGTTATTCATTTGTACAAATGGTATTACTCATCTACGTATAAACTTTTACAAAGAATAAAATTGATAAGTTTGTTTAAAGGAAATTAACTTTTTTAAATTTGTATCATGTCTATCCTATGCTGGCACAAAGCATCTTGATGCTGTAGTACATGCTTCTCAGTTTCAAATCTCACTTCCTGTGGCACTGCCTGCTCTAATTAACCTGTAATTATTCATGCTTCTGATTTCAGAGAAAGTTTACGAGTACTGTACCTAAACACTTTTTTTCAGGTCAACATCTTCCACTGTGGCTGTGTCATCACAGAGGTCCGAGATTACAGACAGTCAGGGAACACCAAGATGCCGTCTTATCAGAGCCGCCATGTGCTGCTGAGACCCACTATGCAGGTGAGTGTTACGAGCAATGCCGAAATGACGGGTGACAATCTCTTCAGTGTTACATTGTGCGTGAGATAAAGGAGCACTGTTCTCAACTCAGGACCTGTTTTTTTTATTCTGATGTTTTTGATCGACATTGACATTGTAAGAAATGTGGTGTTGATGGTTTATAAGCTCAGGCTGTGGTTCTGAGTTTAAGGCTTACGTTGACTCCTTTTTACTTTTATATCAGACCCTGATCTGTGATGTCCATGCCATGACAAGCGATCACCACAAGTGGACGCAGGTAAAAAGCATATTGTCGCCTGTGTACTGTAATCTTATTCGAACAAGAGGATTGAATAATAATTTTTAAAAAAATATTTAAACCATCAACAGAGTGATATCATTTTCCTATCTAATTTAGGTTAAATATTTATCTAGTCTAGACTGGGACTGGGATTTGTTGCAGTTTCTGAAACTTTGAACTTAAGTTCAATGTACAGATTCGATAACCTGATTGGATTCGATCTTGAGGGAAAGGAACCTGAGCATGCAGCTTTTTCAACAAAAAAAAAGATGCATTAAAACATCCGTAATGAGATTTCCTCTCAGCTTAAAAAGGTGTTTTTAAATAAAATTTTCAATTAATCTACATTTTTAATCTGCCTGTTTCATACTCGTATCTCTTACATTAGACAGCATTCTAAATGTCCTTGGTTATAGTAAATTGATAAGTTATTTGATTGACTGCAGTTCCCATCACTGAGACTCGTAGATATCTGATGCTCTTATATTAGGTTTATATAGAAGAGACACATATAACCAGAGTAAACCTTAATGCCAGAAATAGAATTTTTAAATGTTGTAGTTTATTCCAGAAATACAGACTACCCAAAAATAACTGTTGTGACCACACCTATAGCATTAGAACACTAATTTTCACAATAATTTTCTTACCACACTCAGTGCACTGCCATACTCGTATAACTGCCATCTGGTTAAAGGCTGTCATGCAGATATAGATTTACTGGAAAATGTAACAATAATCTCTTACCATTGATCTTTGAGTGCTCTGATGTGCGTGCTTCTAGGATGATAAACTGCAGCTGGAGAGCCAGTTGATCCTGGCCACAGCAGAGCCTCTGTGCCTGGACCCTTCAATCACTGTCACCTGCACTGCCAACCGGCTGCTATATAATAAACAGAAGATGAACACACGCTCTATGAAACGGTGAATTGTGCGCTTATTCTAAATGTGTGTGTGTGTGTGTCTTAGTGATGAGTGTTTGATCATATCTTTTATATATTAAAACAATTCACTTACATTTAGCATATTTTTTGCCCCGTGGATGTGCATTGTGTGGCTGTTTGTGGCACTTTGTACATCCTGGTCTGTGTGTACGTGAAAGCATTTGTTTAATTGTGGTTGTTTGTGTGGAATACTTTACATAGCTGTCTGAGAGTGTTGTTGGTGCCAGTGGGAGGAGGGTGAGGGTCAGCAGCCGAAGTTGTTTGTTTCAGGCATGTGTGTGCTTTTATGGGCTTTTTATATATCTGTGTTTTGTCATAACTGCTGCCTTTGTGCTGGTGTTAAAAAGAATAGTCTTGTTTTGTCTAACATTAAGATTTCATTTTTCCTAAAATCTGTTTATATGCTTTGCACTTCAGAAAGCTCTGAAAGCTTGAATAAATGCGTCTCTTTTAGCTTTGACAGCAGCTTGAATAAACTCGAATAAACAAGGACCTTTAAGATAGAACTCTTTAGGATACACTAAAGTTGCTGAGGGTTAAGGGCCGTGCTTGAACACTCAGTAGTTGCAGCTTGAACGTTAAGGGATTTGAATTCACAACCCTTTGATCTTCACCACTGAGCCACCCACTCTCTGTTGTTCATGAAGCGTAATGTATTGTAAAACACAGTATTTAACCGTTCAGCATATTAGTTTAGTACGACTTTCTAGTATTGTTTTTTTTGTCATGCAGGTATTTTAAGAGGTACTCGCGGGCAGCGCTGAACCGGCAGCAGGAGCTGGCAAACCTCCCCACGCCTCCTCAGCTTCGGCTGCTGGACTACCTGCACAAGAGGAAAGAGCGGAAACCACCACCTGTTGTAGATCTTAAGATCTCCAAGGCTGGGAATGTGAGAGTCTGATTTATTCCAATTAGTATAGAAATGGGTTTTGAGCAGCTGAATGATTATGCGCATTGTAGAAATGGGTACATGGCAGTACAGGGAGAGATTTAAAACCAAAAAAAAACTTTACTCGTTTTCCTACAGTGTGTGGACATGTGGAAACAAAATAGCTGCCAGCTAACTACTCCGTCAGAGATTGATGTAAGTTTTCACACACCTCTCCCAGTTGACTTCTTCCTCTTGTGTGAGATGTCTTAGTGTTTTTTTCAGGGGTTGCTTTTACAATAACACTGATATATTGTATGAACAGAGATGAAATCAGTAGAGCTTTGGCTTTTCATTTGGCTGTAGGTGGAGAAGTATGCTGTTGTGGAGAAGTCAGTCAAACTGGAGGATTCTCAGCCACCGCAAGTCTGGCCTGCACAGGTAATGTCTTGCTCATAACTTTATTCTAAATTGTTTTTTTAAGTTATAAAAATCTTGAGATTTTCATCAGTGTCCTTAAGTTAAATGTAGTGCTAATTATGTAAGCTATTTTCAATTTTAATCTTAGACTTGGTTCCGGGATGAATGTCCCTGTTAGTTTTGATCATATTTAGTCAATCTTATCCTATTTTTGTTGAGTCACGTTTTAGTCGACTAAGTTTAAGTTTGGACATTTTAGTCTAGTTTTAGTCAATGAAAACATAACATTTTAGCAATAATTATTATTAATTAACCCTGTAGTCAATCTAGTCTGGCCAAAACCATTTTTATGAAGGTTTTTCACAAAATTATTATCTTTTTTTTTTTTGGGGGGGGATAGGGGGGTTTCCATTTTTCTCCCCAATATTAGTCGTAGCCAATTCCTCCCAGTCACTAGGGGGCTCCCACATTAAGGCTACTACTACCACT
>JAOVVB010000008.1:10166339-10180505 GCA_028570985.1 Heterobranchus longifilis | reverse complement strand
GGACAAACTGACCATTTTGATTCATACACATTCACACTTCATACAAACTTAAATAATTCTTTTGATTGTGTAAAGCTACTTTGCGGCAATGACAATTGCTAAAAGCGCTATACAAATAAAATTGAATTGAATTGAATAGATGTTACTACGGTATACTAAAGTATTACATATAATTACAAGCATCTCAGAAGTGTCGAATGCTTTTATTGACAATTACATTAAGTTTATGCAAAGAGTCAATATTTGCAGTGTTGACCCTACTTTTTTAAGACCTCTGCAATTCACCCTGGCAGGCTGTCAATTACCTTCTTGGCCACATCCTGACTGATGGCAGCGTATTCTTACATAAGCAATGCTTGGACTCTGTGGATTTGGTTTTTCCATCCGCCTCTTGAAGACTGACCACAAGTACTCAACCCTAAAGCCACTTAGTTATCACTTTTGCCTAATGGCAAGGAGCTCCATCATACTGGAAAAGGTACTGTTCGTCAACCAAACTGTTGTTGTATGGTTGGGAGAAGTTGCCCTCAGAGGATGTTTTTGTATCATTATTTATTTGGTGTTCTAAGGCAAAATTGTTAGTGAGTCCTTTCCCTTGGCTGAGAAGCAACCCCACACACGAATGGTCTCAGGATGCTTTAACTGTTAGCATGACACAAGACTGACTCTAGTGCTCACCATTTCTTTTCTTCAAGCTTTGCCCCAAACAATCGGAAACAGCATCCATCAGAGAAAATGACTTTACCCAAGTCCTCAGCAGACTAATCCCTGTACCTTCTGCAGAATATCAGTCCGTCCCTGATGTTTTTCTTGAAGAAAAGTGGCTTCTTTGCTGACCTTCTTAAAATATATGAAGATGAGCGCTACCATCAGTCCTGTGTTCAGGCCAACAGTAAAGCATCCTGAGACCACTCATACATTTCATAAGCCTGACACTTATGAAATGTTTGTAATTATACTTCAGTCTACCAATGCTTGTTATTTTGCTTCAGTATAACATCTGACAAAAATACACATTACTGTATGATTTGTTATTTAAGGTTTTGGAATACATTTTCATATGTATAGAGATTTTGTAAATCTTTCTTAGGATAAAATTGTGTTTACATGCCTATCATTATTTTATTATATTATTAATTAAACTCCTCTTTTTAGTTAAGGGCAAAAGTGTTAGTTCTCTATGGAGCAGATTAAAATACACCTTTTTATCATCAATACAGAAAAATTATATAATTTAATTTCCTCCACAAGCAACTATGTTTTGTTATATATGTTTAGCTCATTTTGTCTGCGATTTACGCTCATTCTTTAGCAAACGATTTACTAATGCAAGCTGCTTACTCATCGATGACGTCAGCAATGAACTGACTGGCCACCTGAGCCTGTTCTCCAGGGGGACCAGGCCGAAATCTGGACGAGCACAGAGGAGGAAGATCCACATTTGGAACTGTAGGACAAACAGTCAGTTTTAACTTTATTCGACAACATATAAAAGAAAAAAAACAATGATGCAATCACTCTTACCAATATATCCCTTATCAGGAGCATCAGCAGCAGGCGTGGCCAGTTCCTGTATGAAAACATAAATGGAATCAGTAACAAATTTCATTTCAAATTTCAAACACTATCAACTACAGAATGCTGCTTACTGCTTTTATGCCACAGATGACGGTGGTGTTTCCAATCTTCACTAGTGCTGAGCCATCCGCTGTGTTTATAGACCCTGGGAAAGAAGCACCGAGAGTTTTTTTTTTTTTTTTACATAACAAAAGCTACTGTGAGCTAATATGAGCTTAGTATTTATAATACTTAAATAAATTTGAAGGCTAGTACTTATGGGTAAGTAATATTTTACGTAGGGTACCTCTGCGTTTACTCAAGTACAGGATTTGTGTCTTTTTCTCACCACTTCTGGACACTAATTATGTAATCTTATAACAAAAGATACTGGCATTTCAGCATCAATCATAAGATTGCATCATTACTGCTCACCAATGTTTAGTGTTGTAGGTCTGAACTCTCCCAGCTCTCTCCCATCTGGCCGACAGTTTTCTTTCTGTATATAAAAAAGCACTTTATATACCCGCAAACTGGACGCTACAGGGGAAACATGAGCCACTTTTTGCTTGATGATTCAAGTGTATAAAACATGCAGTGACAGGCCTGAGCTGCGGGACTTACCAAAAAACTTCTGTGATACTCCAGTGGCTCTGCTGTCCTGGAAAACCAAGCAGAAGATTAGCTTAAATAGTTGCTTTTTTATTTTAAAGCCTTTTTTTTGTTTCTTTATAAATGTTCAATGAAATATTGATCCATTTAAATGCTAGTCTGTGGGAATTATGCTGCATTCAAACATGATTTTCCCACCCACACAACCATCTCTAAGGTTTGGTGAGAATGGTCTGAAAAAGAGAAAATACCCAGTGAGTGACAGTTCTCTGGGTGAAAATGTCTTGTTGATGCCAGAGGTCAGAGGAGAATGGCCAGACTGAATTGAGCTGATAGCAAGGTAACAGTAATTCAAATAACATCTCATTACAGCAGATGTAGGCTGAAGAGCATCTCTGAACGTACAAGGAACAGAAACTGAGGCTACAATTCACATGGGCTCAGCAAAATTGGACAATAGAAAGTTGGAAAACATTGCCCGTTCTGGTGAGACTCGGATGGTAGGGTCAGAATTTGACAAACAATATGAGTTCACTGTACTCGCATGGCCTACACACTCACCAGATCCAAGACAGCACCAACACCTGGGATGTTCCGGAACAGGAGATTTCACATCATGCATGTACAGCTGACAAACCTGCAGCAACTGTGTGATGCTAGCATATAAATATAGACCAAAATCTCACAGGAAGGTATCCATCATCTTGTTGAATATATACCAAGAATTAATGCAATTCACAAGTCAAAAGGAGTCCAACTTTCTATGTATAAACAAAGCTCCATGTTTATTTCCTCTTCATAACAGTAAAAATTTTAAATACATTTAATTTCGAGCTTTGAATTGAAACTTAAAAGGTAAATTGAAATCATTTCATTTCTATGTAAATAGTGATGCAGCAGAGCTTTCATGTGTGTAGTGCTTTCTGGATCTTCACAGTCCAGAGCTTGCTTTCTCCCCTATCTTTACACTGGATTCCCCATGAAAATGACTGAGAGCTTTGGCTTTTAGGAAATGACCCTAAATCTTGATGGTCATGCTGCACAGGACTTCGGAATCTCGAAGTTCTAAAGGAAATGCTTGTATATACAGTGTGACTATTTTTAGGTTAAGACCCGCCACTTTAGTTTACTATATGAACACCCATGTCGATTTGAGGCGGCACAGTGGCGTAGTGTTTAGCACAGTCAGCTTGC
Source organism: Heterobranchus longifilis (assembly GCA_028570985.1). Classification (NCBI taxonomy): domain Eukaryota; kingdom Metazoa; phylum Chordata; class Actinopteri; order Siluriformes; family Clariidae; genus Heterobranchus; species Heterobranchus longifilis. The sequence continues at coordinate 10,177,142 of JAOVVB010000008.1, read as the reverse complement.
ACCTCATGGGTCAAGGTCCAATTCCCACCTCGGGGTCTGTGTGCATGGAGTTTGCATGTTCTCCCCATACTTGCTGGGTTTCCTCCAGGTTCTCCAGTTTCCTCCCACAGTCCAAAGACATGCAGATTAGGCTAATTGGCGTTACCAAATTGCCCATAGTGTGTGAATGGTGAACGGTCTTACCATGGTCGTAATAAAATGAATAAATACAATGGTCACCACTGGCCTTCATGGTCCCTAGTTGGACTAAAGAGGTTCCTAGATGGACGCTGATTTGACGTCACATGCGAAGTTCAAAAGAACTCGGAGTTGAGGAGACCACCAGGAGAAGGAAGGGTTTTCTTCGGTTCTTGAATTGAGATATATCATTATTCATTACGTTTAATATTTTCGAATGGTCTTCCTTCACGCCAATGGTTATATGGAACAGTATTGCTAATGGTCCCAGTAACAGCCAGGCTAACAGTTGACCAATCACCCTACCAACATACTGTACAGTAGTACATCATGCCTGTGTACATTCACTGTGTGTCGCACTTGTGTGTTAGTTAGCTAGTAAGCTGGGTTGCTTCGCTGCTCCCTACAGGTATATTAATTAATTCGACTCGTGATAATATCCAGAAAAGTCCGTTACAATTAAGCAAATCACAGAAAATGTGCGCGCGCGCTATCTACGCGTGTTCAGATCAGGACTGCACTTACTTGAAACCAGCCGCCATGATGCACAGAAACCCCACGTGCCAACGCTCAGTGACGTCATGACGTTGACGCGGGGTAATCCTGCTACGCTAATTCGCCGCCATCTTGAAAAGGGCAACTCTCTTAAATTCGTCGAGTTGATTTAATTAATTTGATATTTTTATACTTTGTATAATTAAACTTTTTTACATTTATAGATGAAGTGAATAACATCTCATTACAGTGACACATGTCAGTGGGTGGAATATGGTACACAGCAAGTAAACTTCTTGAAGTCAATTTTAGAAGCAGGAAAAAATGGCTAGACAATCTGGTCAAAGCATCTCCAAAACGGCAGGTTTTGTGGAGTGTCCCCAGTGTGCGTTGTAGCTTTCTGTGTATGGTGCTGCGTAGCTGCAGACCAGTCAGAGCATCCACACAAACTCCTGTTCACCCCTGAAAGCATTTACCCAATCAGCCTCTAAATTACTCAGATCACAATCTGATCAAGTGTCTGGGGAAAGAGCTGCGTGTGTGTGTGTGTGTGTGTGGTGCCATTCACTCATTAATTTTCTATACTGCCTATCATCTACACGGTCCAGATGTCCAGATGTCTGGGGCCTATCCCAGGAGGCATGAGGCGGAGTACACCCTGGACAGGGTGCCAATCCATTGCAGGGCACACACACACACACACACACACATTTTGGGAATGCCAATTACCCTACTCTGCATATCTTTGTGCTGTGGAAGGAAACCCGGTGTACCCAGAAGAACCCCCACCCAAAAAATGTTTGGTCCCATAAATGGCACAAGTGATGAATTTATTTATGACGCAGAGGGGTCTTTTAACTGAACAACTGACTCCCAATTAAGTCCAGTGTTGCTTTTTTGCAATATTAAAAACCTCTTCTTTCAAAATCTTGTGTACTGTATTTTTCTTTTAATTATTAAAGTTTTCTGTCACTTAACATCCTTAAAATAAAGATTTTTTCCTGTTTCTCCCATTCTGTTGAGCACACCAGGCATCAGGTTCCGTTGTTTTTGTAGCAGCAGTGGTTTTTATAAAGCCAGGTTGCCAGCCTGATCCCCAAACCTCCTCCTCGTCCAGACTTTGGGACCAGCAACAGTAGTTCTGTTTAAACAGTTAAATTTAAGGGCCTTGCCCAAGGGCCCAACAGTGGCATCCAACAGTGGTGGCAGTGGTCTAACCCCTGACCCTCTGATCAGCAACTCAGAGACTTAACTGCCTAGTGAAAATAGAAAAATACTGCAGGTCATATGGTTATGTTGTATTAGAGTATTACTATTTTCCTGCCAAATATTTTGCAGTTATAATCCAGGCCAGAGTACGGGGTGTTGTTATATGTAGTGGTTGTCAACATCCATTCAGGAATACTAGACAGGTACGCACAAAAGTAATAAAGTAACTGATTAATGAACACGTTTAAATAGTCCTCAATACAATCATTCATTAACTGATATGGTACATATCTCACAGTCTATGTGTCATTTTAAATAGTAAATAGCTGCCTTTCTTGTATCTTGTAAAGGTGACATGCTCACATAGATGGTCTCGCACCTCCAGGGTCGGGGTTTGATTCCCGCCTTGGGTCTCTGTGCATGGAGTTTGCATGTTCGCCCCACAGTCCAAAGGGATGTACAGTAGATTAAGCTGATTGGTGTTCCCAAATTATCTGTAGTATGTGTGTGTGTGTGTGTGTACTTGCTCAACAGGGACTATCTAATCATTTTGATTCATACACATTTTTCAAATTTCATACAAATTTCCATAATTTTCTTTTGATTGTGTAAATCTGCTTTGCGACAATAAAATTGAATTGAATTGTGTGTGTGCGCTCTGCAATGAATTTTGTGCCCAAAGTCTTCTGGGATAGGCCCTAGGCCAAATGTATGATAGACTACAGGTGGATACATTTATTTCTATCCAGCTACTGCATTGTGAAAAACTGACAGCAATTATGCTTAATAAAACATACGCAAGTAATAATTAATATGTATCTATGATGTCTGTGCTAAAATGAATTGAAAATAACTGTGCCATTTACTGTGCCATTCATAAACGGACCAATATGTCGAGGCCTCCTGGCCAGCAGGTGGCGCTGCGTCACCTGCAGCTCGTTCCAGCCCGGTTCAAACACTCTCCAGCTGTAATGTGATGATGTGGTTTAGTACAGTTCACTTCCGCATAGGTGTTTTAGCCTCAGTGGAGGCAAACCTTCATGATGGAGAGTTTAACTGCTCCTCCTAGTTAAGTCACACTCATTGTCTGATCCTCAATAGACTTAAACCTGAAAATCGTGTTTGTAAAAGCTGTCGTATGTATGAGCTTACGCTCAGAAAGCGCTCCCTGCCCGCGGACACTTCCTCCTGACTGTGCTGCTCACTCGGGAGGAGAGAATGGAGCTCGGGCTGTGTGAAGTCATCCACTGTTTACTGGCCCTGGCTGTCTTCATCCTGCTCGTGGTAAGTTTGACTTTCACCTCACAGGTGTCTTTAACTCTTAAGAGTTCCCGCTAAGTGTTAGCTCGGTTATTAAACTAGTCTCACTGGTTTATTGGAGCTGCTGCAGTTTTCGAGAGCTCGCCTTGTCAACTACACACTTTTAATGAAAATGATTAGAGCGACTGATGCGATAATGCTGCAGTGTGTATGATGAGTGTGTACAGCTGTTACTAAACCTTTAAACATGAGGAATGTCCAGATATTAAACCTGGTGAAATCTCATTAATAGTTTGTCACTCTTTACACAACAAAACTTTACAAACACATACACACACACACACACAACGTTGTATTTGGTGCCTTTGGAGGTCCTTTAGCTTGTCTTTTGGGTGGAACCATTAAAAGCTGTATGTAGATCCTTTATAACAAAGTTTGGATTTCAGGGGGTTCACCAGAACAGTCCAGCACCAGTCATGAGCCGCTTCAGTTTTAAACCTAAATACAATTGTAAATTGAATATATATATATATATACGACATGCAGGCAAAAGAAACATCAGGAAAACCTGTTTATCTTATTATCCTACTAGACCGCAAACTTTGCAATTCAGTTCAATTCAAGTTTATTTACATAGCCCTTTTAACAATGGTCATTGGAGAGGAACCAGACTCAACCAATCCTCATTTGGCAGATATCAAATGTAAGGAGTCCTGCTTTAGGATGCTTCAGAACAGTGCCGTCTGACCGGTGTGATTTACTCCGTAGCTTGTTGTAATCGCCCATGTCACTGCTGGGATGGTGGATCAGAGGTGTGATGAGAAGGAGAAGCACTTCCTCACTGTGGCGGGTGTGAGAAAGCCTTTCCCCAGTCTGTCTGAGCCTCCTTCGCTGGAGCTGTCTGTGGTTGTGCCTTCCTACAATGAGCAATCCAGACGTAAGCTTTGTCCTTCAGTTTGTCTTTACAGTATTAAGTTAACGGCACAATAACACAGATAATACAGCCTTGGGTTAAGCAGCGACAGTAAAAAGTTTTTGCAGTGCCTTACCCTGTTTATTTCAATTTTGTGTTTTGAATATAACCTGGATGATTGTGTGTGTATGTGGAGACTGTAAAATTGCAGGATATTGATAATTTAATTGCAGCAAATACTCAAATCCTCCATTTGACAGGAAAAAACACAAACATTAATTTGATTGTTTATTATTATTTTCCGCCAGTGCCTGTTATGATGGAAGAAGCCATGGAGTACCTCGAGAAAAGACAGGTGGGTGTACTTTTTGCATGTTGATTTGTATATTGTGAATTTGCTGATATTTCAACATAAATATTTTAATATTTTTTCACTTCAGAATCCACACATGCATGGGGATACTGTATGTTGACTACATAATCCAGTAAATGCATATCCTTCAAGATCCTTTGAGATTATAGAAATTATTTTATTGCTTGTGTTACTAAGATCAGTAACACAGTTACTGTGTGCAGTTTGTGTTTAAGACCAGCAGGTGGCAGCAAGGCCTCTATAGTCAATGAATAATAACCTGGTCAAGCTTATTCAATTCAATTCAATTTTATTTGTATAGCGCTTTTAGCAATTGTCATTGCCGCAAAGCAGCTTTAATATAAGCTTATGAAATTTAAAAGTTGATTCTGGTATTTTAAAGCAAGGGAAAACTAAAGAGTGTTTAGATTAATTAGGGCTCATGTTTGTGTTTATGTGAATTAGGTGAATTATGGGAAGCAATTTCCCTCTGGGATTAATAAAGTTCTTTGAATCTTGAATCTTATGGTGATTGATTTCTCTCCTATACAGAAGAAGAATCCGTCATTTACCTATGAGGTCATTATAGTCGACGATGGCAGCAAAGACAAAACTACCGAGGTATGTTCTTTTTTTTTTTTTTTTTTTTGTCCTCACCTTTTTTTACCCCAGTACATCTAACCACTGTTTACATTTAGCAGTTGTTTTATCCGGCACACCTAGCTTATAGCTTCATCAATCATTTTATCAGGAAAACCTGCCACATAGCTGCTCATTTTACCATGGACCATCTCACACTCTGCACACATAAAGCATGACACACATCGACACTGTAGTGGCATGGTATTAGATGTTGTGCTGGTACAAATTTATCAGAAAAAAATAACATGGATATTGAATGAGTGTGTGGTTGTGACTGCTGTGATCTTGACCAGAATAAAGGTGTTACTGAAGGAATGAATGAAAGCACAAGTCTCATGTAAAAATGTAAATGTCATACATTAAACATTGATATATTTTTTTTAACACATTAGAGTCAGTGTTATTTTCTTTTCCTGATCTCTGATAACTTTTTTTTTTTTTTTTTTTTTTTTTTAAAGCTTTGTTCACTGTTCTGTCATTGTAATCTGTCCCAAGGTTGCCTTAGAATACACAAAGAAGTTTGGGGAGGATAAAGTGAGGGTATTGACTCTAGTGAAGAACAGAGGGAAAGGGGGCGCTGTACGCATGGTAAGTCGTTATTTCATGTGACACATCATGTAACACTTGAAACTGCACAAGCTATTGTGTTCTTGTAGTTGTTATGAAGTTTTAGGATGGCAAATTAGTTAACATAAAACCCCATGTCTTTTTAACACAGCTTCTTAACCTGTTTCAACATAGCTGTAGCAAGACCATCGTCTAACTTTTCCATAACTCAGCAGTTTAATGTAATCAGTATTTGACATCTCCTCAGGGCACTCTGCGCACACGTGGACGTCTCATCTTAATGGCTGATGCAGATGGAGCCACAAAGTTTGCTGACATTGAGAAGGCGGAGGCTGGACTAAAGAATCTCAGTCAGAAACCAGTGAGCATCGTGTGCTTGTAGAATTAAATGTGTGGTAATGTAGTGCACCGCTCAAAAGTATTAAATATATTGTAGTATCCCAGTCTGCACAGCTGTTTTGTTGTTCCAAGTGATAATTTGACATTGTAGAAATAATAAAACAAAAGTTTAATGCTCATCCTTCTTACTCATTGTGTGTCTCAGGACAACATGGCTATCGCTTGTGGGTCTAGGGCTCACCTGGAAAAGGAATCAGTGGCTCAGGTATTCAAAACTTCTAGAGCTTAATTCACTCTGCTTCATGTATAAACGAATTTAAAAACGCTTCCTAATGCTTTCTCATAGTTCTTTTTTTTTTATACTAAAATTGTATGCAGTAAAAATCAGTATGTTAAAATATTACTGTGTTCTGTTCTTGTGTCAGCGCTCTCTGTTCCGGACCTTCCTGATGTACGGCTTCCACTTCTTGGTGTGGTTCTTTTGCGTCAAAGGGATCAAGGACACGCAGTGTGGCTTTAAGCTCTTTACTCGTGAAGCAGCGCTGAGGACATTCAGCAGTCTGCATGTGGAACGCTGGTAAAACAGTCCGCCCTGAGGCACCATTCCGTGGGCCCCGTCTCACACGATCACATGTTTATGGTATCCCAGCTGATATTAACTATCCTGCAGGACATTTGTTCATAATAGGATTATACTAAACATGTTTTCAACACATTTACTACTGTTAGATTTCCCCAACACATTTACACTGGTTTACAACAGCAGGGCTCTTCAAATCCAGTTCTGGAGGACCAGGGTTCTGCACTATTGCGAATTCTTCTGCTCACACTAACTAATTCAACTAATCTTTCAAGTTCAGTGGGTGTGTTTAAGGCCTTGTTTAGACTGCCAGGACAAATATGATTTTTGACATATCTAGATTGGAATCAGATTGTTTTCATGCAAACAAAAACACATTCTGTCCGATTTGCAAATCTAATTTGAACCAGCAGGGAGGTGATGGAAGAAATGGAGATGGAAATGAAAGAAAAAAAAAGATTAGTATGAAAGTTAGGTTGCTATGCTTTCCAAGATCTCTGAATGTCTTTTTTTCTGTTTTTGGCACTATTACCCATGTTAAGGCCGTGCCCTTGAAGTTTCTGTGCAGCTAAATTGACCTCGTTTTGGGAAGAGCAGCTGGCTTAAACACTTCCATGGAAATGGAGAACAATAGTCCCTGGACAGAGGATGAAGTGAAATTTCACTTCATCGAATAGCACTTTGGGGTGGACGCTTCAGTACAGGCAAAGTGAGAGGAAGTGTACAGAATGGGGCGATGTATGTCTGTGGTGCTGCATGCAAGCCTCCAGGGTCGTTACCACAGCAACCAATGCAGGAAGGTCAGCAACTTGTCAGATTTGGGTTGCCCTTCTGAATTGAGCCAAATCTTGTCTGATCACTTACAAATAATGACAGTCAGTCCTAAAGATCAGATTTGTGAAACAAATTTGATTTGCCTGCAGTCTGAACAAGGTGTATGTGAATTACAAACTCTGCTAGACACTGGCTCTGAAGGACTGGATTTAAACGTCCCTGCATTACAGAGTGTCATCCAGAAGAGGATGGAATTTCTTTTAAGTCTAGTTTAGTGTCTTCCTCTTTTAATTTCAGCGATCACTGATGCCTCAAACCGGCTCATTAAATACCCAGAACAATATGTCCATATTTCAATATAACAGTTTCTCATGGAATTTAATCCGGCATAATTTCGGCATTTTACGTTTAAATTTTAAAGTGGCACGACTTCTCTTCCTGTGGGCCGATTGCGATGAAACATAGCCTATGTGTTACCTCAAGCTCGGACAAATACATCTGTGAAATTAAAATTTGTTCAGTAGTTTTTATGTGATGCGTGCACAGACAAACAAACAGACAATTACCAAAAACCATCTTGTAGGGCGCTGGTGGCTCAATGGTAGGTGTTTGTCCGCTGTGGCGACCCTTTGCCAGGTGCAGCTGAAAGACCAATAACACCAACATCTTGATGTGTTCTATTACTCATCTTATGCCCCCCCCCCCCCAAATTATTATTATTTTTTACAAATATCTTAAATGTACAGACACGCCAACTTTACACTTTTATTATATGTAGAGATAAATTTATACAATGTCAACCAAATCTATCTGTTTCTGATCTTTGTCAGCTCTCAGCTAAGAATGTACAAGTACAAACATCTGTACAAGTTTTGAGCCACCTCTCATGTTTTTTATGCTTCAGTGATTCTCATAGGTCACTTTGACTTAAACAAAAACATTCCTCTGAAACTGACAGGGACAGGACTGAAAATGAGAGCAAAAAAAGAACTATTCCTACATAAGAACTAAGACTACATTAAAAATACAAGAAAGTCTGGCTCCTTGGAAGCAAAATATGAAGAAATGAGGGGTGACTCAAGACTTTTGCACAGCATTGTATATTCACTAAATCTGATATTTGTGGTGTTTTTTTTTTTTTTTGGCCAGAATCTCATTGCTGTGCTTATTCTGGTCTTTTGTTACCACAGGGCATTTGATGTGGAGCTTCTGTACATCGCCCAGTGCTTTAAGATACCTATAGCTGAAGTGGCGGTTAACTGGACAGAAATAGAAGGTTAGTGGTGGATCAGCTGCTTTTAGTCATTTGACTAATTCATTGCTTATTACTTGTGTCAGTTCACTCTAGGTTAATTCGATCTAGTGCAAAACTATAGTGTTATGTTCATGTTTGTTGTTGTTATATGTTGGCTATTGTTAAATTGCTTCATATCAATTCAATCTTTCCAGGATCAAAGTTAGTGCCGTTCTGGAGCTGGCTACAAATGGGAAGAGATCTCATCTTCATCAGACTACGGTACATCACTGGTGCCTGGAAATTGGAGTATCCACGGAAATCCCAGTAGACCTTGCTGCTGTTGGTGTGTGGATTTACATGAGCGTGCTCCAATGTGTGCCATGCAACACCCACAAATTAATGCTACAAATGATAGTGAGATACTGTTGCAGTTTGCAGTTAGGGAATGACTACAAACTGCACAGTAGCCGAAATCCTTTTTTATTATGTTGTATTGTTGCCGAGGTGAACTGTTATTATTGTAAAGCAAAATAAAAGAACATCACAACAATAATTAAATGGATTCTTACAGCCTTTTCAGAATGAAAATTTCAAGTCATGGTTTAGACAATTTGGAAATATATCATCAACCATTTTATGTCCTACTTAAGGAACAACTTTTGTGTTTGGAAATCTCCTTTTTTTTTTATTTTTTATTTTTGCTTATGTGAGAGTTAAAAATGTTTTAAAAAATGGATATGCCACACAGGTATGGCAGCACTATAGCATGATGATAATAATAGCAGTAGAAATCATACAAGTCTATTCTTTGACAAATGATTCCTTAAAGGTTCTTTCGTGAGTTTTAAGGTTCTACTTGGATTACTTTATCAAATCCAGATCTTGTATTGCAGGGTTGTGCATGTACAGGTCTCAGAAAAGACATAAACCAGTGGGGGGTAACCCTAGTATATACTGCACCCTCTACATGTTCACTCTTACACTCTAAGCGTTTTCTCAGCTGCTGTGTATACATACACAGATCAGCCATAATATTACGACCATCTGCCTAATATTGTGATGCACTGTGTGTTCCGACACCTTTCGATCACAAACAGCGTTACCTTTTTCATTAGTTTAATCTACACAAGCACTTCCTTGGCCACCCATTCGATCCTTTCGACCGTTTTATTTCTTGGATCATTTTTGGTATGTCCTGACCACTGCAGTTGGAGTTGCTTCGACCCAGACATCTAGAGATTACGATTTAGTCACTCAAATCCTTATGCTTGTCAGTTTTTTTTACTGTTTCCCACACATCAGCTGGAAAAATGCCTAATATATCCCACCCACTTTCAGCCGCCATTGTAATGAGATATAAAAAAAAATGTAGCTACTGTCAGAAGGGCCAAATTGTAATAGCTAGAGAACTGGGCCAGAACAACTGCAGCTCTTGTGGGATGTTCCCAGGAACTGGTGACAGGGTGATCAAAGCTCACTGATGCACATGGGGATTAAAGGCTTGGCCGTGTTGATCTGATCTGATAGAAGAGCTAGTGTAGATCAGATTGATATAAAGGTTAATGCTGGTTGTGATAAAGGTGTCAGAACAGATCATAACTCTTTTGTTGACAGGTGTGGAGAACCTAATCAATATTAGGCGGATGGTCATAAAGTTATGGATGATCAGTGTATTCCTACACCTTACGTGTGCTAAATTTATTTCCTAAGTGTACATGCACATCAAAAGACTATTTCAGTTTGGAGTTTGCATCTATTTTGAGTTTGACCCAGACTGCAAGTTCATTTAATGCAGTGCACTCAGCATTGTGGGTTTTTTTTTTTCTGTCACGCGCCTTTTACTTAGTAGTTTTTCCTTCCCCCATATTCTCCTCATATGTCTCAGAGAAACCAGGACCATAAAAAAACAAACAAGTCAAAAGCACATTGATGTCCGTTTTTCGTTGTGCGTTAGTTGGATCGCGCGTCCTGTATCACCTTTCCCATGTGTGTGTGTGTGTAGTGGAGAGCAGCTCGGCTAAGCACACACACACTGGGCAGAGTGAGTATGGGCGCTGTCATTACTTGGAGTATTGTTTCGTTCCCCTGCAGTTGCTGTAAACTGTGAAAATGTCAAACTTGTAGACTCTCTGTCGCCGTCCAGGCTTGCGTCATTAACTAGAACAGACTGCGCGCGCACGCCGTATCGAAACGTATCCATCCGCAACAGAAATATAGAGCCATCGATATTAAAAAAAAAAAAAAAATCAAAACTTTTT
>JAOVVB010000008.1:10147479-10166285 GCA_028570985.1 Heterobranchus longifilis | reverse complement strand
TATAGAGCCATCGATATTAAAAAAAAAAAAAATCTAAACTTTTTTTTTGGCAAGCAGCCAAAAGGTGAGGATGAAAGTGAACGGAGTGAGCCCAAAGATCTGATCGAGATCTTTGCAAAAATAAACAAATAAATGATCTAATTAAATAAAGCATAACCGTTGCAACCAGGTTCGCGCGCCGTTATGTGAGATGATGGACAAGTGCAGCGTGCGTGTGTCCTGTAAAGCTTTTCTGAAATGCATTTATACACTACAGGACGCACCATCGATAACAACGTCCACCAGCACGTCTTCAGATGAATATGCACTTATTGCTTTAGTTCAGTCCCGTTCGGATACGGTGTGTTCATGCGCTGAGCGCGCGCGCGTGCTGGGAGAAGTTCCGGCGGCGCGCATGAATCCTGCACGCAGGCACTGCGGCTCCAGTCTGGCTGACGCCGGGATGTGCAGCCGGAGCCGCGGCTCCATCCAGACACACACGCGCGCTACACCTCCAGTCAAACACACACACACACGCGCGCGCACACACACACACACACACACAGAGGCTGAGGCGGACGTAGCGGGAGCAGTAGGGTGCAGCACGGGGTAGTTCTGCATCGCACCAAAAACAAAAACCAGGTAAGAAGTTCCCTCTGTTCCACACCGCGCTTTAATTATTATTGTAATTGTTTAATTGGATAATGAGTCTCCTGTGAAAACAGGGCAAAATTTAATACAAATAAAACATGTTATGACTGGGGATGACAAGTGCGTCCATGTGCTACACTGTAGTGTATTAACTGTGTGTGTGTTTCAACTTTTTAAACAACAACAAAAAAAGTTAACCCTGTAGGTGTGTTAGACTCAGAGACACACTGCAGCACTTCGCTTTAATTATCAGCTGATAATTTTACACTGTACCTTTAAACCGTTCTTTTAAATTAAAGTAAAAAAAAAAAAAAAGGTGTGTGTGTGTGTGAGGAATGTGCAGTTGAGCGGCAGAGTGATGAGAATCTGTGAGGTGATTAGGCGGATCTGAGCTCTCAGACTGTCAGACGCCGCTTTCACAACCAGACACTGAGAGAGAGAGAGAGAGAGAGAGCGATGCACTTACACATTTTATTACATTAGTTGTTCACCGTTTACTCAGGTTTGTTTTACCCTGTTACATTGTTTCATTCTGCACTTCCTGTCTTATTTACGTGTACATAATAAAGCATATTTGGATGCCTAATCACTTCTGGAGCTTTTTCACTTTTACCTCCACAACAGGTGAATAATCAGATTTGTATATGATGTGGTACATTTTCCCACAGTGCCTTAATGGTTAGCAGCTTCACCTCGCACCTCCAGAGTCAGGGTTCGATTCCCGCCTCTGTGTGCATGTTCTCCCCCTGCTTGGTGGGTTTCCTCCATGTACTCTGGTTTCCTCCCACAGATTAAGCTAATTGGTGCTCCCAGATTGCCAGTAGTGTGTGTACATGTGTGTGTGCGCGCCCTGCGATAGATTAGCACCCCACCTCGTGCCCGATGTCACCTGGGATTGGCTCCAGGCCCCTGTGAACCTGTATACAGGATAAAGTGTTGTAGATGATGAGTGAGCGGAAAAGCCACATTTCTGAAGATCACTTCAATTTTGGTATAAGACAAAAGATTTCAAAACGGGTGTGTGACAGTCAGGAGCTGTCACCTGTTCACAGCAGTAGTGCACCTAGGAGTAGATGAACAATGCTGCTGAGATCCCAGTGATGTAGAGAGCGCTCCCGGCTACTTGCAAGATAATGAGGGGGAGTATATTTTTCCAGAGAGATTCTTGTGCAGTTTTTTGAAATGTGATTCACTAGACAAACAGTGCCCAAAGCATTAACATTCTTAATAACTGCTTGTATTTTTTTAACCTGTCCTCTTACATGTTTTTTTTTTGTTTGTCTATTCAGTAAAAGTGCAAACCCAGACCTTTGGCTTCTCCAGGAAAACATCCCGATCACAGGGGATTTACCCTCAACTTCCACTGGATTTTGGATTAGAGAAAACAAACCGAGGCCCTAAACTTTCCGTCTTCTGTGGCATTAATTACAGTCCATCCTTCCCCAAATCTCCCGAAACATTTGCTGCACTTGGTGCCAATGCACTCCTCTACATCCATCACATCACTGTTTTCCTTTACAAGTCCAGCTGTGAAGCGACTGCTGGGCTGGAAACAGGGTGATGAGGAGGAAAAATGGGCAGAGAAAGCAGTGGACTCACTAGTAAAGAAGCTGAAGAAAAAGAAAGGGGCAATGGAGGAGCTGGAGAAGGCGCTGAGCTGTCCAGGTCAGCCGAGCAAGTGCGTGACCATCCCGCGCTCACTGGATGGACGGCTGCAGGTGTCACACCGGAAAGGTCTGCCACATGTCATCTACTGCCGCGTGTGGCGCTGGCCTGACCTACAGTCGCACCATGAGCTTAAGGCACTGGACTGCTGCGAGTTTCCATTCGGCTCCAAACAAAAAGACATCTGTGTCAACCCCTACCACTACCGCCGTGTGGAGACACCAGGTACCTTTGTTATTGTAGATATCACTGTTTTATGTTTATAATGACCGTGAAGGAAAGTCTTTGATAAAATAGTTGTAGGAACTGTTGAAAGGGCACTGACGCTGGGGCCTCCTTTCAAAATACTAAATAAACAACCTCTTCATCATACCTTCTCCTTTATTATTATTATTATTATTATTATTATTATTATTATGAGTGCTTGATCTCGGCAAAAATAATTTGGACTTTGGAAACATCATCCATTAATTGAATTTTATTCAAAAAAATATGCTTTTAACATTATATTTTCTAAACAAATTAAGAAGAAAAAAGATTGATTAATGCCAAGCCTGTCTGAGAGTGAGTTTTTTTTACTGAGGAATGCAGCACAATAATCATTAATGAATTGATTAATTGCACAGGCCATAATTATCTTTATTATTACTCCCTTATTTTTTTTTGTTATTTTATCTTGCATACAAATTCCTATGTAAGTTGTAAATAATTTTACCGTACTAACTTGTTTTAACACATTTTAACCAGGCAGACTTGAGTCATGGTCTGGTAAAATACCATATCAATAATTGTGATGAAAGAACTCCATGTAAGTTGTAGGACAGTGTGATGACTTAATTATTCATTTCTTTCTTTTTCTTTCTTTCTCCCTCTCTCTTTCCCTCCTCTATTCTGCAGTGTTGCCTCCAGTCCTTGTACCTCGCCACAGTGAGTTTAACCCTCAGCACAGTCTGCTAGCCAAATTCCGCCATGCATCCCTCCACAACGAGCCACTCATGCCTCAGAATGCCACTTTCCCTGACTCCTTTCCTCCAGTGCCTTGCAGCTCTTTCTCCTCCTCTCCACCCAGCTCTCTGCAGTCCCCGAGTGGACACAGCCATCCAAACTCCCCAAGCAGTACGTCCGATCCTGCAAGTCCCTACCACATCACAGGTCTGCTTATTGTTCACAATGTATTGATCACTGTTCGACATTATTTAAATAGGATGTAAACCGGGTGTGGCAGTTACAGTGAATATAAAAACCCCTGTTAAAATGTCAGGTTTTTGTGATGTAAAAAAAATAAGACAGAGATAAATAATCTCACAACTTTTTCCACCTTTAATGACCTATATCCTGTACAAAACATTGAAAAATAAACTGAAATCTGAATGAACCTGAAATTATGAAAAGAAATTGTCAGGAAAAGCCCACTAGAACAGCTGAACTTTATTTATTTGGGGTTAATCAGAGGCACTTGTGCACAGGTGTGCACTGACTTCTATTTTAGAAGAATTGTAATTGCTTAATTTTGAACAAAGTCACATCCACACATGATTTGTCTTAGTCTAATTATTTTACATCACTACAAAAAAATTTAACGTGTGTGTGTAGACTTTATTTAGAGGAAAGTTGCCAATTATTTGACTATAATTTTATTACTAAAGTATAATCCAATTACATTGTTTGTTTTCCTGTTGATTTTGTAAAGAATTACAAAAATAATGAAAGCTTGGTATTTATACCAGCAGAGACCCCACCACCACCCTACAGCATGATGGAAACGAGTCCTCCACGTGACGTGAAGCCAGCAGAGTCATCCAACATGCCCAAACTCACTCTGTCTGCTCCACACAGAGGTGCAACACATGTACAATGTCAATTCTAATGAACACACAAATATACAGTGCCAAAAATACTGTATACTGTAATTTTACTCCTAGATAATAAACTGTGTGTGTGTGTGTGTGTGTAGACCTGAGGCCAGTGTGTTATGAGGAACCTGAGCACTGGTGTTCTGTTGCTTACTATGAACTGAACAACCGAGTTGGAGAGACCTTCCACGCCTCGTCACGGAGCATCCTGGTGGACGGCTTCACTGATCCATCTAACAACAAAACCCGCTTCTGTTTAGGGCTGCTGTCCAACGTCAACCGCAACTCCACCATCGAACACACCCGCCGGCACATAGGCAAAGGTGGTTTCATGCTTCATCTAACCTACATGTGTTAAAATTGTGGCAGTTGTTTTTTATGCCTTTAGGGTCAGGGTCATACTTAAGGATAATTGAGAATAGTAATTAATAATTAGTAATTAAGTATAACTATATATTATATAATTAAGTATAATTAGTAATTGCAGTATAACAGTGGCTGTATTATCATTAGCATAGTGGCTTTATAAATTTAATTCCTGGTTATTATAAATTGGAAGGTTCTTTAACATGCAAGTTTGATATACAGTATAGTGCATTTGTGCATTGAGAAGAATCATGATAATGATGTGCTGTAATATTAAATCAGTAAAAAAAAAAAAAGTCTTCACACACACTGGCTGGATGCCTTCCAGTTGTGTGCAGTATCTGCAGCTACATCGTGGAGAGAGATGTGATAACCAGAGTAAGATAGTTGAAAGACAGATGGTATTAATGTTCCTGCTTGGCATGTGATGAAACAAACTTTCTAAATATCAAGTTGAGAGAGTACAGGAATCCCACAGCTATACAGTCTCATTTCTGTCTGGTTGGAGAATTAGAAATCACATTTTACTGAAGTCTTGCCTTTAATGTTGTACTCTTGAAACTTTGTGGTTATGTCTGAGACCGAGCGCATTATATTGTGTCCTTTTGTACAAGGTCAAAGCTAATGTGGGACTAATGTACAATATCACATTAGGTTATGTTTGAAGTCACTTGTTTTTACATTGTGTTTAAAATTATTGTTGTTACCTGAAATTACCTTAGGCATATTAATCTGGGAAAATATTATTGATTAGAAAAATTGAAGCTTCCACTACATTACCATTGTATACTTCATTAACTTCTCTGTTCCAATTTGAATCAAGTGAATCAGAGTAAATCATATCAGTCATTTAGTCATCTAAATCTGGCTGGAAATATTTTAGTACACAGTATCTGCCAACTGAATTAATAAATAATTATTTATGTCCATACTGAACTGTGTTTACTCTTCGCAGGTGTGCATCTGTATTATGTAGGCGGCGAGGTGTACGCTGAGTGCCTGAGTGACAGCAGCATTTTCGTACAAAGTCGCAACTGCAATTACCAACATGGCTTCCATGCCACCACTGTGTGCAAAATCCCCAGCGGCTGCAGCCTCAAAATCTTCAACAACCAACTGTTCGCCCAGCTGCTGTCCCAGTCAGTCAACCACGGCTTTGAGGTGGTGTATGAGCTCACGAAGATGTGCACCATCAGAATGAGCTTTGTCAAGGTAATAGGATACGGTTTTGATACACATACAGACTAGAGGTGGTGGTATAGGCTAGTCAACTAATAGATTCACTAGGTTGGCTGTGGGGATAAAATGGATGACAAGACGGATTATGAAGAAAGCAGATTAAATATACTTAATTATTCTGAAAATATTTCAGTCTAGGTGAAGCCTGAATTAGTGTATATTTTTGTATCTATTCAGCGTTATTTATATAACCATTAACAATGGACGTTTTTAACTACTTTCATAAATTACAGTGAAACCTCGGTGAGTAACGCGGTTTGCAAGCGTTCCGCAAAACAAGCAAAGATTTTTAATAAATTTTTACTTTGGAAAACTAACAAAACTAACCGAGTATCATGTAGCCCGCATGCGCTTCTTGTTTTGATGCTGAGCGTCACATGATCACAACTGAGCCAATGGTTTTTCTCTCTTGCGCTGCGGAATTGTGGGTAATCGTCTTCCCTGCTCTGTCTTAGTGCGCGTCTCTCATTGGTATAATCAACATCCGTGCACGTGTGTACTGTTTACTATAACACTGTGACCACGTGTGTGCGCGTAAAACACATTTTATTTTGTGTTTGTATATGTACAACGTGCGTGTTCTGTTCATTATAACATGTGCCCGCGTGTAAAGCAAAAGAAAGTCTCATTAGAGAGGTTAAAGATCTATTTTCTTTCTCCCTCTGTATCAGCCTGCAGTTTGTCATTGGACACCGTGCCTCTTCACACACACACACACACACACACTCTCTCTCTCTATTGGAAACACTGCTCTGTCGCGATTCTTTTCAAAGGTAAAGTGCGGGTTAATTTGTTTTATTTTTACTTTACAGCAGTGATTCCGTTAATGTGTCACTCAATCGAGTGTCGTTAGAGAGATTCCTTGTTTATTTTTCCGATAAAAAAGTATTTCCGTTGTGTGTGTGAAAAGAGTGGAGGAAGGGTCTGTGTAAGACGAGAAGGGGGAGAGGGGAGCTTACCTTAGATTAACACACACACACACACACACACACACACATACACAAAAAGCGCCTGCACGCACAAACGGAAACACTTATCTGTCGGGTTTGTTTTAACTTTTTTTTAAGGTAAAGTACAGGTTCATTTGTTTTTGTTTTAACTTAATATTTTGTGTTTTATGTATTTATTTATTTATTTATTTGGGCTGTGGAACAAATAATTTGAGTTTCAATTATTTCTTATAGGAAAATTAAATTTGGTTTACAAGTGTTTTGAAATACGGGCTCGCTTCCGGAACCAATTATGCTCGTAATCCAAGGTTCCACTGTAGTGCATTAACACTCATCTTATTACCGGTCTGTATCTGGGTCCTGGCTACGTTGCTGCTGGTGCATTGTCCTTCCACAGCTGCAACTGTGACATTGTACAATCTTCCACAATTCAGTGAAGATAACAAGCAATGTGTCTGGTTGGTGCTGCAGGAGTCCGAGTGGTTCTGAGTCTGAACACGAGCAATGAAGGTGGCCGGGCCCAGGCTCTCATTCCAGCTTAACAGTGCCATGCCTGTTCCACAAGTGTAATCAACCCAGACTGCTGCAGGAGTGCAGGGAACTGAGGAAACAATGTGGAGCCAACACGCAAGGTAAGGTGGATTTATGATGAACAGCTTAGGGCTAAAGAATAAAAAAAGACTTGTAATTTTCACCTCATTGCTTATACATGAGTGGTGTCACCCCTATGTGTCAGTAGTGTCACATATATATGTTAGTCATTTTTGCCCATGCATTACTATTGTCAAATCCATATTGTGTCAGCTGTAATCATTAGTAGCATAACCTCTAGCCCTTACTGGTATATTTGTCAGTAGTAGCACTCAAATGTCAGTCATATTTTCTGTTTCTCAGTAGCATGATACCTTTTAGTCAGTAGTATCAGCTATAAGTTTCATTAATGTAACCTGTGCATTTCATAAAGATACATACTGTATATAAGGTACATCACTATAGGTCAATAGTTTTAGATGCAGTTGTCAATAGTGTCATACAGTACGTATTGTATGTCCGTAATTCATGTCATTGTGATATATGTCAGTAGCAATACTTAAATGTCAGTAATATTTTCCTGTATTTCAGTAATATCATACGTTTTGTCAGTAGCATCACCTGTAATTGTCATTAAAGTAACTTATGCATTTATAGGTATACATTCATATATAGGCTTCCTCAATATAGGTCAGTAGTTTTGGATGCAATTATCAGTAGTATCACATGCATGTCAGTAGGTCATCTCATTGCTGTATTTGTCCGTAGAAATACTCAAATGTCAGGTATATCTTCCTGCATCTCAGTAGAATTATAACGTTTTGTCAGTAGTATCACCTGACATGTTACTACATAGGCATACGTGTGTATAAGTGTCATTGCCATAGGTCAGTAGTTTTGAAAATAATGACCAGTAGTATCACATGTACGTCAGGAGGTCATTTCATTGGGAAATTACATAAGTACATAGACACACCTTTCTGTCAGTACAGTAGTATGTCATCTTCATGTAGAATATCATTTTCATTAGCATGACCTCTCCATTCGATTGGTGTTCTATACAGTATGTGTTACGTATTACGTATGATGTCGGCCCAATGTGTCAGTAGTGTTCACATTCACTGACTTTACTGTCATTATGTTCAGTACTATACTGTATGTACACTGTGTTGCCTTTACCCGTAACAAAGCTGAGAGGATCACTAGGAGTGCTGCTACACCACAGGCCATAAGCTTTGCCTTGCACTGTGTATCGTTGTCCACACGACAGTCCCTGCATCGCGCAGTTGTTATTAGCAGAGCTGCAGCCTACTGACAGACCGAGCGCTGAGGTGGCATTTACAGTAACATTCAGTGCATTCTGTGTCCATGAGACCATAACCTGATCGCTGATACAGCTGAGAGGGAAGGCCTGCAGCACAGGAGGGCAGGGCGCTGAGAGACAGAGGACAGAGGAAACCACGTGAAGGAGTTAATACTTTGCTCGTTCAAATTTTTACATTAAAAAAAAAAAAAAAAATTGTGTACATCGTTTGGAAATTGTTGCATCACTTCCTTTAGGTAACCTGCAATCTCTGCTTATTTCTACAGTTCTTTATCTCTGTCTCCAGTACCTCTAAAGGACCTCTCATCTGGTCTGTCTCTTTTTGTACCTGTTCTGAATGTTGTTCCAGCCCACGTGTTGCTGTAGCAGTTGCCATCACTAGCAAGTACAGTCACATTAAACATCATTCCACAGTGCAGCTGTGTGAGTGTGCAGGTTGTGTTGGAAGACTGGCAAGAAGCCGAAGGAGTTGTCTGGCCCTGCAAATAGGCTTGGACGGTGTATGAACTGGCACCGGCGCTTCCTTGCCAGGATACGTTAACAGCATTTGAGCCACACTGCACATCAGCATTGACGTTATAAGGAGCACAAGGGCCTGCGAAAGCCAGAGTCAAGTCAATACAAAAAAAGGGAGCATTTCCTTTGTATTATTAGTCCCCGTGAGCTCACACACCTGTGGTAACGGTGACGTCAGTGGTAACAGTGCTGTTACAGTTGTCGTTGTTTGCTAGGACCTGGAGTTTATAGGTCTGAGCACATGTCAGGCCACCGAAGTCACAAGAAAGGGCAGAGGTAGTACAGGTTTGGGTGGAGCCACTCGGAGCAGTGAGGACACTAGTGTAGGACAGAGCACCTGGTGCCTGAGCCCATGTGGCCTGGACTCTGTTACTGGCACAGATCGCGTTGGCAAACACAGTGTTTGGCATGCATGGAGCTGCAGCAAAAGAGAGAGAGAGAGAGCAAAGAACAGTGACATTAATACGATTTTAATTAATAATGACAAAACATTAATACAGCATTACATGCTACCGACACTGGAGACTCCTTTCATGAGGGTTAAATAAAGGGATATGTACCTGTCTGGAAGGTCTGACTTGTGGTCTCTGGCCCAGTGCACACATTGTTAGCGGCCATGACAGTGAGTGTGTAGCTCTGACCACACTGCAAACCCGAGATGTCACAGCTTGTGCTAGGTGAGTTGCAGCCACGCACAGGTCCATTTACGGGCTTGACGAGGGCGCTGTAGCTCATAGCCAGGGGGCTCGGGGTCCACATCACACTCAGAGTGTTTGTATCACAGTACAGGAATTTAGAAACCGTCTCCGGGGCACAGGGGCCTGCAGCATGAGGTCACATTATTGATTAGATCGCTAATTAAGTATTTTGAATCTGATCTGAAATTCTGTCGTTACTATTTTCAAAATAAATGTATTTTTACAGAAACTATATAATGATAACAACAGTGAGTTAAAAAATTAACATTGTATTAATTGAATAGAATATAAATAATAAGAGAATATCAACAGTGATAAAAGACAATTTATAAGATAATGTAGATGGGGAAAGAGCTTTTTTTTGTTTGTTTAATTAACTTTTTGATTGTGTTTGCCTTTGAGGTGGTAAAATGCTGCAGTTCCTCTCTTATCTACAGGTAGCTCTCTAAACAATGCTCATACAGTTAAACCTCAGATTGCGAGTAACGCGGTTTGCAAGTGTTCCGCAAGACGAGCAAAGATTTTTAATAAATTTTGATTTGAAAAACGAACAAGTCTTGGTTTACGAGTACCGAGTATCATTGTTTTGTGTCAAGTGATCACAACTGAGCCAACGTTTTTTCTCTCTCTTGCGCTGCAGAATTGTGGGTAATCGCCTCCCCTGCTGGGTCTTACTGGTATAATCAACATCCGTGCACACGTGTACTGATTACTATAACACTGTGACCGTGTGTGTGTGTGCGTAAAACATATTTTATTTTGTGTCCGTATGCGTGTGTATACAGCACGCGTGTAAAGCAAAAGCAAGTCTCATTAGAGAGGTTAAAGATTCATTGTTTCTCTCCCCCACATTTTTGGGGCTGTGGAACGAATAATTTGTGTTTTCATTATTTCTTATGAGAAAATTTATTTTGATGTACAAGTGTTTTGAAATACGAGCAAACAGCAAAGCATCCTGTGTTGTAGGAGCAAATTATTTGCTAAGTTTGTTTAGAATTGTAGTAAAATCAAAAAAAATATTTAATATTGAATCTCAATACTTAGTAATCTGGACCATAGTACAAATGAAATGAGCACCCGGGTATCGTGATAATATCATACGGTATCAGGTGGTACTCGGGTATTCCCAGTAAGTAAAAGTTATGATGTTTATACCTGTGGGCTGTGTGTACATCGCACTCTCTGGGCTGCTGCACACTCCATCACTGGCCATCAACATGATCCTGTAATACTGGCCGCACTGCAGACCCGTGAAATGACATGTGGTAAAGGTGCTGTTACACAACACTGTGTGTCCATTTGTTCCTACAGCCATCCCTGTGTAGGACACGCTGGTGGGGCTTGAGTCCCAGGTCAGCGTCACACTGTTAGTGATGCACTCAATTGTACTGTGGATGTTAAAGGGTGCACAAGGACCTATGTGGGAGGAAGCGGAACAAATACAGAATTGAAAATGATGATTATTATTATTATTATTATTAATTTATTACAGACATATAATGTCACAGACACAGAAACATTCATGGCTTTACATTTAAGATTACACTTTATTTTGGCCATCACTAACACACACACACACACACACACACACACACCTGTCTGCAGTACAGCACTTTGGCTCTGGAGACTGGAGCAAGCATTGTCAATGGCCACCGCACTGACGTTGTAAACTTGGCCACAGCGAAGATCAGTCAGAGTACAGGAGGTGGTGTTGGACGAGCAGGTTGTCTGGTAACCTTTGTTGCTCACGGCGACGACCCTGTATGACTGAGCCCCAAGGCTGGCTTGCCACATCACTGAGGTGACGTTATTACAGGTCTTCTCAACTGTCACGTTGGTGGGCGCACATGGCACTGAGGAGGTCAGGAGGTCATAAAGGCAGAGATCAAAAAGACAGAATGGTGCTCGATATTTGAAGTCTTCTTTAGATTTGCACTGAAGCTATGATGTACAATGTAATGTAGCTAGCAAAGCATAAGGGAAATGTAAGGTACTTCCTCCAGTTAAGCCTTCTTAATAAATTACAATTATATTTATAATACAGTAATTAAAATAATATGATTTAATATTTGTGAAGTGCTTTCATTTTTTTAAGAACACACCTTGACATGTTTCATTCCACACTTACTGCATACACCTGGACTATGTTCCATACTTATACAATTCTATACAACTATAGGTTGTTTATTTTAATTATTACTAATGTAGTCCTTTTTTTTAAAAGATAAAACCCAATGATGGAGAAAGAGCCAGATCAATTAAATTACTATTGCCCCCATTAACAGCTCCATGACTGGACTGCCATATATGGAGGAAAATGCTTCTTCTTCTATTTGTTGAGAAGGTCGTACAGTCTCATGCATAACATACAGAACCTGGTTCCTCCAGAATATTATAGCACAAATTTCATTGAAGAATCATACATTTTGAGGAAACAAGTAAATGGGTTACAGAAAAGTTCACTGACCTCCTTTAATAGCCATTGGCTGACTGAGCATGCTGAAGCAGCTGCCGTTGTAAGATCGGACCAATGCCACGTATGATTCTCCACATGTTAAAGAGCTAAAGCTGCAATTAGGAGAGGTCGAGTTACAGAAAAACTGTTTTCCAGTGCTGTTAGCGACCACGCTGGCCGAGTATCCATTAGCACCATATGTCTGGTCCCAGGTCAGCTGAAGAACACCTGAAGGACATTCCACCCTGGTATGAAAATTCCTTGGCCCACATGGCACTAACATAGACAGAGACAAGGAGAAAGAATGGAACTGGGTCATTTACAGTGCTCAGGTATTCTCCTTCATACATATAATTATAATTTAAGATTGGGTACAAATGGGGTTGAACAGAGGATTGGCAATCAATTAGCAAAGGACACCTTCCAATATTTGAATGAATTCATTATGCAAGCTAGTTTAAAGTAACAAAAACATACAGTTGTTCTTAACTCACCTGAGTTCATGAGAATGGGTGACGAAGGCTTGCTGAGGCAGATGCCGTTGTTGTAGGTGACACTGACTTCATAGACCTGTCCACATTTGAGGCCAGGAACCCAACAGCTGCTGTTCACGGTGCTACAATTCAGCTGGCCTCGACTTTGGTCCACCATACTGGCAATGTAAGAGCCGGGAAAGCGTGAACTCTGCCAGCTCACCAGTGCCCGGTTTCCATCACAGTCTAGGTTTGTTTGCACCTGAGGTGGAGGACATGGGGCTGAGAGAATGAAAGGAAGAAAAAATAGGATGAAGGAGCTGTAGATTAAGTTTCTTTTCTAAAATACTTTAGAACCCGTGCAAGGTTAATTCACTTTCATTTGTGTTTGGTTCTGAGCTCATGACCTCAGGATTACAAACAGTGCAGTAACATTCCAGTTTCTGAGGCTACAGTATGTTTAAAACAGCCAACTTGTGAATGTACAAATCTAAAAGACGAAAAGCGAGCTGATAATCAGCTACCTGTATCCACAACAATCTTGTCACTGGCAGAACTGTTGCATTTGTAATTGGACGAGATGATGGAGGCGTTGTATGCTGTTCCACAGCGCAGATTGGTTATTTGGCAGTTTAGATCCATTGTGCTACAAGAGTACGTCCCACCTGAAGGGTCTGTCACTGACGCGATGTAGAACAATGCTCCGTTGGCCATGTTCCACGTTAGGGTGATGGAGTCCGAACTGCAGTCAGTAATAGGCAAGAGGTTCTGAGGCACACACGGAGCTGAACACACAAACACAAGATACCTAGTGGTTAAACGGTGTTGAACTCTATGCAATTGTAGTTCAGTTCCTAATTGTGCTTGATCATGGTTTTGAATATACACAACTGGCCCAATTACACAGGGTCCACCTGGCACAATGCACTTACCAGTATTTGTCTCCTGACCCAGCGTCACCGCACTATAACAGTAATCGTTAAAGGCAGTGATCATCATAGTCAAACTTTCTCCACATGCAACGCCAGGGATGGCACAAGTGGTGGTATTAGAGGTACAGCTGTAGTAGCTCTCGTGGCTGGTGTTTCCACGATTTCCCCTGGCTTCCACAATGTACTTTGTAACCCCATCTGTTTTATCCCAAGAACTCATTAAAATGTCAGATTTACAATCTGACACAGTGATCAGGTTAGTGGGTTGGCAGGGTGCTGAGGACACAGAAATAGACTTCATCAGATGATTATGCTCAGATTATGATTTTTATCTCTGTAAGTTTCTATGAATTGTAAATTTTTAACTTTGGTGCAAAAGGAATCTACAGTATTTGGCCTGATCAACTAGGAAGAAGTGTATAGATTTCTTTTTCCTGATGGCGATTGTGTTTTTACCTGTTACGATGCTCACTGGTGAGCTGACTGGACCACTGCATTCTCCATTTACGCTAAAGACAGTAAAATTGTATTTACGTCCACACGCAGTGTTGGTAAAGAAACAGGAAGTCTCTGTGGTTATGCAGTCCTGTGTACCCCCGACTGAGTCTGCAAGTTGTGCCCTGTAGAATGCCGTATTGTTTGTTGATGCCCATGAGAAGATGATTACGTTGCTGCTGCATTCACGGAACAGGTTCAGATTAGCTGGCGAGCATGATACTGTAAGTAAAAATAAGTTAATAATATGGTAAGTGGTTTTGGTGATTTTTACAGCATGTTTCTTCCAAGTTTCCAGCACACAAGTCACATGTGGAGAAATTTGATTTGCAGGCATGGATGTTGTTGATGTACTGTACAGAGCCTGGGAGTCTAGGGTTTCCTAAAATCCCCACTGTTGGTTAATTCGAGCTCATTTAAGTACGAATCTATAAACAGTATATAAACATTATGCTGTGTTAATTCAACACTCTGGGTTCTTGAAAATACTGGAGATTTTGCTGTGTAAAACATCACTACATCTTGTGCAATGAACACTGACCACACCGTTACCAGTGTGAGAGAGATGTGTGATGGATACGCATTAATGATCACAGTGGGAATGGAAGGTATATGGGAAAAACAAGAAAATGATATGAGACAACACCACCAACAACTACCAATCCCAGGAGTCTCAGGCCACACCAGTGCTTCTGATTTTATCTTGAGTCAGTATATTGTAAACCCAGCTCTTTTGGCTGTGAAAAAAAGGCCATGTGTAAACTAGACTCCATGACTGAAAACCAGAGCAGATCCTTCAGGGCCATCTCATTGTCTTTAAGTGCCATGGGTGTGTTCAGATGTCTTTGCACAAGTAACAGGAGCAAACACTGAATAGTGTGTCCCACCAACAAACAGATTATGTGATAGGATCTTTTACAATATCTCTTACACCATGGATCTCAATTGTGTGTCTACAAACAAAAGGCAAGGGGGAAAAAATCCCAGATTTTTTTGTTGTTGTCTTTTTTCATGTTTCATTTTATTCATCAGGAATTAAACAAGAATTTGAGATTATGCTTACAGATGTGACTTCATATAAGAAAAGTCACTCCCCTGACTTTTTGTTTAGCTCATTTACATACTGAAATTAGATCCGAGACCTATGTTAACTTTTTGAAGAAATAATAAGATATGGAACCTTTAAACCGCTGCGCCAACATCATATGGCAGCTGAACAAGTTTGGAGGAGAACACTAACTGTCTCATGTTCAAATCATAGATAAAATAGTTGTTTACCTAAGAAATTGGTTCTTTTATTCAATTGAATCCAATTCCGTTCAATTCAGTTGTATTTACACAGTGCTTTTATCAATGGTTATTGCCACAAAGCAGCTTTGCAGAATTAAAAATAATGGAAATTATAAGTTTGTCCCTGATTAGCAAGCCGGGGGCAGTGGTGGCAAGGGAAAACTCTGTGAGATGACAATAGGAGAAAACCTTGAGAGGAACAAGTCTTGAAAGGGAACCCATCTTCATTTGGATGCCCATTATACAGTATGTACTATATGATTGGCATCCAATTCTACAGTATATGCTCATTCTAGGACTTGTATAATGAACTATACTAAACATAATTTTAACACAGTTAGTACAGTTTTACTGTACAGTCATGTGTAAGTTAGTGTTCCCTCTTTTAATTCTATGTATTTTTTCATGTAAAAACATAATAAAAATTATCTGATTATAGTGGGTCTTAGTATTAGGCAAATAAAACTTCAGACTAACCTTGTGCCATTAATGAAGTGCAACCTAGTGCAACCTCCCATAAAAAAAAAAATGTGGCCAATAGTAAGTACCCTTCTGATTCGATAGCTTTTAGTTCCACTTTAGTTAGCAGCAATAACGTAAAGTAAACCATTCCTGTACAACTTTGACTGTCTCTCACATCATTCTGGTCCATTCTTCTTTACAACATTCATTGATGTTTTTGACCATTCGCTTATGCACAGCCCTCTTAATGTCCCAGCACAGCATTTCAGTTAGGTTGAGGTCTGGACTTTGACGAGGCCATTTCAAATCCGTAATTCTTTTATTTTACAGCCATTCTGATGTAGATTTACTGGTGTGCTTCATATCATTGTCCTGTTGCATGACCGAATTTTGACCAAGTATAAGCTGTCAGACAGTTGGCCTCACCTTTGTCCCTAGAATATTCTTGTATACAGAGGAGTTCACTCATTGACTGCAATGTGCCCAGGTCCTGTGGCTGCAAAAAAAAAAAGCCCAAACGATCACTTCTCCATCGCCATGCTTGACAGTGAGTATGAGGTGTTTTTGCAGAAATGCTGTTTGGTTTTCACCAAACATGGCACTGGGTATTAAGGCCAAACAACTCCACTTTGGTCTTATCTGTCCATAGGACATTGTTCCAAAAGCCTTGTGCGTTGTTCAGATGTAGATTAGTGAACCTCAGTCGTGCTTCCATGTTCTTTTTAGACAGGAGAGATTTCTTCTGGCAACTCTTTCAAGCAAACTGTTCTTGTTCAGTCTTCTTCTAATTGTGCTCTCATAGACTTTAACATTTAACATGCTCAAGTGAGGCCTTTAGGGTGTGAGATGTAACTTTTTTTTCTGTATTTCTCTGAGTATTCTATGGTCTGGCTTTGAACGTACTGGGACATTCTGGGAAGACTGGTAAACTGTCTCGAATGCTTTCCACTTGTAAGTTGTTTTTCTCATTCTAGAATGTTGAGTTCCAACTTGCTTGGAAATGGTTTTATAACCCTTTCCAGATTGATCTGCTGCAACAATTGCTTCTCTAAAACCATTGCTTAAGTCTTTTCCTCTTGGCATTGCGTTAACACACACCTGAAGTTCCAGACCAGCAAATTGCCAAAAACCCAGCTTTTATAGTGGTCTGCACATCTGCTGATGGTCAATTATCAGCACCTGGCTGCAACTTACCCTCATAAATCTTGTGCAAGCAGTAAGGGGGGTATTTAGTATTACTCACAAGTTTTTTTTTCTTTTTGGTTTCATTCTTGTTAAACAAATAATAGCATGGTGGAAAAAGTAATATGTTGTGTTTGCCTAATAATAAGATCTACTACGATCAGATGATTTTGTTATGGTTTTACACAAAACACAAAGAATTAAAAGACGGGGCACTGACTTTTGGACATGACTGTGTCTTGCACAGTATTGCACAGAATTACCTTTAAAAATAAAATACCATGGAGGTCCAATGGTACCTGTATTGCAGTATATAATACCAGAGTATTTTCGACAGTACCATGGTACCTATTTGCTGATATACAGTAGTACATGTACCACACTGTGGTATATGGTTTACATAGCAGGATACTGTCAAAAATATGTTACACATGTTCATGTACCATAATGGTAATATTTAAATAACATGGTACCATTGCGTGTATGTAACATTAATTAAATACCATTGTATTATTGAAACTCTTACTATTACATTCAAAAATATGATACAGCCTCTACTATACCAAACCAGTAGTATGTACTTACTGTACCATATTAGACACGTATGTTCAAACATACCATATTAGATACCTGCTGAACTTAAGTATCATGATATTCACCAAAGTATACATGGTAGTGGCCCCCCGAAAGGGCCATAGTACCTACCCTGGTTCTCTATGATGTCTTATGGCTTCTACCATGGTAATGTCTAAAGTACCATGGTAATGTAATGGTATATTATGATAGCTCTATACTTTAGTATAGTACACTGTAGTACACACCATAGTAACATTTCCTATGGCATTCTCTGTGTAGGATTATGTTAAATATATGATCATAAGAATAAACCTGAAAAGAATCATGGTTCCAGTAAATGCTGTCCGACCTACAAATGGCGTCTACTGGCTAGAAAGCCACAGGTTCCTCATTGGATAATCAAAATGATAATAGTGATATCAGTGGTTTTATAACCACTAATTGAAACAACAGACGTGTTCTAACTCACAAGGCCGTGTAGGTCTGTACAATTGCTCATACTCTGGTTCACACACACATGCTCTCTGGTTTGGAAGCACAGATTGGCTGTATTGTCCTCAGGGTCTTGGTGCCCCGAAGCCTCTACACCCTAACTCTCTTACCCCTACCATTTTCCATCAGACCAGATGGCACTGCCACTCACTTCTAGCCTTCAAAGAACATAGACAAAAACTCACTCATTTAACAATAGACTTGTGAATACGAAAGAAATAAAATGCAATGATACAAGTACTGTAAACGCTAACCAAAGTCCATTTGTAGAAATTAAACAAAACTAAAAGCAAGTATTCTTATAACAATCTACCAGCACTTAACTACTAAATAACTACGTACACACTAAACATCTTGACTGACTCAGTGAGGTTGCCAGATTCATTTGACTTGTCAGTGTCAATAGCAGTGTTTTCCAAGCCAAATGGGTCGGGTTTATTTTTGCCATGCACAGACAGATTCATATGTATTGGGGCTTTATTTTAAATAATAATAAATAATATAATAAAACCTGTCATTTTTCCACTATGGATGTGCTTCTTTTGTGTTACTGAACTGATTTAGAAAACAAAACAATTAAAACCAAAACAATATAGAATCTTTTAAATATGTTTTTTTTTTATTAATTTTTTTTATCTTACAGCCATTTGCAACCTCAAAATATTGGATAAGAAGCC
>JAOVVB010000008.1:10066853-10081088 GCA_028570985.1 Heterobranchus longifilis | reverse complement strand
CCCCCCCCCCCCCCCCCCCCCCCCCAACCTGTATACAGGATAAAGCGGTATAGACGCTGACTGTGTGAGAGATTAATTGCCTTATGATATTTAATGTCTCTGTGCTTAGATCTCGCCCCTCCCTCCTTCATTTTTCTCTTTGATCATTTCTTTATTCTTTTCCACTTTTCTTATCATGGATACAATGACCGCATCAGAGCTGGTATAATATCTGATAAACACACATCCTCTCATTATCTCAGCAAGATTCTGTTACCAGTTTGTGTCCACTGTTCACGTGCAAGATGAATGACGTCAGTCAACATTACACTGTCATAACATTTGTTAAAAATATACATACATTTTTATCTTATCTCATACTGATTGATTCAGTTACGTGTATCGTCTCTGCTACTGGATTAGTCTATGTTGTTGTTGTGAGGAACCAGTACATGGGGCAGAAGGTTAAACTCTGGCCCACTGTTACATTAATGAATCTGTATTCTGACACATT
This sequence comes from Heterobranchus longifilis, assembly GCA_028570985.1. Classification (NCBI taxonomy): domain Eukaryota; kingdom Metazoa; phylum Chordata; class Actinopteri; order Siluriformes; family Clariidae; genus Heterobranchus; species Heterobranchus longifilis. Next base: position 10,080,595 of record JAOVVB010000008.1, on the reverse strand, counting down.
ATCGAAGGCTGCGTATGCTATGTAAAAGCCTCTATGTTTTTAGAGTTTTCCTGCTGTGTTTAGTAGGGAATTGTTAGTGGGAGGGATGGACTGGTATCCAAGTGTGGGAAGAGGCAGTGTGGGCAAAAGTATGTGGGTGATGTCTACTCATCCCACTGCTACTTATACATGTGGCGTATTCTCTGGAGCCAGGTTTAGGCCTGAAATACTGTATTATTAATGGGAAAATAAGTTTAAGCGTAGCACTGTCATGTCATAGCAATGTTGTCCATAGGATTGCGGTGAAAATAGAGCGCTGTACTGTGCGTTTCTAAACTGTATCATGGAGTGTTTGTCACCTTCAGCTCTAGGATATGGTTAAAAATGTAGTGATATAGTGCTTGTTCTTCTAATCTTGTGATTCTAACGATGGAAGTAATACTTCTATTCAGTGATTATGGTTGTTATACTCTGAATGAGTGACACCGTGTCTCCCAGGGTCAGCAAGACCTGATCAATTTTCAAGTCTTACTTTTAATTCTTCCTTGCAGGTCAATAAAACTGTGATTTTTCTTTGCTCCTAGTAAACGGGACTCCAGCAAGCCAGCTGTCTACACTGAACTGTACAAAGTCACCCAGTCCTACTCCAGCCAGTCCAGGGAACCTCAAGAAGGTACATACATCATCCCATACTCACACACACTTCACTTGCAAATCATCATAAAACCCATCTCCAGTTATATCTGGATTATATATATTCATTTTTACATCTGCATCTCCAATTCCTTTAGATTTACTTATTATTGGATTATTAATTCTTTTAGATGGCCTTCCCTGTTCCAGCTCTTGGTAACACACTCCTTATATGTTCTCAGGAGAAAGACAAGACAGGCACCAAGCATGCAACCTAACTCCACACACTCAGTCAGAGGGGAAATAGCAGTGGGATACCTAGCAATGGGGAATCTCCTGAATGGTGTCACATACGTTCACACTCACTAAGCCATCAGAGCCATGTGTGAAAGTCCAGCGGATTTGTTCATGGGGACCAACCTCTGCCTTTTAGTAGTTTTGTAATAAGGAAGTAGACACACTGTCTACTAGTGGTATTAGATTGTACAACTTGAGTCTTGAACGAGCATGCAACTCAGTGGGAGTTAGGGGTTTTTACTGGCTACACTCATTTCTCTGGTCTGTGTGTAAAATGGCTAATGATGTGTGTAACCACACTGAAGTGTTCAAAATCCTGCTGCATCAGTTAATGAGGAGGCTGTAGTAGTGTGTCCATGCTCAATCAAGACTCATTGCTAACCATGTAGTTATGTAATTAACTTGTTCATCTCTCCCTCTCTCTCTCTCTCTCTCTCACACACACACACACACACACACAGAGTTCTTTATTATCAATATCTCTAATAATTTTCCCTAATTGTGACTATAGGTTTTCTATAGGTGATTCCAATGTGTGGTGATGTAAACAAAACAGAGTTGTCTGTTAGATTAAAGGATGAATAAAAGACGTCCCTGATGTCTTGCACTATAGGCTTGAAAGTGGCGATTACTGGTTCCACAGTGTGTCTAGAGCTCAATCTTTCCTCGAGTTGCCTCTATAATTATCTAAAATAATATATGGCTGCTAAAAAAACTTAAATCAGCTTTTCCTACAACTTGAGCCAATGTAATATGTGAGATAGACAAATGACACTCCATGCTCTCAGAGTTCACCCCACCCTGTTTCATATGCAGCGCACATATCTGCATCAGTCAGTGATCACGGAAAGAGCACTCGATGCAGGATGATTTCAGTGCACTTTGATCTGTGAAATATTGCTTTGCACTTCTTGTTGCTTGCCGGATCTCCAAAAGGCCATTTCGAGCAGAGCAGTCTGATCATCAGCTCCTAGCAAGGCAAAATCTTGATGGCTTTGCAGCCATCTGACTTATAAGTAGGTCACACACTGATAAAAAGCTCACATTTTATGAATGGGGTTAGGAAGACGAAAAGTCTGCCTGCTTGAATGCAAAGTTGAGGCACTCCAGCACTGAATGTTCCTGTTTTCTTAGTTGACACAGAATTGAGCTAGCTCAAAATGGCAAAAAGATCTTTAAAAGTTGTGTCTTCTGCACCTTTACTGAGCAACATGTGGCTCTCTGCAAATGGCCCCAGCATTTCTTTTGTCACACTGTACATAATGTACCGATTCTCCACACTTCCTCCTCAGTTACACATCAGTTTTATTTGCTCTAACCCCAGCTCTGAAAAAAGAGTAATAATTAAAGGAATGTGGAAAATAATTTGAACGGGTGGAGAGAGGGATGAAGTTTAAACTGTTGCCATAGCAACATCAGATGAATGGAAGAACAGATATATGAAGAAGAGTAGAGGGCACTAGGGCAAGTAATGTAGGATGGAGTGTTACAGAGAAATGAAGAAATGACATAACATAAAAAGAAAAATAATAATGAATAAATATCTTCCAATTCACATTGGGTTTTTTTTCTCCCTCAAAGAATCTACTGCTTGTTTTAGTTTTTGGATCATTCTAGAAACGAATTTTCACTCCAGTGCTTTTAAAGATGGAGTATTATAGAATATAGTGTGACCTACTTTTCAGAATTACATAAGAGTGTTAACTGCTCTGTATGATAGGAGTGTGTGTTTAATTGTTGTAGTCCTTAGGGATTTTATTTTCCTTTTCTCATTTCTCTCCAATGCTCTTTGGCTCTTTTCCTGGCTGAGCCGCATAGTTCTTTAATTTGAAGCATTAATCAATGCACAGATCCGAATATATGCACAATGTGTTTAGAAATTCAGGATATGTCTCAGTTTGGCAGCCGTCCCAGTCGTAGCAATGTTCTGCCAGAAACGTAACAAAAGAGAGAGATGGAGAGAGAGAGAGTAGATCACTTTTATTTGCAGTTCAGATTTTTAACAAGCAGGTCATATTTCACTTTTTGTATGCTCAGGTTTAATAATGCATTTTCTTTATTTTTTATTCTATCCATAACCCTTCATTTATTTTCCTCATTCTATCAGTCAAATTATAGCCTGGCTTTGTAAAGCACCTTGTCTGTTGAGTTGCATGCTCTTCTCATTTGTGTGTATGTTCGCACATTTCCTTGTCATTCATTTGACGGTCATTGTTCTTGAAAATGTTCTTTTTTTTATTTTTTATTTTTTATTAATTTAAACAGTTTTTTGTGTTTTTTGCAGTACATATACATTTGTCATCTGTGTATTCATAAAAGCACATTTTGTGCAAGTTTTTATTTATTTTTTAAATCCTTTCAGTATCATGAGAAACATCACACTGCACACATGAAATACATGCTCATCTTCTCCTCACTATCTCACACAGCTGAGTTAAACGTGATGGCTTGTTCATCATTTCATTCTGTTTTTCATTTTATGCATTGTTTTGTTGTGTTTTTATTCTGTTAGTTCATTTATCCAATGTTTTAATTTATTTAATGTTTGGATTGTGTTTTATCACATCTGTCATCCTTCTAGAGTAAGATCCAGTCTGATTATTTATTGTGTTTGTGTGAGTGTATGTGTGTGTTTTGTAAATAAATATTACAGTATAACTTGATGTCATTGTGTGTATGTACAGTATGTGTGTGCGGGAACGTTCTAAATAAGTGAACTGAAATGCACACATTGTGTTGTATATTGTGTAATTATATACTGAGTGTTTTAGGTGTGCGAGTTGGTCTAGTCTGGTGTTGCAGTAAGTACTCAGTGTGCTTTTCCCCAGGGAAGTGACTCAGTGCAGTGTTATTGTAGCTACAGTATGAGTTTTGTGATTTATCCTTAAAACAATCACAGAATTTGTCATATCTAATATATTCAAAATTTGTAAATTGTTGTTATGGTAACATCATGGACATTGCCGAGTTTAAGTAAGATTATGGCTGTAATTATGCTAAGGCATACACTCCTAGTAGGAAATGATGAATCAACAGATTATTAAAAAATAGAAGTAAAGGAAATATTGCTTGGAACAAGATCACTGGGTTCTTTCATAACTGTCTACATAGGCACAGGAAATAATCATATTTGGCGAACCGAGCGACAGGAAACAGGAAATTGTTTTGTATGGGCATGCACTCTGTCTCACACACAGATTGTTACTATTACTGATGCTCACTCTCACAGACCTGCAGTTTCCATGGCAACAGAGTTGTATTGCCGTTACTATGGCCTGCGATCTCAATGAATTGGTACAGAATGCAATATTAAAAGCAGTTCTCTCTTTCTCACACACACACGCGCGCACACACACATGCATGCACCTGCTTTCCGTTACATTCTAAATTGTCTTGAGACCATATTTGTCCTACTTTAATTAAGCAACACCCAAATCAACAGTAACAAACAACACATCTTAGGCAATGATTAGACGTGATAGACTCTCCCTTCAGGTTTGCACTTCATTTTCACTTCAACCTCCTCTCTCTCTTTCTCTCATCCACACACACTGACAGTCACTTCACATATCTCTCAGAGCCCAGCCTGGTGGCTGACCTCCACACATATTGTCCAATCACAGTCTTGTGCTTCTGCCAGTCACATGAGTCAAGCATGGTACATTTTTAATCATTCTCAGCACTGACCCCAGAGGATCCGAGAACTTTGAGCTGAAAAAAAAAAACACAGTTTGCATCCACTCTTTGCTCTCCGTCTCTCTCTAGCTCACCCACTGCTGTCATGACAACCAGCCACCGAGCCACCCAAGGGTTTTGCCTCAGCCCAGTGCTGAGGCTTAGATTTAAAGGTGAGAACAGCTATGGTGGCACAGTGTGAAGAAAACCAGACAACGTTAAGAGAAGCACATCACTGTAAAGATTTTGAGACAATACTGCTGCCTGCAAGCACTTTTGGCCAAAAAAAAACCCCTGCCACATATACACCATCATCTCTCATGTCATTTTTTCATTTTCCAACACCAGTTGTATTAAAGAGCATGTATGTGATAGCGACTGCTCTGCTTCTCTCAGGGCTCCGAAGACAATGGCTCGTCCACCTCACTGGCCTCCACCAAGGTCTGCAGCCTGGATGATGGTGATGGTGCTGTCAGTGATGGTACGAGTCTCGACATCCTGCATCATTTTTACAGATTACTGTTCCCAAATGAATGCATGCTAAAATCATTCACTGGAACTGAATGTACTGAAATCAAAAACAAAAGCACTGAATTCCTTAACAATTCCACCTTACAATACCTTTTATAAGTTCTTTTCTCAACATGAACACATGGTGCTAAAACGTCAGAATTTGCATGCCTTTGATATGTATTGAAATCAGCCATCTGCTATGGAGGGTGCTTATGATTTCGACACGATGCCTCTTCTCTATGTAAAAAGAATAGCAGACACATGAAGACTCATGAATGCTTATCTTCTGATTAGCTGAGCCTGTGGAGGAGAGCACAGCTCCTGCAGTCCCCGCCTTCATCTCTGATCGCTACACAGTAGGCCGAATGATTGGCGATGGCAACTTTGCGGTAGTGCATGAGTGTGTGGAGCGCTCTACTGGCCGGGCCTACGCTCTAAAGATCATCAATAAAGGCAAATGCAGAGGAAAAGTAAGTAGAACACTAGAATCACATAATAATAATCATAACAATAATAGCAATAAAAAATTTCTTTATTTAATATTTATATAAAATATTTATTTATAATATTTTTATAAATATTTTTATAATATTTATAATTATAAAAGTCCTACAAAATCCTAGAATATCAGTCAAAGGTTTAGACACATCTTCTAATTCAATGTTGTTGTTTTTTGTTTGTTTAGTGATTTATTTTCTACTTTAGACAGCAGTACTGGAGATTTCAAAATCTATGAAATATCACATATGGCACTAGATAATTAAGTAACAACAACAACAATAGTCAGTTGTTAATTTAAGTTAATGAACGACAGCTGTTCTGGAATATTTCTTGCAAGAACAGTATTGTAAAGTGCATTTGCAAAACCCATCAAGCACCATGATGAAACTGTCTTTCATGAAGACATTCTAAGGAAAACAAGACCAAAACTTACCTCTGCTGCAGATGAGAAGTTCATTTAGACATTTTTGTTGTCTCAAAAATCACCAATTAACAAACAGCACCTCAGATTAGAGCAGTTATGCAAGCTTTACATATCATGAGTAGCAGACACATCTCAATATTAACCATGCACTTAGAAAGTGATCCCAGTGACTTTTGAGCTGTAATGTGTGTGAGTGTGTGTATTTATTCCTTATTTTTTATTTTTTTGCATATTTGTCACACTTAAATTAAAAATACAAAGCTAACCCGAGTAAATACAAAATTAGGTTTTTAAATGATGATTTTTTTTTTATTAAAGAGGAAAAAAATGCTGTCAAACCCTGATTTGCCTTAAGTTAAAAAGCTATTTCCCCCAAAGCCTAACAACTGGTCCTAAAACCTGCAATCAGACTTTCACATTACCGTGGAGAAATTTTGGCCCACTCTTCTATGTAGAGATATTTAATTTCAGCCACATTGGAGGTTTGAACTGGTTAAGGCCAGCATTTTCTGTCAGCATGCAGAACTGCTGCAAAGCAGCCCAAGACCATCACACCACCACCACAATGTTTGACTGTTGGTATAATGTGCTTAGCATAAAATGCTGTGTTAGTTTTATGCCAGATGTAATGGGACGTCTTAGGGATCTCAGGGATGTCTTGGGGATAATCAAGATATTTTTGGCAAATGTGAGATGAGGCTTCGTGCTTTATTTTGGTCAGCAGTGGCTTTTACCTTGATAGATAGATAGATAGATAGATAGATAGATAGATAGAGAGATAGAGAGATCGATAGAATACAGTAATATTATCTCTACCAATGTAAACCTGCACAAGACTCACCTTTTCCCTGATCAAAATCCTCACCAGGAGCCGTCCAGTTGAGCAACACAGTGTCCCCCTGGATTTCAGCAGTTAGATCTGTGATCTTGTTTGGAGGGAAGTTTGTAACTGCATTCACATCCACCGCAAAACTCTCCCCAGTTGCTGTTCTGGTGAAGCTGCCCACATCTACTGGCTGCACATTTACTGGGGGCTTAGGAGGATTTAATTTCACTTCACCTAAACAGAGAATGCAAATTTCAGTTAGTGCTAAATTGGTAATCATTCACATGGTCAGTTGATTAGTTAGTTATTTTTGGCCAAGTACTAGTAAAGCACGGAGGACAAACTTAATGCTAAGGATGTGTTGCTCCCATTCCAATGCTTCCATTTCAGTAATTCTACTGCTGTTCCATTTCCTGTTCATTTCTCTGTACTAGTTTAAAGTGCCAATAGCACCCCTTTGTGGAAAGTCTTCAACTCACTTAAGATATATTGGACAGTTCTGAGTGATAATAATACACAATAGTTACCATCCACTATATATCCAGGGGCGTACAGAGCACCGTTGTGTCTATAGGGAGAGAACTGAACTCTTTCATTTTGATTTTCCACTCTCACTTTTAGACTGTATTTTCCAAGTCTAAAGTTAGTAAAATATCTGGAATATATGCCATCATCTTTAAAAGCATCAGCTCCTGTAAAAGATATGTGCAGAATAAATGTTGTGTAAAATGTAAGAATTTACCTAGAAATAATGATTTATGCAAGCTGGCATTTTGTGTTACCTGCTCCATTATCAAGGAGCTCGAGTTTTACTGAGTGCGCTCTGTCTGACTCCAGGGTTGCCGAAACATTAGCCCCCAACACAGGATTGTAATTCTGACTGACTTCAGCCAACACGATCATGGGTTTGCTGCCATCACGCGATTGCTGATCTATTCTGGTTGTAACTGTGACTGGGTAAACATCTTCACGAGCTGCCCGACTCATTACTGTTAAACTCATTTGTTGAGAAGCTAATCCTGTGTTGAGGAAGCTGTATTCCCAATCCCCTGCCTGCAATGCAAAATAGATCATGAAAATTCTGTTCATTATTTTGTCAAATGCTTTTATTTATTTATTTTTTTATAGTTTTCAGCGTGCAATGTGGTACAAGATTTTTTGTCAAAGTAACAGTAAGAAGGTTTACCTCTGCAGTTCCTGGAACAGTTAAAGTGATTGTGCTAGCACTGTCAGTGGTATTTCTCTGATCATAAACCAAACCACTTGGTGACTTTATATGCACACTGGGTGCACTTCTTTCATAAATTAATGTGAACATGGTGCGGTTTCCTACAGTCCGGTCAAGAGTAACTGTTCCATTGAACCACCTTGCAAAATCCCCTCCAGTGCTTTCGAGCTGTTTGGAAAAAATCAAATATATTATGCCAATACACTGCCATGATATATTGAGATTTCTTTTATTGGATGTGTATCACTAACCTGTATGGGCTGTGAAGTGGGATTTCCATCATTTATTGTCATTGCGGAAAAGGCATCCACAAGCTCATTGGAACTTATAGTGTCTTTGGCTACTCTAAAGATTCCCCCTGTTTAAATAAGAATCAAAATCTAGTGTTTCAGAATGTAAGGCAACAATAGTAATCCTGTGCTGATCAGAGATATGTTGTCTGCAATTTATAAAATCTTACCTGTTACATTTGCCATCATTCTCAGTACATTGTCTGCACTTGGGCCGAATGCTATAGTGTGAATAATTGCACCACTTTGAACAGCATCCTGGAAACAATCCTGAACATTATCAGTTGCTTCCCCGTCTGTCAGAAAAATAATTTCATCTCCTATTGTTTTACCATCATCCACACGAAGGACCTGAAATTAAAATAAAATCACCATAAACATAATTCTAGGCAAAAGTGACAGTGGAATTCAATATAAACTTCTGCAATGCAAAAGAAAGCATTAATATTTTTCTAATTTGTGTCTCACCTCAAAACCTTTTTTTAGTCCTTTACAGATATTTGTAGATCCACTTGCAGCTGTTGGCAACTTGCTAATTAAAAGATTTCTTTTGGTCTCTCCATCTATTTCTGTCAATGAGTTTAGTATTTGAGCATCAGTACTAAAAGTCACAAGAGCCACAAACTGTTTTTCATTTATGATTTGGTTTAGGAAAACCGTAGCAGCCTGTTTTTGTAGTTTTATTCTTGATCCCTTTAAAAACAAAACAAAGAAACATACAAAACATTTTATTATACTTTAAACATCCCATGGTCTTATAAATTTACTTGATTTGTAAGTTGTAAATTCTTTATGCATAAAACTATAAACACTTAAAAACACTTATAAAAGCTTGGTTAGATTTTTTTTTTTTACTTTGATGATATTTGCTTTATACAAGAACACACCTACCCTGTCTCCCACACACACAAACACACACAAAATAAAATAAGAATAATAAAATATAATAAATATGTCATCATCTTGACAAACCAGAATGTCAAATTGAATGTCTAATCTATAGTATACCCCACATATGCATAATCCTGATTTAGTATTTAATGGCTATGTTGTGCACACAATACTCATCAAAACAAAATATAAAAATAAAATAGGAGGTGCTGGATAATTCCTATTTTATAAACTGCTCTATCAAAAGAATACATCGAGATTTTTACTTTTACTCACTCACTGATCATCTATTTTGCTTAATCCTGTATACAGGGTCATGGGGGGCCTGGAGCCTTTCAGTTTAATTAAATTTTATTTGTATAATGCAAAGCAGAACACAGAATTAAAAGGAAATTTTGGAAATGTGAGAAAATATGTATGAATCAAAATGATCAGATTGTTCCTGATGAGCAAGTCAACGGTAACGGTAACAAGATAAAACTCCCTGAGATGGCAATTGGTAGAAACCTTGAGGAACCAGATTCAACAGGGATAGCAGGAATTGTTCTGCGGTCATACTGAGTATTAGGCAACTGGACGTTTAATATAACAGGAGACGTATTAATATGGAGTTCGGTTTCAGTATTGGAGGCTCAGGTACAAAACTGTAGGAAATCACAAGTTCTCAAAAAACAGCTGTCTGCATCAGGACCAGGACCATCTTCATGGTAAAGTGGAACCGTCCCCAGTCACCACACACGTCCCAAGCAGACCACATGGGGCCTATCCCAGGAAACTTAAGGCATGAGGTGGGGTACAGCCTGGATGGGATGCCAAGCCATCACAAGGCTCACACATACATATACACACACTTACATGCTCATTCACACAGTACAGGCAATTTGGGAATGGTAATTAGCCGAATCAGGATGTCTTTGGACTGTGGGAGGAAAGCCGGAGCAACTGGAGGAAACCAGTTATGCTTGCAATGACAACAAACTTTGATATCAAACAAACTTCTTTTATTAAACACATTTTCAGCACATGTACTGCAAAATAATACTGTGCCTATTGTTTTTGTGCTGCCGCTCTACATTCCAGCTGTGTAACAAAACAAGACCAGAACCAATATGTTATCAGACGTAACATCACAAAACCCACCAAGCACTGGGAGTCCATGCAAACCCCATGCACACAGAGGCTGGAATAAAACCCGGCCCCTGGAGGTGCAAGGTGACAGTGCTAACCACTAAGCCACTGTGCCGCCCATAAGATTTTTTAATTTCCAATAATTTATGTCACAGTTGCAATTGGGCTTATTCATTCAGCAATATAAGGCACCATATAGGACTCCTTTTACATGCTATGCTTGAGTTATTCTTACTTAATATTTAGTTTCTACACTTACTTTGGCAGCGGTAAAAGCAGTTCAATAAAATAGCCAGGAATAAAGTGAAATAACCGTTTAAAGTAGGTAGATCTATAGTGTCTTACTGGCATCAGAGCTCTATTTAAATTTTAATTATAAACTATCTTTATGTAATTCAACATACCTGCATGCTTCCTGAGATATCTAGGACTAGACAGACAACCCGAAGTCCTCTCTTTATGACTTTGAATGTTGGTACTGGTGGTGGGGATGGCAGAGGATTTAGAGTGTTAAGTGAGATTGCATCTACTGAGTCCTGAAAGATTACAGTACGTGTTGCTTTTCCACACTTTCTGTTCTGATCATTGGGAGCTTCATAGTTGTGATCCCCTTCGTGACAAAATGCTGTCATCTGTGGGGAAAATAATTAAATCACTGCCTGTATAAAGAAAGCATCAAGTAAAAAACTAAAAGATTCCCCTTACCAAAAAGATGTTTACTTAAATGCGTTAATTGTATATTTTTTTTAAACTAAGGCCATGTCCACACATAGCTTTCATCCACATGCAAATGCATTTTTGGTCGTTGAAAATGGAGCTTCTGGAAAATTTCTTTTCCAAAAATCTTGTGTGCCAATTATGTCATTGGTGATGAGGTCGTGTAGACAGAATTATAAAAAAAAAAAAAAAAAAGTAGAAAAATCTCTGAGAGCATAAGAGCATAGTAACTCATAGTGACTTCATTCATACTAGCTGATATTATGAGCCATTATCATACACAAGGGCAAAATCCTCTGTGAGACATAAGGGGGGTACATAGAGTGGTCAATTGTTCTCCAGTCACTGCCCCCCAAATACCTAGTTATACCTAGTTAATGTATGCATACAAAAAAATAACCAGATGAATATAATTTTAAATATAATACAAAATGAATCATTTAGTTCATTTCGTTCTTTTGATTAAAAATAAAATAAAATGTTACATTTTCAATAAACAGACCACCAACATGTCTACATACACAAATTTAGGCTTTAGTTCCAGTAATGAAAATATTACAATGCAGCTGAGGACATATTATGATAAACAGAATGAGCAGCTCACCTCTCATATCTTCTGGTCCGAATCGTTCGTTCTTTTGAATCTACTGAACTGCATAGTCTATGGGAGTCACATGACAAAAGAATGAACGATTCGGACTAAAAGACTCAAAGCTACTCATTTCTGTTTCCTTTACATAACCTACGGAGGTTTTGTTATGACCTTTTTTCTTTTAGAGATATGTGACAATTTATTCCTAAGGAACTTTAAAAACTTGCAAATGTGTGTATGTGTTCATGAGCACCTACTAGCCCATAATCAGGCAACCCCCCCTTCCCCCACCCATCCTCACTATACATTTGGTTTCTTATTTACACTTAAACTATTAATTAAATGACAATATTAACAGTATTAACACAGGGTAGACAGCAGATATACTTATGTTACTTACTTGTGTACTGCACAGTTCCATAAAGCGCACCTCAAACCTATTGAAGGTGTTTTCTCTGTGACTGCATGTTATCAATAGTAAACACTAACTTGTTTTTTTTTTCAAGACATTAAACTATCTTTTACACGTAAACTCTATTTTAAAAGTTTACAGCTAGTATCTATAATTTCTCTTATATTTCAGTATATGCCACAGTATACTGTAAAGACAGTATTAAAAATATATATATGGTTATATAATGGTTAATGGTTATACTTACAGAATCTATGCCTAGCATGAACATTATTGAAGCATTTGTCTTTTGCACTGCATGTGGATAGAATTCACAGTCGGATGTGGGTAATCCCGTTACATCAATCTGGCATTGACGAAGGACACCATTAACTATTTCATACGCCACACCAGTAACCTTTTCTGTACACCTAAAAAAAAACACAAAATTGATAACTATTTGTTTAATATGCATCTATTTTTTTTTTTTCTTTAGTAGGGAGCTGATAATAAAACCTTGTTGCTTGAATCTGACCAGCAGACGGGTAAAAGGGCTCTTTCGTATTATATTCATCAAATACCCCCCACCTGAGGTGAGCCCATTCATGCACAAAAACCCTTCCTGAAAGTAGAAAATGTACAACAAAACACATAGTTTTATACAGATGAAGTTATTGCAATTGCAATAATATTTTAGAATAAAAATGTCATATACCTGAAGGTCCATATACATCAATAAGGCTGCTGTCTAACAAGAAGTCTGGAGTAAAGTGAATGTATTCAGCCTCCTGTCCACAACCTTGGGTCTGGCGGGTGTATGGATCATTACCAAATGCAGGATTTGCGTCATCAATTCTTATTTTGCCCTATAAATAAAATTTGTTATTTTTGTCATATATTGAATTGATAGTACGTACATACAATTCTATAAAATATATAAAAGATTTTCAGAAGCGCTATAAATTACAATAAAACTGTAACAACATTGTACCTTGCCAAAGGTTTCTGTTGTTGCTCTCTCATACGTTCTGTTTGTCCAGTTTGTTGGTACTAGAATTTTCACCTCCTTGAAAAACACCTTGTGGTCTAAAGCTTCAAAAAGAATTTTTGACCCAGTTACAATCATTTCCTGTGGAGAGTGATAGTGAGAATAAAAATGTATTAGTCAGTCTTTACTGAGGCCAATTTTTTTTTAACACTTACATTCATTAGACATTTACAAACCCTATTCCTAGATCTATTGATGACATTTATGGCATTGCTAATTGCACATTTCACAATTCAACCATTTCCTATTGCTCCTCTTTTTCTTCTATTTCTTTTCTATTCCACCCACTATTAGAGATATATGGAGCATTGATGGTGCATCATGTTTTTAGTTATACACAAACTACAGGTCAAGAGCATCAATTAATGCTCAAATCATACATCAAAAAGAAGAACTCAAAATGATCTATCTATCTATCTATCTGTCTGTCTGTCTGTCTGTCTGTCTGTCTGTCTGTCTATCTATCTGATCAACCACCAAAATATTATCCAACAAAATTGGCGTTATGGTGGTCTCTTTTCATTCATTCTAAAATACAAACAATCATTTAATATCTACATCCTGAGTGCAGGAAAACTGTAAACTGTATCTTTCTCTCTCTCTCTCTCT
>JAOVVB010000008.1:10027446-10039664 GCA_028570985.1 Heterobranchus longifilis | reverse complement strand
AAAAAAGGAACCTTAAAAATAAAATACTCAGATAAAATAAATTTGTGTTGTGTGGTCCTACTGCTCCTAGTGGCTTGTGTTTAGCATGTGGACAGCCTGGAGGAAGAAACTTTTTTTAAGCCTTTCAGTTTCAGCTTAAAACCTGATAAAAGGTTAATTTTTGTGGATCCTGATGCGTGCGTGGAGGGGATGTGATGACGCCACTGAAAGGCGTTCTGCGACCAAAATACCAAAACAAACATACGCAGCTCAACAAAATATAGAACATAGTAGGTGTAGTCGTTTTTAGAAATGTTAATGTGGAAATGTTATACGTATGATGATAATGGTGGTTGTGATTTTTGCCGTAACGGTCCCTCAAACCTCCGTCCCCTGCAGGGGGCTACTACCTGACCAGCGCGTACGGAGCCATGGCCCTCATCAAGAACTTCCAGGAGGAGCAGGCGGCGCGCGTGCTGAGCTCTGAGGCCAGGAACACTCTGCACCAGTGGCACAGACGGCGCACCACGCAGCGCTCGGCGCCCACCGTGGACGACTTTCAGGTATCACGCCTGACCTGAGCCCACCTTGAACATCCAGGCAGTGAGTCCGAGTGTTACCAATTCCAAATCAAATGTCGCTCAGCATTGGAGAGGTGCATGAAAAGGTGCTGTGTTCCGGCCCTCGTCAGTGAAAGGGGATATACCGAGAGTCTGTACTAACTTCACAGCATGTGGATCTGGATCCACAGTCCACTTTGTTTGGTAGAAAGCGCTCTCTAGTGGAACATTTAACAACTGCATGTGATTTCTTTCTGTCTTTCTTTCTAACTGCATGATGTTTTCTGCCTGATGCATGACTCCTCAGTAATGCTTCTCTCATTCATTGTGTTAAAGGGCAACTTCAGTGTTTTTTATTTTCTCATGTATCTGTGTAAATGGGTCAGGGGGTCCCAAATGTTTTTTCAACTCAAGACCCAAAAGAGAAATTCGGTGTCATCTCAGAATCGTATCACGGTATTTCACGATCATTGGATCATCGTGGATCGCAATTTTTAAAAACTCACAATAAGTTGATCGAGGTGAATTTCCTTTATCGGGATAATCTTCAATATCGTGAATATCCTCACGGATTGACTGCAGTTTACAGTGTCCTATCTGCGGTGCAATAAAAATATTAGTTTCTTTAAAAAAAAGTCATAATGTTTTGAGAAAAAAGCCGTCATGTTTTGAGAAAAAACTCACAATTATATGAGAAAAAAGTCATAATGTTTTGAGAAAAAAGTCATAATGTTTTGAGAAAAAAGTCATAATGTTTTGAGAAAAAAGTCGTAATGTTTCGCGAAAAAGGCGTAATGTTTCAAGTAAGAAGTCGTAATGTTTCAAGAAAAAAGTCGTAATGTTTCGAGAAAAAAGTCGTAATGTTTCAAGTAAAAAGTCGTAATGTTTCAAGAAAAAAGTCTTTCTGAATTGTGGGATGCCCTGTGAATAAAAAAAGGGGATTTCCCTTTTTTCAGTTTAGAAACGTCTGTGCACGTCCCTGACACACAGCAGATCATTAAACGGCACACACATAATCATGTTAGTTAAGATTGATTATTTATTTGCTTCTTCTACTTTTTGAACTGTTGTAAACAACCCATCAGAGGAACCACTGGATTAAATCAGGTTTTTGTTGTTGCATCAGTTTTTAGTAACTTGTGATTATTGAATCTTCTTGATAAATCAGCAGGTTAGTGCAGCTGCAGGTTCAGAGGACTTGCCTTTGGAGGTAAAAAGTCTTGGACGGAAACGTACTAAAAACAAGAGTCATAGAGAGTTTACTGTTCAGTCGCACTGTAGCATCGTGTGTGTGTGTGTGTGTGTGTGTGTGTGTGTGTGTGCATCTCACCAGCGAGGTTATCAATCTCTTTTTCCTGCAGCAGGCTGACAGCGTCATCGTCTCCCTCCAGCATTAGCTCCGCCTCCGGGTTCTGGGTGACCACTGATTGGCTGCGGAACGTTTTCTTCGACTTAAGCCCCTCCTCGTCTTCTTCTGTTCCTGTTTTATTTATTTTTTTAAGTTTGCATGTATAGAAAAAGCAGGTATTGACACACGGGACAAGTGGAGACTAGCGGAGACTGCGGCTCTCAGCTGTTTTTTGTTGAGAAATAGCCGCTAACTCTGCTAATTCGGTGATAAATCATCACATTTAATTTCCTATAAATTCTTCACAATAAAAGCCCTCTGTTATTTTTGTTGTTCAAAAGCTTTTATTGTGAAGCAGCTGATGTTTTCATCAGCAGAAACTTAACAAACGACTCCTACACAGCTGTAAGCGAGTATGAAACAATAAAATAAATCAGATATCTGAAAGTACAAACAGGGACGCAGGAGAGATACTCATTATGCAGAAAGACTCATTTCAGAAACCATCCCTGGTTCCCTTTGCACCGCTCGGGGGAGAAACTCCCGCCTGACGGAGAGAAACTCCCGTGACGGTAATTTGCGCTGGAATTTTTACTTTACAAATTAGGGACATGGCAGATTTGCATGCGATTAAGATCACAGACGACCTCGGTAACACTCGTCCCGTGTGAACAGGGCTCAACATGTTTACACCGGCACACGCTACTGACCGTAGTCCTCCAGAGCTTTGAGAGACACGTCGGCGTGAGTGGATCCGGAGGCGTTTCGTACGAATCTCCGCCTCCTCCTCAGGTCGTCCTCCCAGTAGTCGAGACGCCAGAAGTCGTGTAATTGGCTGAAGAAATAAAAAGGGGGAGGAGCAAACGGGAGTAAAAAAGACTTTCGGTCACATACAGACGACCTGTTACACAAAACAGGTCGTCAGAAACAGCAGATACAACATTTACAAAGCACTTTATTTAGCTTTTATTTGTCTTTATTCTTAATAATAATATGAATAATAAAAATAAGGAAAAAGTAGTCGCTGCAGTGACGCACAAGTTTTTTCCGTGTGTTTAAAAAGGTGGTTAACAAGTGTCTAAATGAGACGACAGAGGAAGAAGAAATGTAGCATCCGGTTGTAAATACTGTCGTGGAGGACTGCAAAAAGTTTAAATATTTTAACTTTGCACGGCGATGTCATCTACTGTTGCTGCTGTTGTCTCCCGTCCTGCTGTCGTCCACTAAAATCACATCCGGTTTTCCGTCTGCTGGACTCGTGTGGGTGCAGCAGCAGCAGCAGACGTGTAAGTGTGATTTTCAATAAGCAGCATTACGTTAATGTGCACAAACGTTAAAATGCGATGGAGGCCGGAGCGCTTCAGATGAAATGTACCTTTAATGAATTTGCAGTGTGAGTGCAGAAGGAGTTTGTTATTAACAGCAGCGCTCGTACAGTTGATTTAATCGACAGCGACACGAGGAAGACAGGCGGCAGATGCAGCGCGTCATGACATGTCCTCAAATTAAATGTCCTCCCCGAGTCCGGAGGCAGACCTGGATAACAAGCAATCATCCACTTAACGTGTGTATGTGCGTGTGCTAAATGAAGAGCTCGTCTTTACACAGCGACGGCGTCGGGACGCCGCGTGTGCTGAAGGTGATGCGCGATAAATTACGTCCAATCAGACCTGATTGTTTGGTGACGCCTGCTCTGCACGGACCATCGTTTATAAATATCACATCCACAATATGAAAACCTACTTTTCTGAGTCTGTCTCATGGATTTATGGTGTAAATTATACTTTTACACGAGGGCTGAGCAATTCATCTGAATTTTATCAAAATCGCAATATGGCCGACTGCAATTTTCAATATTTGTGAAGTCCAAATATGTGTCAAAATAACATTTATTCGTTTTTCCATAAAAATGTACCAAAGCCCTGAGATTAAAAAAAAAAAAAAAAAAAGTTAAAATATTTTTTTCTAATCTATTTATTTTTAAAATTTTCATCTGCGAAAACTGGTGGAGAAAAAAAAGTTTGAGTAAAAAGTTTCTACAAAAAAAAAAAAAAAAAAAGTCAAAAAAACGTAAAAAATAAAAATAAAATTATATATATATATTATACATATATGTGTGTGCGTGCGTCCCCGGGGGAGGGGGTGATGCTTGGCTTTTATTTTATTTGCTTTTTTTTTCAGTTTTGTTTTGGTATTTTAATTGATATATTTTTGAACTGCATTCTGTATTTTGTATATTTTGTGATTTTTGTTTTTCCTGAGAGTATTTTTTGTTGTTTATCTTTTCATTGTGTGCTTTGTGACATGTATTAGCTGTGCTTGGTGAATTTGCACTGTAAATTAATTTGATTTGATTTGTTGTTGTTATAAAGCAAGTTGTGTTGTTGGTTGTATACTTGTATAGATTCATATATAAAGGTTCCAGTGTCGGGCAAATTAATAAAAAAATGCAATAATTAATATCCGTGTGTATGATGGAAAAGTGGCATTAGAATGTGTTGAAAGCCACCAGATTTGGGCTTCTACTGTCAAATCTATTTCTGCAGGGGGGGGGGGGGGTCACTCTGTATCCTGTGGAAAGCCCGGAGCGGTAACGTGTTACGGTGATGTAGACCAAACATGACTGCAGAGTTTTCAGAAGCCGCTCTCTCATTAAATGCAGGACGAGCTGCGTGTGCACTTGGCCGCTGTGACGTCTGCTGTCAAACGACATCCTGTGCAACAGCGATCTAAAAAACCGTCCCGCAGTATAATTGGACACGCGGTCTCTGCGGGCGTCTGCTCCCGCTCACCTCTGTGACATCGTCCCCCACGCTCCGTGCTTATTGGTCAGGATGTTGAGGATCTTCTGTTTCAGCTGGTTGGCCGTCACGTGATCTCTGTGCTTGGCTGCACTGATCAGGTGATCGCACATCTTCTCTTCCTCTCTCCGGTCTGCTGCATACTGCGCACAGTTGGACTGAGGAAGGAGGCAGGACAAAGGAGAGCGCGCTTAGAACTTATCCACAACAGCAGAACATGACTGAAAGATTTACTCACGTTAAGCATGTACACACACACACGTCACAAACATAAGCTAACCTCAAACTCTGCATGTTTGTGAACATCCTCAGCTCTCTGTCTGTTGAGGATAAACTCTGCCTCATTGGCCACACGCACAATGTGGTCCTTCATGGCATGGCACAAGAGCCTGAAACAAACACACGCCTGTTAGACAGCAAGGAATAACACAAGCATGGGGTTCAGATTTACATTTAAGGATTATTAAATTTTACATTGTATACTGATGACAAATCTTCACTGTCCATGTGTTCTTACCTGCCCTCATTAATAAGCTCAATAAAGGCGAGTCCTGCATTCTTCTGAATGGAGTTCTGCCACTCCTAAGGACACAAAAAGGATAGTTTAATGATATTTAAATACTTTCATATTCACACCTCCTGAACACCAAACAGCTAGAACAATGGACCATCTACTAAAGGGAAAAAAGTTTGATGTGAATTGCACATGCAGTACAATTGGAATAAGGCCTCAGTAATGTGCTATAAAACAGCAGACATATCGACAATCTGTCCAGAGTGGCTGCTTGCCAGCTTTGCAGTAGACGGAGAGAAAAGTCAGGAAAGGGCAGGAAGCTTTTAGCCCAGGATGCTGATGGTTCTAGAACACCACATCAGAGGCTCTAGTTACCATCCCTTCCTGCCAATCAATACTTTGGGTTCGGTTTCGTCCCCAGAGAATCTAATGGAGGGCCAATGTGGAACCAGTGTAACACTATCTACTGGGGAAGGGAGGGCATTAAGGATGACGGGAAAGGAAGGGAGGAGGGGAGAGGACACAAGGAAGGGACGAATCATAGATCCTAGTGCTGAATCAAGAGTCAAGAACCAACAGGGAAGTGCAGAGCTGGGATTTATTTCAAGTGTATGATTTGTCCATAGCTATCCAAACTTCACTTCCTATTCTCTTTTTTTAAATTATTATAAAGAGCTATTTAAGAACTATTTGCGGTAAAGAGCTTATACAGAACAGTTAAGGAACTGACTGAGGAGCGAAATGTGGACAATCAGTTCAAGGTAGGAAAAGAATCTACGTTGTTTATGAAAATCCAAATGTATTTTTAGTATTCTCAAAAAGATTTACATTCCACACTTCTGTAACTACATACTAATCAATAAGGTGAACGAATAATACCTGAGCGAGTTAAAAACGGCTACAGAGGGCACTGGGAGAGATTGTGGTAATTTGTGTAAAAGTGGAAACATCCAGCTGGATTTGTGGAAATCAGGGCTCCTGAGTGGAAACGTATCACGTCGAGAATCTGTTATAACTTTTATAACATTCCTATTAACTCTATAAAATCTTCATGTGCTTAAGATGTGGTTGGAAAATTTTCCAAGATTTCCTTCCCCGATATTTTCACCTAGATGTGTAAAACCACTTAGAACATGGTGTGTTTTATACTCTATACGAATATAGAGTTTTTAATTATATGAATGTATTTGGTTGCATATCATTTGCTTGGAATAACTGGTCAATCGAGTTGGTGACCCACGCACATCACAAAAATGCAGCGTTCTTCTCTGGAGATGCTTTTCCATGTTTGTGCTTATCCTTTCCGTTGCCACTTTAGGAGTTGAAAATCAGGCTTACTTTGGCTAAAGACTGCTGATTGATGCGTCAGTCTAAAACCTTCCTTGTTTTTTCTTTGATAAAGTCCTCTGTTGCAGTGGCAGTGTGTTCTAGTTCACACTGTCTTGCTACATGATTAAGTTCCTCCGAGTTAAGCTGGATGTACTGTATGTCTCTGTAAACTAGCATACAGAATGTTTCTGTAGACTGCTACAGTGGTTCTGCTGCTACTATCAGAAATTACATCATCAATAAAGATCAGTGATCCTGTTCCAAAAGCAGCCATGCAAGCCCAAGACATGACTCTCCACTGTGCTAAACCAAAGAGCTTATATGTTTCACATCATAAGCAGCTCCTTTCATTCTTTATATTTTGGCATATCCAGTACTTCGGTAGAGATTAATCTCGGTACTACTGTAGATCTTTTATGGAACTTGCCTGTATTTCTCTGCAAAACATACATCTGGCTTATTGATTGTTCTTGCTGATGAGTGGGTTGCGTCCTGTACTATGGCCTTTATACTGTATTGATGTTCTCACAGTCTTCTACACACAGGTTTATTGTGATACCTCCACCCTGTACCGTGAAGGTTATTGGTGATGTTGTTTTGGGGATTTTCCTTACAGCTCTCACTGTGTTTATCATTAACTGCTTCTGCTTTCTTTGATTGACCTGTTTGATATCTGGTCGTTAGTAGATCAATAGTTCCTTTCTTTTCCCACACATTTCAAATTGATGCATTGCCCATACCCAGTGCTTGACCCATGCCACTGATTCACTCTGAGTGATTCATTTAAAGCTTCCAGAGAGACAAGACACTTGATCCCCACATTCAAAATGAGTTGGAAACACTTTCAGTTAGTAAACACATCTGATGACATTGGCATCTTAAACAACACTTCTTCTCCTTAGTAACTGCTCCCAGATCATTCTGAATTGCTGATTCAACTGATTCAACACCGGATCGTGGAAGTTAGGTGATATTCGAAAGTGGAATAAGTTGAAATATAAAGTAAATCTTGTAAGTTTCTTAGGACTGCCCATAAGAGGTGGGAGGTAACTAAAGACATGCATTTCCTTATAGCACGTTCACATTCGGGAAGGAGGAGGGAAGAGAGAGAGAGAGAGAGAGAAATTTTTGTTTTCCTATGAAAAAGGCTACTAAATGGAGAACTTGTACTCAAGTCATATTTTCTCTATGGAATCTCTACTTTTACTCCTGTACAGGATGTGTACTGCCCACCTTGCAAAAGGTCATGTGTTGACTTAGGAAAATAACTAGTGCAACTGTTGCACAAAAGCAATATCACACTCAAGGTCATGCTGTTGCACTGAATATCACCGCAAGTGTAATATTGCTTAATTATTCAACAAACCTTCACTGCATTTCTCCATAAGTGTGGGTGAAGGACAGACATATGATATCTGATCATTTTGATTCATACACATTTTCATAATTTCCCTGTGATTCTGTAACATTGCTTTGTGACAATGACCTTTGTTAAACGCGCTATTCAAATAAAATTTTATTCAAATAAAACAGTGGAATCATGGGTAGGGGAAGTAATGCTGTTTGCACTCTTACCTGCGAACACAGTAACATCACCAGTTCCACTACTGATGTGCTGGACTTCATACACACCAAACCTGCAGTGAAAAGAAACAAAATCGGAAAAAAAATAACCAAACGGCTAACAATTGTATTTCCACAGGCTAAAACACAGAACCTATCCTTTTCCATTATTATGGCTTATTGCTCTTTACCATATACTGTACCATGGCCATGAAAAAACTAATTGGGGAAGTTTCCAGGTTTACTTTAGTTTCTCATAATGGGATATACATAATAATATATATATATATATATATATCATTATCTTCATACACTGACCTTCTCTATTTCTTTAGGATAGAAATGTTCCATCATTGAATAGAGATAATCAGTCAAAGGGACTCTAATTTGCCCCTGCTCCCAAATACAGTAGATATGATCAGCACACAGTTTTCTCTTGACTTGTCTCAATGACTCCAATCACCCGTGCCATTCAATCACAACCATTAACCGCCACCCAGGTTCAAAGGTCACACACTTGCCACATAAGTCAGCAACTTGCATTTCTCCTTGGTCACCCAATCCTCTATTCAGATAGTATGCTTGTAGATATGCAGATAGTATGTATTGGGGGATGTGTTGGCTCAATTAAAACTCAATGGGCCACCATTTGATGATCCTGTGGCCACTGTATGTGACAGCGATAAAACAGTGATACCCTAAGATGTGTGAAAGTTAGCTACTGTAAATAAAATGAGTTTGCTACTCTCATAACATTCTGTTCTAAAAATTTCAAGTAAACCTCTATTTTGGGTAAGTGGCCATGGTATAATCCAACAAACACCCAACAAAGTGTCTCGATATCAGAAACTAGCTCACCATCACTTTATATATTATTTCCGATACTGCTTTTGTATTCAGTATTTGTATTTATATTGTATTAGGAAACAAAGTTGGGTGCTGTTTGTTACTTATATTGATCTATAGATAGTCTTAAATACATAACAACATATAATATAAAACAACCATATAAGACAAACAGTCAGGACGAGGCATTCGAGACAGAATGAGAGCAAACACACTTTAAACTGCGATGAGAATGGTAAAACAAAAGAGAAAAAGAGAGTAGAAAAAGTTAAAAGAATAGTCAGCTGGAGATGGAGGTGTGAAGACACAGACCAAGACGATGGACAGTGGCAAGACAAGAAGCAGGATTTATACGTTCTCTTTTATCAAATCATATCTAAAGCTAATTAAAAAAAGAGCCTTTCCCAATACAATGTATTTGTTGTAAGCATACATTCGTTTCCTAATCTTTTCCTCTAATTACTTATGCTTTTGGACTGTATTGTTAAAGCTCTTTCTTTTAGCACACTCTCTCTCCTTCAGATACAGAGCACCAGCCTGTATCTGCAACTCTCCTGAACTCATACCTGGGTCCATGGAGTTGTGTGTGTATGAAGTAGCAGACGTACACACACAGACAGCAGACAATGAGGGACTCCACAGAGACGCCAGCTAGAAAGGAAAAAGGAAGCACTATACAGCACCTGTACCTTCAATCAGCAACTCCTGCCCATGACTACCGAGCAGGGTCCTGGACAGGAAGGGTGCAAAGTCCACAAAGATCTCCCTCAAGAGTGGGGCCACCTTCTCCAGTGCGCGCTCTAACTTAGTGGTTATGCTGTAGGAGAAACAGAGGGCGAGACAGACAGAGAGGCAGCAATGTTTTACGGTGCACAGTCAGAAACAGACAGACAAGCATACTGTACGCTTTAAGATACAGACAGACCCCAAAGTCTGAGTCCACTCCATCAACAACTGTTTGACTTTCTGTAGAACATTTTCAATGCAAGACCTTAAATTAATACAGTTCAATAAAAGTTGGCAATTTTAGGATACTGAGACCTAATGCTTTGTTTAAGGTGTAAAGGTGTTAAAAAGAGCTTAGGCTTGAAGAAAGGCTCAAGGAAGAAACTCATAACTTTATTTTTGGTCAGCATTTGATCTCTACACAATAAAATATCTGTTACTATATTAAAAGATTGGATGTATCAATATTTCATACTTACTCAAACAGCTGGACATTTTTTGTTTTTATAGTATTATCTGTATGAGAAGCTGTATGTCTTCTGGATCATTAAGTAACAATGTCATGCTTGGTAGCGCATGTATTAAGTTCTGAATTTGCTAAGTACTATAAATTAAAACAGTCGTAGATTGATACAGTGTGGATTGATACATCCTCTACTGATCAAACTGCATCGATAAATAAGAAAAAAAAATACACACTGCATTTATATCAATTGCATTGCGTCAATGAGTCATAAAAAGTACATATGAAAAGAGGAAACTGAATATTCAGTTTGGAGTTTTAAAGTTTTTCCTTAAATAATTAAATCATAAGTTTTATATAAGTTATTGCATATAGGAAATTAAAACAGAGTTTGGGAGTGAAGTCAGAGTTTTGTATGATTTATGAGCTACAGCACATACCCTTTGTTACTGTTTGGTTAGAATGAGAGTTAGTGGGTTAGTGTAGTGTTAATGCTGCTACAAACACCAGACAGGTTATATGAGCAATAGGAGGCAGAGGCTTTACACGCAAAGACAGGTTTTATTGGAATATGTTCTTCAAGCAGAAAGTATAATAATTGGTTTACTCAATTTCTGCAAAGAATATATTCCAATAACTTGTACCCGTAAAGGCTAAAGCTACTTGACACGCAGCACCAGGCTCAGTGGCTCTATGGAGACACAAAGCTCAGGAAAGGGTCAGTAGCATCATGGGTAGTGAGCATTCTTATTGAGCACAGACGTGTCTTAAGCATATTAAGCAGGAAGTGATACAGGAAGTGAATGAAAAACACGATCCAGTCCCACTTTGTGTTTGATAATCTTGTAGCATTTAAAGGCCATGTGTGCAAGTAAGGAAACTAATAAATCCATCGTGTCTTCTACATCAAGTGTACACAGCTCCAGTCCAGAAGGCCCAGAGGCCCGAAGTGATTACCTTACCTTTAATTAACTGCTTCATTACCAGGGTGAGTGTGGCTCTGTTCAGGTAGGAAAATCACCAAATTGTGCTGGACTGGAGTTGCACACACCAGTTACTGGTACTGTACAGTACAGTATGTACAGTATAGTGCTTTTAGACTAGACTATAGAGTGGAACTGACTCAGAGATGAGAGAGGCAGGGTGACACTGCACCATTAGAGTCCACCTCCCTGACACACGAGACGATCAGGACGAAGAACGTGTGCAGAACAGAGGGGAGGTGCAGAAATGTTTAACAGAGCCTCTGCATAGTGTCTACCAGTTACCAAGAACTGTTTTTGTTATTTATTTAGAGGCAGAAAAGCATTAGATATTATGATCTTTGTTAAATCTGGTACAATATGTTGGGCACCATTTTAACTGACAAATGTAAAATACGACAGAATTTCTCTCACAAAACAAGTACTGTACAAATGCCTTGAGCTAGCAGTCATTTCTTCCCATTTTGATTCCAAAGAGTCACATTTTCTTGGATTTTAATGTACTCTTGAAGAATAGTTTTCCAGGCTTCCTGTAGAACTTTTTTTCTCTCTCATTTTTGGAAATATTTCAGCTCTTATTTTCAGTCCAGTTCTTATCAGTAAAACCACACAGTGACCTTTGAATCATTCAGGCATAAAAAAAAACAAAAAAACAATTTAACCAGTAAGAAACAGGTGCAGATGACAGATGATCAGGCCAGTGATTAGTATACTGGTGATGCTGAATGCTGAGTGGTTGGAACACATGAGAGGGGAAATGAGGTTGCTGCTGAGATGGTTACATGAACAACCAATTTTTAAACCTTATCTTAAGGCACTTTGCAGCCTGTTACAATAATTCATTTGCTCCATTTCTTTTATTTATTTATTTACAATACATCATATAATTAAATTTAATATGAAGAAACGAGGGTGCTCAAGACTTTTGCACAGTACTGTAGGTACGAGTATGTGATGGATACAGCTGCTCGCAGAAATATTCACATTTTGTAATGCTTAACTAAAAATTGCATTCAGATTCATATCTTCATAAAAACATTCTGAAAAAAAAAAAACACATCCAAGAAGACCTGCTTTAGGTTCAGCTAAAGGTGGTTACAGGCCCA
>JAOVVB010000008.1:10004764-10014890 GCA_028570985.1 Heterobranchus longifilis | reverse complement strand
TGTGTGTGTGTGTGTGTGTGTGTGTGTGTGTGTGTGTGTGAGAAAGAGAGTGAGTGAGAGAGAGACAATGTGTGTGTGTGTGTGTGTGTGTGTGTGAGAGAGAGAGAGAGAGAGAGAGAAAGAAAAAGTGTGTGAGAGAGAGAGATAGAGAGAGAGAGAGAAAGAGGAAGAGAAAATATAAGGTACGGGCAATACACTGTGGGCAATCATTAGTCTACTCCAGACAAAGCACAGAATACAACGAACATCACATCCCATAGCAGCACAAAATTTAATCCTCTTTTTTAAATTCTCGGTTGTTAGAAACATACTTTGGTCTTTATACTGTAAAAATACCTAATAGGTCTGTGTGATATTTTCTTTGCATATTTCGGAACACTAGAGCCACTAGACATTTACATCTTGTCATCATTGCCATTCATTTCTGCAGTTATGTATAAAATTCCATGTTGTATCTGCTCCTTCCTCTCTGTAACACTGATGCAGTTACATGATCACACGGTCAACACTGCTAAAGTGAAATGACCTACTGTACAGCAGAAGGTCTGCTGGTTCCTGTTGGAGACAGATCTTTACTTGTTTGTTTTTTTGTATTTTAATGTGCAATATAAAAACACTACAGCAGCCACACACACCTAGTCGCAGGCACTGGCGCATCAGGCCTCCGGAGGACATGTTCTTCTCAGCCTCAATCTCACTGAAGTTGAGGGAGCTGGCGAACACCAGCACATCCACCATGGCCATCAACCTGCTGAGGAACGTCACAGCCGTCTCAGACGACATGCCCTGAGTGGCCTCCACGTTCTCCAGCTCAGTCTGTCAGACAAACACAAACACACGCACACATGCACTAGTAAGTGGTTCTCAAAATCATAATATACACACCTGCAACAATACAAAGACATGTGAAAGTCCAGTGTGACTGGGATGAATGTACGTGACAAGAAGCAGCCAGGCTATGTTCATAGGTGGCAACACACACACACACACACACACACATACGTACACACTTAGAGGTGCCAGTTATAGGTGGGTAAGTGGGGAAACAGGCTGGAGGAAGCTGTGAACAGACTGACAGAATGCACAGTGTGGAGAGTGCACTGAGTGAACAGGCTGTGCAGAGCATCACGTTCAGCCCGGCTACTAACACTTTTACACTGAGCTTTAAGAGGTTCTTTGTTATAAACGCTCCAACAAAGAATTTTTATTTTAGATTATTTCTAATCTCTACTGATTAAGAACGAAGGATCTACTTAAACAAATTAAAACAAAGGAAAAAAATAACATAAAACCAAAACAAAATCCACAGCATTAAGTCACTAGTTATCCTCATTAGCTAAGCTAATACTGCCTTCAAGTCCTGTCAGAAATATTCTAATTAGAAAACAAGTGAAATGATTTCTAACATAATGTTGTAATGTCTAGCTGGAAACGCAGATATGTTTACTAGCTCAAAGTTTGGGTTGTGTCATGAAACAAAATGGCAGCCTCTGATACAGCAGCTGCATCGACAGAGATTTAACAATTCGTACTATAGACAGACTGCATAGTAAACTGGCTGTATTTCTGTCTCTCATCATCGACCCATTTAGCATTGTAGCCTATATGTTTTTAATAGATTACAAAACAGAAGCAAGGAATCCATTTTATTTTCCAGCTAACGTACATCAAATCAACCACTGAAGGACAAGGAACCCCTGAGAAGGCAGCATTAGCAATTAGCTTTGCTAAACTTACTTTAGCAAAATTTAATCCAAAATTAATAGTTTGACCATAATAGCTAGATATCTAACTAGCTATAGCAAAGCAGTACTCAAGGTTAATGGCAAACTAGCTAAGACTGTAAACAAGTACACAAGGTTAATGAAAAACTAGCTAACACTGTAAATCAGTGTAAACAAGGTTAAAGGCAAGCTGGCTGACACTATAAACCAGTACTAAATGTTAAAGGAAAGCTAGCTAACATTGTAAACCAGAACTAAATATTAATGGGAAGTTACCTAAAACACATTAAACCAATACTCAAGGTTATAGCAAGCTAGCTAACATTGTAAACCAGTTCTCAAGATTGATGGCAAGTTAGCTAACACTGTAAATCAGTACCAAATGTTAATGATAAGCTAGCTAAAACTGTAAACTAGTACTTAAGGGTACTGGCAAGCTAGCTAATATTGCAAACCAGTATGCATGTTACTGACAAGTTATCTAACACTACAAACCAGTACTCAAGGTTAATGGCAAGCTAACAAACATTAGGCTAACAATTATACTTGGTACAACAGTGGTCAAGGTCTTTAGCAAGCTAGCTAACATTAAAAGTATACAATTCAAACCATTAGCCAGGTTCCTTAGCATGTTAACTAAAAGCAGATTAACTAGCACATTGTGGACACCACTAATCGAGTTTTCTAGGAAAATGTTTGCTTTTACAATCCTGGACGCAATGACTAACCTAAATGCAAATAGTCTTCATTTCTTTTTATAATGGTGGATAATTTGTGTATCCCTAAACACAACAGCCCATTAATTAATTAGCAACAAGCTTTTAAATAATAGAGAATTTGCCATTTTTTATTATTACAAACAAACATTGAGTTGATGCTTAACATACATTGAGTTAATAGATGACACTTAAAGAGCAGTGCTAAATATGCAGTAGTGAATTGTGGGTTTTTTGCCTTATAGTTCACCCACCTCTCCCCCTGAGGAGGAGCTCTCTGGCAGGGGCTTCAATTCACTGCCCTTAGGCTGAGAGCAGGGCTTGTGCTTCTTCTTTATCAAGCACCGTTCACACACACACACACACACACACACACACACACACACACACACACGCACAAACACACAAACATGACTTAGTAGACATGGATACACCGCATGAGCACTTAACTCAGAGCTGCACTTTTACACATTATGAAATGAGCTGCTGAAAATCATGGAGACTGAGAAAAGGCAAAAGCAGGTGATGATTTAAGAATAAACACACTGCACAATCAAAAATCGATATCATGCACCCCTTAAATGATTTGTTCAGCAAGTTAAGACATATTGCAGAAAATGAAAAAAACTGAAACAAGGCTAATAATATCAAGCTAAACATAAAGCAAGAAAATTAAGCAGCGAATAAACAGATAAATTGGCAAAGTATAACAAAATGGGAACTTACAGGGTTTGCACTAACCTTAGAACTCTGCACATGCAAAAGACAAGAAGAGAGGAAAAGGGCGAGAGAAAAGAAAATAAGATATAAAAACACAAAGAAAGAAAAAAATAAACTGATATAAAACAAATTGACTATTAGGAAACAAATCAGTAGTAAGCAGTTAAAGCTGAAGGAGAAGAGTTTAGATCCACACTCCAGCTCATAGCCATGAATTAATCTGGCAAATACTGTAATTATGCACTCAAAATTAAAACTGAATAGAAATAGTCCTCTGGACATAAGCTGTCACTGAGAAACATCTGTAAAGGCAAAAGAATAATAATTACAAGCTTTGAGAATGATCACAAACATCTGCAGTGCTATAAAATTTGTTCATCTGTCTGAATTTATCACAAGAGCATTGCAGTAAATGAACTAAAATACAAATGATCAGAGAAGCTATCAAATAAACACAGTAACGCTATAATATCTCATCTACAATTAGCTCAGGGTTACAAAACCAAACTCAACCCGTCTAGAGAGGAGGAGCCTGTAGGTGGCGCTGTGGTAGCACTTACAGAAGGTGAAGTGGCAGCGGAGAGCAGAGGCAAGATCCCTCCACAGGCAATGATGATGTTATCAACCATCTGAGAAATGAGGTGGATGGTGTTGTGTACAAATATAATGTTCTCGTTACTGTTCACGAAGTCCATGACTGATTTAGTCGAATGGCTGCACAAAATAACACAACAAAGAGCAGAAGAGAAAAATGTATGACCACCTTTTCGCAGAACATCTATATTTATACACAAAGTATATTGTCATCAGGGTTAAGATACACACACAGACAAAATTAATAAGACAGCTGTGAACAGATAAATATTTTGCTATTATTTTACATACGCAGTGCCTCCAGAACACACTAACTTATTTTGTGCTCTAATGCAACATCAAATATAAGGATAACAGGATGGGATTTTTCATTTTTGTTGCTCCTTTTGAGCTGACTCCTATGCAGAAAGTAAATTCAAGCTCAAACGTCTACAAAATGATTTGGATTTAGGAAGAAAAAAAAAAAACCCTACTGTATGAATTCAACTTTTGCAGCAAGTAAAGATCCGACCTGTATGAGACATGTCTCTCTGAGCTTTGCACTTTCATTTACACCCATTTGGTTTCATTCGTCAATGCAAGCTTTTCTCTGACAGTTAAGATGGAGAATGTTGACAGACAACAACTTTCAGATCATGCCACAGATTGTTCTTTTTCTTCCTTTTTTTATTATTGGATTTAAATCCAAGCTTGGACACATTGCTTTGGCTCATCATCCTGCTGAAATTTATATTTTTACTTTAAGTGCACATGTCTGCAGTTTACTAATATTTGGCTCCAATCATGTTGCCTGTGTTGGTGACAAGCTTCCTGTTTCCTCCAACTGAAAAGCAGCACCAGTGCATGCAGCGCTGAGTCACATCAATGGTGGGACCTGCATTCGGCTTTACATTAAACACTATGGCTGGGCTTCAGACCAAATGGCTCAACTTTGATCTACGTAGGGTCAGACACTATTTTTCCCTCTAAAGGTTCTTAGATTTTCTAACGTGCCCTTTCTCAGAAAAGGCTTCCTTCAGACGACTCTTCTCCAGAGCTCAGATCTGTAAAGTCTTGATGATATTGTTACTCCTGTTTTATCCATTAAGCTCTGTAACTCCTTTAGCATTGTATCTGAACTCTTGGAAACTTCTGACACTGATGTTTGGTAGTGTCTGAGAGTTCTACCATATTTTTTCCACCTTGGACAATGGATTTCACAGTGCTTTTTTTCTAATCTTTTTTTAACCTTCTTCAGCTTTAGCCCCTTTAAGATCTTCATCTCAAAGCTTACAGGCACCTGGATGGTCCTCATGAGAGCAGGACTGATCTGATCTGCTCTTTTAGCTGTAAGACCTCATAAAATCAGATGTGTTTACTGTATAAGGAATACCCTGTTTATATAGTTAGTGTGAGCCTTCAAAACGTGTACTTTAATTTAAAATTTAATACTAAAACTAACTTAGAAGCGATAAAAAAAACAACTTTGAAATAGATTTTTTATTTTACTTTTGAGTAATTTAAAGGATATTAAAATAATTAATTTCATTTTGATTTCTGTTGAGAGTCACTTCAAAAGAAGCAGAAAACCATCCAAGTTTAATAAATGTAAATTTTATGTTGAAATACCCCACAAAGAGAAATAATCACTGCAGGATGAATACTTTCTGGATGCACTGTATATAATCTACAGCATATTAACTAAAAATACCAAATTTCTTACAGTTGGAATATAAATACTTTAGTACCACAAGTACAGTAGTTTATACATGTATGTAGTTTAACTTTATATAATTGCCTCCTTGTTGCCATTAATCTTGAGATCTTGAATATTTTCTCCAAAAGTCAGCTTTACTTACCAGTTGAAACGTATTCTTCTTACTTATTTATTTATTTATTTACCCCCAATTTTTGCCACCCATCGTGTTAGAGCACTCCCACTTCAGGAACAACTACCACTCAGGGAGGGTAAGGGCTATAAGGGCTAACACGCGCTTCCTCTGACACATCTGAAGCCGGAGACAGCAAGTTTTTAAGCTGTATAACTGGCAACACTACAAAACATGCCTGTGCTAATTAATCTGTAAAATGATTAATGTGTTGACTGGAGAGGTGGATAAGAAACAGTGATGGTGCTCACCTCCTCCACACGTGCACATCTGTCTCGAGGGCAAACAGCAGGTCGGTGAGTAAGCGCTGGTGCATGGGGGACCATTTAAACTCGGGAATACGGAACATGGTGGTGCGTGGTCCAGGGCTGAACTGCCGCCTCTGCTCCTCTGTCATGGGCATGCCCCTGAAGCCAAGATCCACCCGCAGATCCCGCTCCATCTGACTGCCTGAACGCCCGTGCAGGGCCTAAAGGGAAAACAATCGTACACTCAACTCTATCTTATTCATTTTTTTTGTTCAATTTCAGTTCACTGGTCAAAAATATAAATCAAAATAGTTCCAACTGCAGTGACAAACACAATGCAATGATGTGTTTTAGTCCCATAAACAAAATGATAATAATACTTAAAGTTCAAAAGATTTTTTGAAATAACCATATAAAGGCCATTATTAGGTCATCATTTTGAACTATTATATATTATACATGCAATAAAATAGTAAAGAATAATTAGCAGAATATTATATTTATTATATGATGCATTAACTAATGTTTATATGATATAATAATTATATTATATAATGGAATATTAAAGTTATATACTACTTATATTACATAATATTTTTGCCTGTTTTTAAGACTTGCATGTTATTTACTTATTCATTTATTTATTTTGAATACTGTGTGGGTATAAAAATAAAATTTTGCATGCCAGACCAGTACCTGTGTGGTGGCTGTTGTTTGGATCTTTTTCATCTCTTTGTCCTTGCCGTCATCTGACCTCTCTGTGTCCGACACAGTGCTGATGGCGTCTCCGCTCTTTACTGTTCCTGCGTCTCCTATGCCACTCTCACTGCCCTCTGCTAGTGTGCTGATGTCAGCCAGCGAGCTCTGCAGCTTAAAGCTGTCATCGTCAGGTGCCAGATCAGAGCCACACGACGTCATGTGGGCCAGCAGGCTGAGATCGTCACTGGCACTCGACACCGGTCCAGAGGTAGGCACGGTGGGTGCAATGGGCATCTTCTCTGGCCCGGGCAGAGCCAGCGGCTCATGCGTGGCCAGAGAGGGAAGCAACTTTTCTTCACTTTTTGGAAACAGGAAGCCATTGTTGCTGGGCACAATGTCCTTATCATCATCCAGCGTGATCAGGGGCCCCAGGTTGGCATCATTTTCGCTCGCCCTCATGATTGATGGTTCCTCCTCTTCCTTAGGGGTCAGCCCTCCGTTGAGCTTGTGCACACAGTATGCAGCATCCAACAGTGAGTCCACTTCCACAAGTGGACCGTTTTCCATTCCTCCTCCTCCTCCTCCTCCGCCGCCGCCGCTTCCTCCTCCCAGTGCTTCTGGAGACAAATCCAGATCATCTAGTTTCACCTCAGTAGCTTCAACTTTCTCAGCCTTGATGTCCACCAGAAGCTCATGGACATGGACTTGCTCCTTTGCGTCAGTGAGCAGGTTCTGTGACTCACTGCTCTCGGTGTACTCAGCCTCACTCTCGGGTGTGTGCGTCTGAGACGTGTCGTCTGTCTCACGTGTCTCTAGGGCGCCGTTCACTGAGGCCGGCTGTGCTGACAAACCTGAGATGGTGCTCACTGAGCCCTTCTTACCTTTCTTCATGTTCTCTTCCTCTTGTCGCTGATATTCCTCGTACATCTTAGCTAGATATTCTTTATGCGCTTCATACGTCACCTGTTGGGAAATTAACAAGCTCTTGGCCTTTAACATTGACTTTTTATGAGACACAACTCTAATCAAGGGCTCAGACACCTTTCCACTAAATACAGTAAATAACCTTGTGCAGATCTTTGAGCCCCTAACAAGTTGACTGGTCTTATTGGGTTATTTAATAATATTTATCACTGATATAAATGCTTTTTGTATAAATTATGGTTCCGAAAAAAACAGTACTTGGAAATATGGATAATAACTAGACAGCAGAATGAGAAGATTACCAAAGCAGCAGATATATAAAGCACATTGAGAGCTGCTAAAAGTGTGCCAACCTTAGAGTGGGCAATGCTGAGAGTGTCAACCCACACACGCCAGCCTCCCCATTCGTACTTGATAGCATGGTACAGAAGGATGCGGAAAATGTTGTAGACCATCTCAGTGATCTTCTGTTCCTCTGGGTTCTTGGGGTTAATGTAACCCAGGGAGAACATCCAGTCCTGCCACACTGAGCACTGCAGCAAACACCTACAGCCATGATCACACACAGACACACACGCTTTAATCACTCCTGCTGAAAACTCTCTCTTTATGTACAGCGTTATTGAGAACACTGCCGTGATCCAGCATTAAGTCGAACATCGACACTTCCATTATCAAATGTTTGATTAGAGCAAAACATCTGTTTTGCAGGAATTGTGCTGCTCGTGCTTATTTGTCCTGCCAGTTCTGACACTGTGTGTTCCTGCTCCATCTGCTCACTGCAGAACGTTGCTCCTGCCCGAGGAAATGTGCAGCTGCTGAAAAGATGTGTCCGGGTTTTTTTTTTTCTTCTTTTTTTTCTTCAGCTAACGAGATTACTGTTAAACTGAGACTCGGTACGTGACTTACGACAGGAACTGTTTTAATTAAAGTAAGGTTATCGGGACGGCACATCTTTTTGACTGAGACGGCGAAGAGCCCACTGATGTGTGTGTGTGTAAGCGCATACCGTCTGTTCTCTCTGCTGTTGCTGAAGAGCTTGATCATATCAGACAGGAAGAGGCGGCGCACCTCCATCAGTTCGGCACTGGGCGTGGAGTTCTTCAGCAGTGTCGCCACCACCTTCAGAATCACTGAGAGAACAGAAAAGATGTGTCAACACCCAACAATACAAGGCAGACGTTCGGTGTAATCATGAATATGATTTAAAGTTTTTTTGTTTGGAAACTCCTTTTCTTCAAGTTCGAAACTTCCAGCAGAGATAACATTTCAACAACTAATTAATTTTCATTAATATGAATGCAAATGAGATGCAGAGGCGAAATCTGTACGCTTTTAGAAAAGCTCAGTATAGAAAGAACAGCAAGATTTTTCTAACGCCATGTGGCGGTGTTATTCTGTTACTGTACCACCCTCAAGCTGATCTCCAATAACACCTCAGCCTGTTGTGTTTTTATTTCTCTTACAGCAATTTCCCAGCTGCTACCAACAATAACAATTCTTAAAAAATTAATTAAAGAACAACGTTTCGTTTTTTAAAATCCATTTACAGTTACAATGTTGTCTAATGCCTGCAAAACAGCTGTTCTGTCTCCAACCCTACTTTGTTTTGCATTGTTGAAGATTCTCATGTTATTTAAAAATTGTCCACTTCCATTTCCACTGTCTCAAAGACTTTCCATTGTCAAAAAAATGGAAAAAGTCATGTGGTCTGATGGGTCTGGAGTGATGGGTGCATCAGGGTAAGAAAGGAAAGCGAATGAAGTGAATATGTATAGTGGTACCACTGTACAAGCCTCTAGAGGCAGGGTTATGATCTGGGGTTGCATCAGTTGCTCGGGTCTAGGATCAGCAACGTTATGTGGCAATAAAAGTCAGCTGACGACCTGAATGTATTGAATGAGCAGGTTATCACATTAATTGAGTTTGAGCGCAGCCATATTCCAGGACTCAGGTTGTAAAAGACTGGTCTTGGGAGCATGAGCAATAATTTTCACACCTGAACTGGCTTTCACATTGCACTCTGTAAGCAAAGCTAAAGGCAATTCTTGGCCAAGAAATGTACGGTGGTGGTCAAAATACTGAGACAAAAGTCTCACATTGTTAAAATAATTACAAGGTAATAAGAATTATTTGTTATTTCATGCAATAAAATTGCTATAAAATCAATGTTTAGTATGAAATCCTTAATTCTTCAAAAACCTGCTGGATCCGGCTGGACAAACAGTAGAGTCAAAAAGACGTCGTCGGTACTCTGGTGAGACTTGCTCAATCCGTGCCTGCGTGATTGTTTCCTGAAGATCATGCACAGAAATTTGCCATAAAGCTTCAGGATTTACTTGAACATTGCCAAGTTTTAGCTATTTTTATTTAGAAGCGAACACCCTGGCTTCAGAAAGCACAAGTCCTGCCACATATTTGTTCCATCCATTAACTCGACCAGAGAACTAATTAGTGATATCTTCTCTTTTTTTTTTTTCGTACAGGGAGTGAGTATGGTGTACATGGCGTATGCTGTCCTAATACTTTTGGTCGCAGCTGTAAATACAGTGGGGGAAAAAGTATTTAGTCAGCCACCAATTGTGCAAGTTCTCCCACTTAAAAAGATGAGAGAGGCCTGTAATTTTCATCAT
>JAOVVB010000008.1:9893135-9914172 GCA_028570985.1 Heterobranchus longifilis | reverse complement strand
TATTAACATCAATTAACATCAACTGTTATAGCTGAACTGGCTAACACACCTAACACACAGTATGAATGCAGATCAATCCCTGCTATCCATTATCACCCAGATGAGGATGGGTTCCCTGTTGAGTCCGGTTCCTCTCAAGGTTTCTTCCTATTGCCATCTCAAGGGGGTTTTTCCTTGCCACTGTCGCCCTTGCTGATCGGGGACAAACTGATCATTTGGATTCCTACACGTTCTCACACATTTCATACACATTGCTTATATTTTTTTCATTCTGTAAAGCTTTTTGGCGACAATGACTGTTGTTAAAAGCGCTATATGAATAAAAATGAACTTAGATCCACAGTCACTTTGATCAGATGACTTTACTATGACTTTAAAATAAACAGAGAAATTCTACATTAGTCCTTTTTGAAAGAGTTTACTAGAACCACAAACACACATTTTTTTTTTTTTAATCACCTGTCTCCTACATTTGCATTTCTGCTCTCTATTTTTATAACCAGGCACCATTGTTAATAATGTTTTTCAGTATTTTATCTGAGAATTTGTTAATAAACGACACTAAATGACAAGCGCAAGCGGTAATACTGGTACACTATCTGCAATACTGATGCAACAGATGCACATTTTAAACTAGATGTCTGTGAGACGAATGCTGATTTGACCACATCATCCGATTGGGCAGATTCATTTACAGAAAAAACAAACTCGTGTGGCATTACAGAAACAACCATGTGGCATGTGCCAAAATAATGTCAGGCTTTATAACAGCCGTAGCCATCGTTATAATGGGGATTTAATCAGCTTGCGGGATTGCACGCTTTGCTTTCAATGACTTTCATTTTTCTTTAAAGACATTCCCAGAAAAGATTTTATGAAGACGAAGTGACATGACTTCTAAAGCCTAGTTCTCCTAAACTAACTTTCATGGATTGCAGAAAGTATTTATTCCTTAGATAGATGTTCAAAGACAACTAAACATGGAATGCAGTGGTGAAAAAAAAAAACCCTCAGCAGACTATTTTCCTGTCACCTCATTTAAATCAAAGGTAATAGATTTCCACAGAATCATAAAATGTAAGTGCAGTGTGAGTGCAGACAGCGTTTCTATGATGTACTTTACAGCATCATTTACTTACCATTCACAGGACTTACCATTGTAAGATGTTTGGCAAAGATTCGTAAAAAGGAAAAGGGAAATGAGAATTAGTGGTTAACACCGCAGCCGGAGGTCTAGAGAGAGCTGATTGGTCGAGCTCTCCTGGAGGGGAGGGGTGAGAGGTACTTAGTGCTTCCACATTAATCACGGCTCTACAGCCAATCAGAGGAGTCTGTGAGCTCACGCAAGCGGAAGGAGCGGATAGCGCTGTCCTCTGAGAGAGCAGTATGAAAAGATGCGGATGGCTGGCGTCAGGTGGTTCGGAAGAAAAACACGTGATGGGTTTCGGCCCTCCCAGCTGAGTGGTAGTAGTAGCCTAATGTGGGAGCCCCCTAGTGACGGGGAGGAATTGGACACGACTAAAATAAGGAGAAAAATCTGGGGAAAATCCCCCAAAACAAACACTGTTGCTTCGCACCTTCAGGGTTGGAAGTTTTAATGCTGAAATGTCCGTGTGGAGTTTGCATGTTCTTCCCATGTTGGTGGGTTTATTCCAGATACTCCGGTTTCATCCCACAATTCAAAGACATGTAGTGTTTCCAAATTGCCTGTGATGCATGATTAAGGTGTATGTGTGTGTGTGTGTGTGTGTGACCCACTGACAATACAAACTGGTAGCATTCTTCCATGATGATTCTCCTGGTTTGTAATGCAGCTTCTTTTAGTTGTTGTGAATTTTGGGCGATTTCTCTCTTCAGTCTCGCCTTCTGAAGTGAAATCCTGAATCCTGTTAAATGCCTAAATTTAAAAAAAAATCCATGCCCCCCCCCCCCCCTGTTGCTAAGCAGCCGTGGAGCAGTGCATTGTGGAGTGGCAGGGGTGCACTGGTTATTAACCTGCATTTCTCTGGCTTTTATCTTGTGCTTGACAAACGTAAGGCCCAGCAAAAGCAGCATGTTTTTGGTGCACTGATGAAAGGGTACACCAGGCAGTAAGCTCAGATCTTTTATAACTATAGACAGGTGACAGATTTCGCTTTATACTGTAGATGATCTGCTATGGATACAATGCTCATATTTCTGCATTTCCACAAAGCTCGTGATTAGACTTACTGCTAAATTAAACCTTAGCTACAAAGCAGGATGTTTCAAGGACAGTAAAAGCCATATTAAACAGCGTTCGCCAGTGCTGGCTGAACTCCCTGGAGTTTCAGTGCTTTAGATGTGGGCGGTAAAGAGGACGATGAAGAGGACACTTCTGCATTTGCGTGTGTGCACTGAGCAGCAGATAGTCAATTACCAACACATGAAGAGATTTTCCCTGTAAAATATCAACATGGGGCAAAAACCACCTCACGGAATTTTCAAGGTTTCAAACATACAGTGCTTTAGATGACAAAGAAACAACCAGACATTGTGCGCTAACCTGCTGGAGTCAAAATCAATAAGACAGGAATCAGATGTGCTCATCTATAAAAGGAAGACATGAGGGCTGGAAGAAACAATTCAGCTAGATGATGTAAGATCTTCATTACATAACACACTCTGTACCAACTGAAATATGATTTTCTGAATGTGAAGCATAGAGACAAAGGCTCTAACAGTGATCAGACACACCAGTAATGATATGCAAAGTGAACTTCTTGCAGCTATGTATAGATTTGTCCTGTAGGCTAAAGGCATGTGAAGAAGGAGATCATTTAAAAATTAAGTGTACAAGCTCTCCTAAAATGTGTGTTGTCTCATTCTGCATGTATTCCACATCACGCTGCAATCGACATACACCAGCAATACATTATAACTAATGCTGTGGGTCAGTGTTGATTCAAATTAATTCAAAATTACGAATCTTTTTTTTTTTTTTTTTGATAGCACTGAAGTTTATGCCTGATTTGTCTCGAACAACTATAATGCTGACAGATTTTGCAGAATTAAAAACTACTTGAGTATCTAATAAACATTGTAATACTTTGTTGATTCTTTAAATGTCGCATCTTAAAGAAAGTCATCACCCTTTTTTCCTGCTAATCTACACTCCAGTCCAGCAGGTGGCTGTTTGCACTATTGCATTGCACCAACCGCTCATAGATTTGAAAGAAGAAGCAGCGATAATCTCGCAAAACATTGCGGAAGGCCAAAGCGGAAGCTATGCTTAGTGCAAATTCTTAAGCAATTTGTCCATCTTGGGCCATTTAACATTCGAAAATTTACCTGAATAACTAAAAAAAAAAAAAAAAAAAGAGTGAGAGTGAAAACTGACCCATCGATTAAATTAATTGAGACCAACAAATGAATTGATAAAATCACATAACTCACACAGTTAATCCACTTGTCTCCACTTAATTCAATAAATTCATTTACACTCTTTAGATCATGTGAAACCATCAAAGACTATCTTCCAGTGTGTTTAGATCTTTAATTAGACAATGCAACCCTGTGTAACCATCACTATTACAAAGACAGAAACTACGATAATAATTAGAAAAATAACGCATATTTCGAAATCAATTAGGAGTAATGATTCGTGTTTTTGCTGAAATGCAAACTGAAACGAATCAGTCAAGATCAGCCTCATTTCTTACTGACGGTTTGAGAGACAACAACACACACACAGGCTTGCAGACTTAAAATGCCTTTCATTTCTTTAACCTCACCACTGGGACTGAGTAAAATCATCGACTATCTGGGAGATCTGAGTATTGTTCTATGACCTCACCATTAAACGTATGCAATTTGCTGTGTAAGGCTGTTCATCATTCCAAACAACCTCAAGCAAGCAGAACCCAACCCTGAGGGCATCAACAAGCCTGTCTCCTCCACCAACATGCTTCAAACACCTTTAAAACATCCAGCAAACAAGACGACGACTCCTGAAGAAAAAAATATTTCAGACCAAATTCAGACAATCAGACCAAATTCCGCATTATTTTTCTGGTTTGAAGTGTCTTTAAATGTATTTGAGGCATAAATATTAGTAACATGAAGAACTAGACTTGGAGACAGATTCTAATTGTCCTTGTGTGATAATAGCTTGAGCAAGCAGTAATATGTTCTCCTTGTCTCCTGTCTTGACAGTTTGATCTGTTCACATTACACCCGATATTTAAACAATAACAATAATAATAATGATAATAAAACTATGCAATGTCAACTCTGCAATAAGATTACATTTATAAATATGCCAATTGTCATGGAGTCCACAAAAAATTTAGTCAACT
This sequence comes from Heterobranchus longifilis, assembly GCA_028570985.1. NCBI lineage: Eukaryota > Metazoa > Chordata > Actinopteri > Siluriformes > Clariidae > Heterobranchus > Heterobranchus longifilis. Next base: position 9,909,856 of record JAOVVB010000008.1, on the reverse strand, counting down.
GAAAGAGACAGATTCAGAAAATACTTTCAGGTGACTAAATTACAAAGGGTGTTCAAGTCAACTGGGACTTAATGAAATTTCTCCATCTTATCACCATCTTATCTCATGGGCGTTCAATCAGACTGGGACCTGGGGAGCTTGGAGACCTGCCTGCGGCCCCATGCATGTTTTGGGTTTTTTTTATGTTAATGTGTTAATATTTTGTGCTCTTAATGTTATAGCTGATCTGTGTAATATCAGACATGGGGTAGTACAATTTTCAACATTCGAAATAACAGCGCAGGTTATAGGCTCCAGAGCTACTTGCAATGCAACTCATCCTCTTCTTCTCTTTGCACTGCTCTCTCTGTCTAGTCATATCCCGACATTTTTGCCATTTTCACTTTCAATCACATTCAGTGTCGCTGACATTTGCATTAGGAATGTTGTGCAGTCAGTGACATTCCAGCAAAAATAGGCTTGCCTAATCTCTCCTTTTGAGAACAAATATGAATTTGAAGCAGAAATGGCGACTAGGAAAACAAAAAGACGTGTGAAAAGTGGCAGAAGCATACAACCGCACTACTCATAAAACATCCAGTTTGACTGATATTAGTCTCTTCATTACGCCACCACTCTAATTTCATAGTCCTTCAATTTATCTCTCACCAGACTCTGATAAAGCTCTTTTCAGCTCAGCAGGTCACTGAAATTCACATTTCCACACTGGAAATCAGCTTTCACGCACGTGCTTCAGGGGTTGCACAACTCAACATTTTTTACTATTACTGTAAATAGGAAAAGATGATGATTATTAATCTTTCCATTTCCAAAGAACAAACATATCAAGGATATTTTAGTCTTTTTTTATTTGCGCTAATTATTAACGATGCTTCTTTAGACTACACTAAAAACAAATAATGGGCACATAATAAAACAATCATATTACCCTATTTAATGATGTATTAAGGCTTCAAATTGTATCCTTTCAAGAACAAAAAAAAAAGTGCATAACTATAAGATGCACCATTTAGTATTCAAACTGATTTATATTGACTAAAAGCAAATAATGGCACTAGAAACAGTTGCATGAAGACAACTTATATTTTTCATAAATTTCATCAGTTAAAATCTTTCGCAACACGGCCACCTTCTCTAAGGAATACGTAACAGCATCTGTAATTTACTGTCTTTTTGGCATTTACTGATTCGCTATGATGCCTGCAAGTGCTTCATATGTATTCTTTATATTTACATACAAAAAGCAACTAATCTGCCTTTCCTGGTCACCAACACGACAAGTTTAAAACAATGCACTGATGAATGGGGCTTTTGATTGGACAGTTTCAACCTGAATGTCTGCGTCCGTCGGTCATGTTCAATACACTTCAGGCATATCTCTACATTAATTACAGACCATGTGTACATGACATGTAATAAACTGCACCTTTTTGCGCGGGTTCATGCGATTTTAATTCCTATGCGGTTAAATTGTGCAGCACTAGCACATATCTACGCTTAACACAAAGTGACATGAAAGAGATAATGTTCCATTAAAAGAAAAGTTTCCTCAATCTTGCACAATAGCGCTGCCAGCTGAATTGGTTTCATTTAGTATGGAATAGTTTTCACAACGTAACAAACGCACATTCATGCCTATTTTATTTGCCTCACCAATGCATCAGTCAACTAGTGCAGCATCTATGACTAAATCTTGAACTCCATATACACACTTCAAACTTCCATTTCTGTCCAATCACTTGGGAAAGGGTCAGATAAAGGTTAAGATGCAAAACCCCGTGCCATTCAGCCGCTTTCACAGGAACACTGCGTCTGATTTCAACATTCCAGCACCCCTAAATCCTCTTGTTTTCCCTGCAGCTTTTCATTCTCCTCCTGGTCTGATCAGAATGTCTGAGCTGAATAAGCCTCTTGAGCTGTTTGTTCCCCACGTGGCACCAGAAGAAACCTTCTCTCTCTCCCTCCCTCCCTTTGTCTGTCTTGTTTTCTTTGACTTTCATTCCTTTAAATTCAAAGCAGCTCTACTAGCATGACCACACTGAGGACCAGGGCCTTTACTGTAAAGCATTTTAATATCTGCACGAGGGATGAAACAATATGATCGGTCATTATGTCGCCCCCGAAATGCAACTGCGACCCAACCAAGAGAACCATGCGGGCATGAAAGAAAATAATTACAGTCATCAACTAAATTATTCATTCATTCATTCATTACTCACAATCACTGTACTGACTCCATCCCTATACTCCTCTGCAGCCATAGTTACTGATGAACGGTACTGTTGTTATCACACACCCGATCATACAGATCACCGCCATCTCCAGAACCACACAGCATGTCTTCATGATTTCCTCGACTATGACAGCTCTGTCCTGCGTTCAGCCGATTATCTTTTTACTGTGTTATTTTTCAGCATTTTTTTTACCGTGTACCCACGCAGTGACGCAGGATGACAGCCTTTGGTTAAAACCAGAACATCGGCGCGGGAAGACGGCTTCCAGAGCACTTCTTAAAAACAATCATGTCTCTCTGCCTCGTGGTGGAAGAACGTGTCGGTTTTAATATGGGCCGGTAGGCAGGATGCAGGAAATCTGGGTCAGCGTGAATGTCAAATGGCTCTCGCTAAGCACAAAAACAGCATAGTGGAAAATTGGCAGGTCTGAGATCATAAGTCAGCAGGCTGTCGGAGGAGGAGGAGGAGAGGACAGGATGAGTTGTGTGTTTGTAGAGACACACATCGGACATACAGACACACATAGACGCGCACGCAGACAGTAGAGATGAGGGGGGAGTCGATTCAGGGGTTTTTTTTGTGTGGCGATTCAGGTACATTCAGGATTTCAAAATCTTAAAAATCTTAAAAATCTTTACTGTATAATAGAGATGAACCGGTCGATCGGCCAGTGATCAAAATTGGCTGTTTTTCAGTTTGATTGATCAGACTATCAGCCTCGGACATAAACGATTCTATACCGAGATACCGAGTGCAGAAGCTGCCGAGTGCAGAAGCTGCCGAGTGCAGAAGCTGCCGAGTGGCACAACAGAAACGCATTTTTATGGTGTTACATCATCAAAACTTGCGAGCGTTAAAAGCCTGCGATCTGCCTTTTTCTTCAAACTCTGTGAGTGAATTAGTCTCAAACCATCTCAGTATACACGCTTACACAAGTCTTTAAACAGTTCAAAGGAAAATTAGTCAAAATTCACACGTTAGAAGCTCCGTGTGTGCAGATTCAAAGCCGCAGGCGCCCACGTGCTCACAGCCATGTAACACGCACTCTCACTTGAGTTTTGAGACTTAAAACATCACCATTCCTTTATAATCCTACAGGTAGTGCAGTCTGAACAATTTAGACATTTTCGTCCTGTGTGGTGGGAATAAACTCATGTATTTAAAGTTATTGTTTATATGAGCTACATTTAATTAATTACTCATAAAAAATTTTAAAGGTCAACCTTTAAAATTTTTTATGAGTAATTAATTAAACGTAGCCCATTAGTTTTCTCATTTAAAAAACCAAACCACGCATTTAAACAGTAAACAATAACTTTAAAGACGTCAGTTTATTGCTACTGTAACACATGGGACGAAAATGTCTCAATTGTTCAGGCAAACAAAATTGGAGAAAAATGTTAAAATCGTGATACATACAGAATCGTAATTTTAATCGAATCAGCACTTATCAGTTATTAGAATAATATTGTATCGGGAGGTGACTGGCGATTCCTGTCCCTAGTATCCAGATCCACAGACGGAGGCACAAAAACAAAAACATGCATCTACAGTGATGACATATGCCTTTTTCATTTGTCTATTAATACATAAGTGTTTGTGTGTGTGTGTGTGTGTGTGTGTGATGGTGCTATATTAATCATACAGAGGGGAAAGGAATAAAGGGAAAAGCACAAACTCACTGGCAACAGGTTAACCAATTTAAAGAGCAGTGAATCATACAGTAGACAGACTTTCGGTTTGATATTTTCAATTTGATGTTTGATTCATTTTGACTCAATATCACTGACGTTCACTGTCCGACTTGTCTCAAGTAGCCATAATTACTTTATATTTAGGGCCTTTTAAGTATTAAAAGTTTATTAATTATAAGAAAATAATGTTTATTAATTGCTGCATCCTTTTTGCCATTTAAAAATACAGATGTTTTTCTTCAGTACTATGCAAAAATCTTGAGCTACCCTTTATTTCTTACGTGCCCTACAGGTACAAGTGAAACTAATTGTTTATGTCACAACCTCAGCAGTAACCTCATTTCCCCTCTCGTCTGTTCCAAACACTCAGCATTCAGCATCACCAGTATACTAATCACTAATCACCTGATTATCTGTCAACATCTGCATTTAAAAAAAATATACAAGAAAGTCCGTCTCTTTGAAAGCAGAAATGAGGGCTGGCTGAAGATTTCTGCACAGTACTGTACACATTCAAAGTTTCTTCAGCACAAATACTAAATCGGCATTTTCAGTTCTTGGTCCCTAAATGAGGGCGTAGACGTGGTCATGCGAAGAGCTATCCGACAGCACCGGATTAAAATTCAACATTTAAGCTGAAGAAGATTCGCTCCCAGGCTGCAGCAATTACACCAGCGTGTAAAGTAAAACACAACACAGGGATGACCTTATTTCCATTTAGCTATTTGACAATTAAAATTGTATTGTTATGATTAATACTATTAATTAGTGTGGAATTGTAGGTAGGCATTCAATATTTGAATATAACTGTATTCGTATGTATGAAAACCTGCATAAAAAGCAACACAAGTGACAGTGTGACGCTTTTAACATGAAAGCTAAATAAAATCTATATCTCTGTAGTTTTATGGCCGTGCTGGGACTGTGGTGTATTTCCATCAGGATGATGCGGAAACCGTGCCACCAGAGCGTAACGTAATCGCCGTCTAATCACAGCCCCTGATCGGGGGCATAGACAAGGCTGTAATCAGTCTTTGAGGGTCCTGGGGCAGTTAATTTTATTTGGTAAGTCTCACCTTCACCTCATCTTCCTTACGGATGCTACACCGGATCTTTAAAAGCCCAGCTGGTGCGTTTTCAATGATTTACTACATGAAATTCCAAGCTATAACAATCTGTCAGCACTGTGGACCATTTTAAAAGAAGTCGATAAATCCATGCTAGATCATTAGCATTCTCATCTACTACTGATCTGCAAAAACAGTGATGAATTATTGATTAGATTTCTTTTCTTTCAATTTTTTATCATTTTAAAAAATATGCCTTTTTTTTTGTAATGAATATTTCTGGCATGATTTATCAAACAGTGATACGACCATGTCTCCATTTCAGAGTAATCAGTAATGCAATTCTATTCTTTGTTATAGATACACAAGGCACTAAATTCAATCCTCGTGTTCAGTAAGAGATGGTGATAAAGCAGCAGATAAAGTCAGAATGACCACTGAAACCATGAAGTGGGCGATAAGAGCAACACAAAATAAGTCAGACAGACCCTTTAGAATTACGATTTCTTCCAATTCATTTGATTTCTAACAAGAGGACCCCATAGCAAAGAAACTCCAAGATGAGATCTCACGTTAATCTCTTCTTAGTCTCCTAGACAGAAATGAGCCGTCTTTGAGACTTGAATGAGATTTAGTCGCTTACTGCATCTTCTCAAAGGTGTCTCAAATGTGGCTCATTACCTTTAAATCTCAGAGATCGTTTACATTTGTCTTGTTTGCAACTCACATATGCAGAAATGAGCCGTCTTTGAGACTTGAATGAGATTTTAGCTTTTTTCTCAATCTTCTCAAATGTGTCTCAAATATGGCTCATTACCTTTAAATCTCAGAGATAGTTCATATTTGTCTTGTGTGCGACTTACATATTTTTTGTTTCCCCAAAGCAGTGTTTCCCACACATTAAGTATACAGTAATTGTAAACGGTGCATTTGGGTTTTCTGATATTTTCTGATATGATCCCTTTTAAAAAATTTTGCTTAGTCATGTGTGTATAGTCAGTTAAAATGAAATAAAATGGAGTTCTTTATATTGAAGAATATATTCTGCTGAAAAAAAAAGTCACTCTCATATACAGTATATTTATTAAAACATAATGCAAAGAATGGCTAAAATGCTTTGGGGTTTAAAAGCTAGGGTTCTCTGACAAACAGTGCCATCTACACTAAAGAGTGTTTAGTACTTTTTTTTAATACTTCATCTTACTCTTCACATACGGGCAGATGGAGGGGAGGGTTAGTAGGTTGGATCTCTGAAATAAAGATATGTAGGTTGGTAACAACTAAAGTCAATACACTTTATTTTTTACAATAAAATTTTAAAATTTTTAAATAAACAAGCTAGATTTCGAAATAAATCATTTATCTATCACAAAGCATTAAAAAAAAAAGTCCAATCACCAGTTATATTATCGTACAGTACACCCAGGTATCCCTTGTTGATCAACATGGCTAACCTTTTGCAAATGTGTACACCTTAATGAATTTATTAAAATTAAACTGGCAAATGGCAAACCTACTTTACATTCAGTACAGATGTCATTACTAATAAAGAACTAAAAGACAATATACAGAATATTTTTTATCAAGAAGTGAAGCAATGAGATAATGTTTGTGTTCAGTGATTTCTGTATATTGTACACTTATCATTTAAGGCCAAACCTATTATTGATTATACATTTATGACTAAATGTTCAACATTTTTTCATGGCCACCCCAATTAAGCCTACAGTACATACATACAGCAAGCAACCAATTTTCCTTTAAGATTTTTCATCTCCTTTTTGACTGATTCTTTTCACCTGAAGATCGTCACAATGCTGTGGCCTTTGTGTAACTCCTGTAACTATAAATCATACTTTGAGTTGAGCAGTGTGACACTTAATATCTTTGTCAGGTAGTGTGACATTTTGTAACATTTAGTGTCTTGATTTGCCAGATTTTGCTGGTGTCTGTTATATTGTGTGAATCACTGTATGCTGTTAACTGAGGATTTTTTATATGTTCAATAAAACTATAATATTTCTAATTTGTTTCATGCATCTTATTTATATCTGACTTTAATCTCATTATGGTCTTATATATGGCTCATTTGCTTCTCCTTCAAATGCAGTTCTTTTCTCATGTACATCTCAGATTTCTCAAATGTTTCTCAAACTGTGTCTCAGTTATGTGTCTTTGTTTCTCCTAAGTGGGATTTAGGAGAAATAGAAAAGACAAAGTTGAGCTTGTAATGAGACAGCTCAATTCAGTCTCATGAGACAAGAAAAAACTCATTCTGAGCAAGAAAATTTTACTATGGGATCTGTTTCGTGGTTTAAAAATCACAGCCAGCAGTTAAGTAATAATGATAGGGACATCTACTACTGACTGATGAACAGCGATTAGAGTAATTAAAGTAATGTAAGGCATTAATAACAAAAAAAAAAATTCTAAAAAAAGTTAAAAATATATTTTGGCATGAAAGCATGTGTTTGTGCTTCATGTCCCACCAGGAGAGCTTCTACCAATCCAGAAATATGTGAAATATTGGCAAGGACACAATGTGGTGGAAAGAAACTGAATAATCATATATACCTGACCTTTCTGTCAAACAAAATCCTCTGATTCTATTCCCTCGCTTTCCCTCTATATCTGGCTCCTTCTCTCTGAGGATCTCTCTTTCATAACGCATGCCAGGAAATCTCTCCCGACAGCAATCCCCTCCCCCCCCTTACTATATGCCTCTTGGTCACTTCCTCCTGACTGAAGAATTAGTTTGGTTTCACTCGTCATAATCTCAGTGGTCCTACTGCATGGCCCTGACCTTGAAGCAATTATCAAATATCTGTGGCTGATTATATGGTAGAAGCAAATCAGTCGCAGCTACGTGTGAGGAGATGGCTCTGGATTATAGATTACAGACTGACTGATTCATATTGACTAGAAATACAGCAGCTTAATAAAGATCTTCATTAGAATATCCAGTGCGTTATGCTCCAACATCATCCTCAAACACATTGCGTCCAGTCTGCACAAGCCGTCTGTCCCAGTTGTATGTGATCACACAATTCAAAGCATCACAATAATGTTTGCAAATTTTGCAAAAGAACAATATTGTTATTATTATTATTATTATTATTAAACAATATGATGATCACTATTTCTTAAAATATTTCACAATCAGTAATCATTAATAATTAATGATAACCAGACACACACTTTAAACTCAGTTTAAGTTGGAATTAAACATTGCCTGCCAAAAATGTTTTTTATTTATGATGATTATTCAAAATGGGTAAAATCTTATTTAAATGTAAGCAAAGCATTGATTCGCTCAGCCCCTGTCTTCCACACACAGGCCCGCCTGTAGATAGCCCCGCCCCTCCGCATGCATGCTGTTGAACAGCCAGTTTACCAGGGATCAGAATCACCAGGAATTACCCGATACTATATTATCACAATATTTGTATTGCGATACTGTTAGTATCACAATTTTACAATATAATATAATTTATTTAAATTCCAGAATTTGTTACAATTCTAAACAAATTTAGCAAAAGATTTGCTCTTTCCACAGAGAATGCGTGCTGCCTCAAGCTTCTGAACTTTCAAAAAGGTGCTCTTCAATAAGGAAACTTATTGTTTTACAATTATTAGTTTCCTCTTAATTTCACTGTATTCTGTACCATAGCACTAAATGCTTCTTCTTATACAAGGATTTCAAAGCATAAACCCACACGATGCATGATTTAACCTTTATTATTAAGATTATACGCTAACTGGCCACTTTACCAGACACGTAAATGTACATTTTACCCATTTATGCAAATATCCATCCAGTTGTTCTGCAGGTGGAAGCACTTTGTGGATGAGAAAGGTCAGAGTAGAACGAGGTGAACAAGGTGACAGTAAATCAGATGACTACTCTTTACAACTATGCTGATCAGGAAAGCATCTCAGAAAAACATATCAGCCCACGTCAATGTAGATCAGCCACAACAGCAGGAGACCAGATCATGTGTCAGGAGAAGACATCACGTGCCACTCCTGAGTCTACAGTGTGCACAGGCTCATCTGAACTGGACGAACGTCGCCAGGTCTGTTTCAGTTAGAAGCTTTCACAAACAGGCCCTTTGTAGCGTGAAACATTGATGGGGACAAAACCACAAACCCCTTTAGTGTTCTGTAATTATACTTTTGGGAGTTAACGTTTAATTTAAAAGGGGTTTAAAATGATACCAGGGACATGTGTTTGATTCCCCCTAGGAATTTCCTTTTCATAAACTAAAAATCAGTAGCATCATAAAAATAGCAGCCAGTGTGAATCAGCAGTTTAAGGCTAGACTAGAACACACTAGAACGCTAAACTAGAATGCAGGTTGGTAATGAGATACAAAATTTAAAAACCTGTGACTCACTATTAGCCAAATATTCTCTAGTAGAATGTGTGCTGACATGATAAGGATTCTGTGACTATTTTATTTTATTTCTTTACAAAATGGAGTTCTTATCTGATTGGAAGATATAAATGCTGCTTAAAAACGCAAATCCTGTCATATCACAAGAAACACCGGTGATCTTTGATGATGAAAGTAAAATCTAACACTTCTTCAGTGACTCTGGGCTCTCATCCAGTGACAGCAGGAAGTCTTTATAGACAAAGATCCACCGAGGAACATGAAGAGAAGCCTGATGCTCGGCCTTACCATTTAACACCTTATCAGGCTTGGAGCACATCTACTTCGGCACAGCGTGATCGCTCTCAGAGAGGCCCTTAATGACAAGCATGAAGCGAGGCAGACAACACACAGCACTACGGTCAACTGTGTCCAGCAGGATCAACATCAAGCCTTAATCACTGTGTCCTACTCCGCTGTCTGTCCTGATAAAGCCATGTTAAAAAAATGATCAGATTGCAAAGATCTCTGACCCCTGACCTTCTGTTTGTAAATGGTAGGTTTTAAAGAATTTCTCCCTTATGATTGTCATGAGGCACTTGGGGATTGTATTGTGCCTGAAAGTGCTAATGAGCTATGGATTCGGGTCTTAACCTACACAAAAGATGACTAAGTTCATCCCTTTTGGATACAAGTAGCGAGATAATTTATCAGCCAGTTTATCATTGTGGGCATGCAGAAGAAAAATATATGTGTGTTTTTTGCGTAAGGTCCCAGCTAGCTGTCCTTCTAAATCACTCATACATGTGACCGCTCTTGTGACCAGATAATGACGAGTCAAAAGAAAAGAAAAAAAATAATCAATAGGCATGATTAATTAAACTGGAGCTCAGATTAATTTATTAAAGTACAAAAGGTCAGCTTGAAGAAAGTAGAACATCACTAACACTACATGACAGTGTAATCTAGTCAACTCTGACACTCAGAGACACCACAATCAGAGACGTTTTCCCTAGTAATGTAAATATATTATATAAATAAATATACTATATAATGAAACTACATCCAATAAGAAATAAGTCTATTTTTATTTTATAAATGCTACATCATCTTACACCGTACGTAGAAACAGAGTTAAGGACATTAACCATCAAATGAACAAAATCTACGTGTAGACATATAATAAAACTGTAAACTTGGCGTGTCAGTACATTAAAGATATTTGCGGGGGGGAAAAATTGGGGGCGACCCAATTGAGTAATAGAACGATGAGTTTTCATGTGTTCTGTTACTCAAAGATGAGTAATAGAACACATGAAAATGTTTTTTGGAATTTTTGTCTGTTTGTTTTTTAATGAGGGTTTCACAGGTGGATTTGGCCGAGCTTGAGGTAACATATAGGCTTTGTTTTATCGCAAGCGGCCCACGGGAAAAGAATATACTGTAAGCTACTTTGAAATTTAAATGGAAAAAGGCTCTTATATCATTAAGAAAAGAATAATTTGTTATTTGTAATTTAAATCTACTTAATAAACGCGATCTCACACCTTCATTCCCACACTTTACTGTCACTCAAAAGTTCATTAAAAATGCGCTTATGAGTGTGCAATTAAACCGCGAAGGAGTCATAGTGCGGACCTTGTAAGAATACAAAATCTATGTATATAAAATTATAAATAAAAATATAAAATCTGGATTAATATCGGATAAACACCAGATTTTTAACCAAGAATTTATTAAGCAGTACAGGTTTACAGCTCATTTTGGGTTTGTATGTTTGTTTAGTTGCTGGTTTTGTATTGCAATGTGGACTGCACAGGTACGGATGCAAACCGTAGAGAGTAAAACTGCTCAGTTCAAATGGAACTTTTAATTAACTTGTATATTAATCAAATCACATTTGTTCACAAGTTGCATACACGGTAAACTCGCGCATTTGTGGACGGGGCAAAGCTCCAGCTCTAGGCCATGCTGCAGGAACGCTTTCATCATTTCATGTGGTACTGACTTCCCATATCCGTCCCATTCCCACGATCATACACAACCTGATGGTTACTTGTGAGTGTTAAAGTGCAAGGGTGTGTTCAACTGTGGAGATGTGGCAAAAACTGTGCCTGCGTTACGCGAGCAAATCGTCTCGTTTTGCAGAAGTCTGTAGCAACGAACGAAATGGACACTGTCTACACGCACTTTCAACGCTTACATAACTCATACTGTGCTAAATCAACACGCTAATAGTGTGTATGCTAGTTTCTTTCAGAAGAAATAAACTAAAAGATGACAAGAAAGTAATATTGTTCGTCTTTTCATTTCAGTACTTTAGATTTTTACACATTCTGTATTTCAGTAGCATAATTTTTTTTCCCTTCAATATATAATCAAGATTTTATTTCATTAGTGTTGAAATCTCCACAGTAGCAGCCACAGATGTCCGAGGTGCTCACGTTACCAGGGTAACACAGAGGAAGTGATGTCGACGTTCTGGACGTCACAGGGTGTTCTGAACGGAGGGATTTGGTCTGTCTGTGAGCAGGGAGCACTGTTTAAATACCGCAACGCAGCATATGTGACGTTATGGAGTGTGACCACTGTGTAATGATTAGCAGTTCCTTCGGCAGGTTTGTGATAGAATTAAGACATCACAGCTTTCTTGTTTAACAGTAAAGCATAATGAAGTCCCCTTTTGCCTTCGCCCCCTCCTGTTCACAGCCTTCCTGCAGTTTTTTTATTATTATTATTATTATTATTATTATTATTGTCAATAACCCCTGCCTAACATTCTTCCTTTTCTACTGAAAGCTAAAAAAGAAAAAAAATGGATATATTTGCATTAGTACAATTTATATAATATCCAGTGTTGGCTCATTATACAGAAAAGCAGTACACTGCTGTAGGGATGGGAATCACCAGGAAGCACATGATACAATACGTATTATCATGATACTGCGGTTTTGATTCGATCTGGATTGCAATTCTATCACAAGTATCACAATATTTTTTTTTTATATTTCAATTCTTTTTTTTTTTTTTACAAATTCGTTAAGCAATTATACAATCCAGCATTTTACCAACACAAATGCAAACATTTAAAAAGGTATTTTGAGAGTCAGTGTGGTGATTAATTGCCACACAATAAGATCACGATACACCATCAAATGGATTTTCTCCCCCATATCAAGTAGACACCATAAAGATTCTTGGCCATTAATCTGACCATACTTATGCATCCTAAGGGCAATGATCTTGCAAAGTTATCTCAGCTAAATTAAAAATCCTCTAATATTTACTCCCAGCAGAGCTGTTGCGAGATCAACACTCGAATCAGGCTGCCTTGAGGCTACTTCTATGATCGCCGCAGGAGCTGCTGCTCTTAGCTGAATAGATTGTAACTATTGACCTTACTTGACTGATCAGCATTTATGTTTTGTGTCTTGCTTCCTTTCCTTATTTCATGAATCAAAGAAAATGATTGGTAGTTTTAAACAAGGGAAGCGAAATAACCGTAAGATATAGAATTTTGCTCAGTAGAATCAGTCTAGAAATGACTTTAGTAGGCCATAACACGGCGTAGGACAATGTGCTAATGAGAAGGCTAACGAGTAAACTCACTCAGCCAGGGCACGTTACACTGCCTGGACAAACAACCTCTCCTGGGACACGGCATCTCCATCATGTCTATATCGCGCATCAGTCAGCAAAATGAAGTCATTCAAAATAAAATGATAAATAAAAAAAATTTAAAAAACAGAGCGATGCATTAAGTCCATATCTCCATCCACACCTACTTATGCTCAAACATGTCCTTGAATAAATCCGTCAATAAAATCAACAGGGAGCTGTATTCGTTCAGCCCACACATACACACAGTCGTGGTGTTTAACATAACGGATGTGTGGAGCGTGGGTCTGCATCGGTGATGTGTGAAAAGCCCTTTGGTTCTGCCGCAATCGTGTATTAACAGCAAAAATAAAAATGAGGCTGTGTGGTGATCACAGAGGAAGAATGAGACACTGAGGCAAATATGATATGCTCGCATTAACCCTTTATCATCCTGAAGCTGTAGCGTAGCGATGTCTCAACAGGGAAAAAAAAGAAGAAGAAAGAAGAAGGCCAAAGATCAGCAGGGTTGTGAGCTGCAAGGTGCAGAGCAGGACACGTTCTCTAATGTACTTTACAGTCTGTATATACGTGCAGCAGCATATGTGCATGTACAGTATATAACGTATATAAAATCGAAAATCTATCCTATTTTGCTTTGTCTGTTTAATACATCGAGAAATCCTTATCCAGATATCACACACGACAGGCGAGATCAGGGCTACAGGGCTATTCTACAATTTATTAGATATGACTCCTGGCTAAAGGAAGTGCAACTCTGCAGGTAGACCAGCAGATGTGTAAAAATATAGCATCAGTCCATGATGCTCACCGGCCATCACTAGCTGATGAGTCCCAGAAGAGTTCCCGCTGAGCTTATGTGGCTCATGTGGTCTTATCAAATCTTTTTTTTTTTTTGCTAGTCGACAACACTAGTTTAAAAGTGTTAAACAGGTTGTATTTTTCCCTAGTTTAAGCAAAAACTGACCAGTGCTTTACGCTTCATATAAAGTGATTTTAAAGTGAAAAAGTCACTCACTCACTCGTAGTCTATACCGCTTTATCCTGTATACAGGGTCATGGGGGGCCTGGAGCCTATCCCAGGAGACTTAGGGCACATGGCGTGGTACACACTGGACAGGGTACCAATCCATCGTAGGGCACACATACACGCTCGCACGCTCATTCACACACTGTGGGCAATTTGGGACCGCCGATTAGCCTGATATGCATGGCTTTGGACTGTGGGAGGAAACCCAACCAAGCACAGGGAGAAACATACACATACTGTATATACATATACACACACTTTTTTTTTTTTTTGGTCATAGAACAATCGAAAACAATTTTTTAAAAATGTGCTGTTTCTTTTCCTGTGTGACCTTTTTTTTTTTTTGCTTAGTCATGTTTGTATAGCTGGTTAAAATGAAATCGAATTCAGTCCATCATATTGCCTAGGCTGCGCTGAAAAAACACGATGTCACTCTACATTGAACAATCCTAAGCTCTATATATGCTTATTAAAAAACAAACAGCAAAAAATGGCTAAAATGCTCTGATTTGTAAGAGTTACAATTAAATTCTGTAAGCAGTTACCCTTACAGTACAATAAAAAAATGTTGCATGCATATACAGTAGCTACTGTATGTGCATATAATAGATTCTGTTAGCACTTCTTTTTTCCTAGAAACATAAATCATCATCTACCTACTTTTCATAATCTATACAATAGATTATAATATTTGAAAGTATAACGAATAACCTTATATTATGAACATCTATAGACTCAAAAAATACTGATGTGGGTGGCCCAGGCAGGACTGGAGTTTGGCACTTTGGCTATTGCGCAATATGATTCGTTTACTATCTGAATGCTGCATCACAGAGACAAATATACACGTTCCAGAACAGATGGAATATAATCCCTAAATAATTTACAGCTAGGCATGGAAACCTTAGAGATGAAAACGTTTCAGATATGATGTCATCTCTCACTGTTCATGTATAAAAAGGTATGCAGGCATGATGCAAATTCCCCAGTACCAAAAAATCAATAAATACATCCATCATCAGCTACTTGATATCAATAGCTAAGGGGAAAGGAGGCATTACTTTCTTAGTAGTAGTCAATCATTTAACCTGGAAGTGCAAAGTCTCTGAAGTCTGCTCTGCTCTTCTTCAGTTAAACTATCCTTAAGCAGAAAAGCCCAGACGCAAATACGCCATAAAGCCGCCAGTGACCATTGTTTCAGAAATGATTTATTGCAAAATAAATTTCGTTTGCTCAAGGCATTTCCTCCTGACTAAGATGGAAGACGGAAGCATGGATCATCCGCCTGTCGCTAGCTAATGAAGGAAGGTGTCTGGTCAATAATAAAGGAAGACACAACAATCTGTCTCTTGATGGCTCATCTGTAATGAAATGGATCAGCTTAATGAAATCACTCTGAGCTACGGCTTCAGAAGCTAAACGAACTTTGTGATCGTATACAGCAGGGATGCGCGTTTATAAAATCAATGCGAATTATTTGCATGTAAGATTTGCTAAAGTAGTACAGGGAAATGTAGTGAATTGTGTATTTAACATGCACTCCTTGTGTCCTGTATACAAGAAAAAAAAAGGTTGTGGTCCACCGTGTTGCTGTTGGTATAAGGTGATCTTAAAACGTGTAGAGATTTGGCTGGAATCACTTGGGCTTTGTTCCCATTTTCATTAGCCACTGAGACATTGAGGTGTTTGTGATGAATCAATCTGGCAGCTTATCAGCTTGTGTAGGCCCAGACTGCACAGATTAAAATGCTTATATCTCAGATATAATAGAATGAATGATTAAAACTGGATGTTTATGGATAAAGCAACGCATGCTTGGATACCATCGTGGTAGGAAGTTCTCTCAGTATAGCCTGCGACTGGCCTTCCAGGAACTCCTTTAACGTGATGTCATAGTGTATGCTCCATCCTGTACATATCCCATGTCCAGAGCTGTAAACTGCACTAGTGTATGGCACAGATGTGCTGTCGATGATTTGTTAAGGGCTGAGTGAAAGGACTGGCAAAAAGAAAGTGCTGCTGATCAGCTGTTCTAGGCTGTGATGGCCCGCTCTGTGCTGTTCCACACGCTGTATTACCGTCTCAATGCTGCATTTGTCCTCTGACTGAGACCGGTTTGTGCTGACCGCATGATCTCGAACCGCCACTTCTGACCTTGGTGATTTTGCAAAGCAGGAATGGAACTAATGAGGTGTTGTTGTCAAGAGACCAGCACATCTCAGTCACGAGAGAGAGAGAGAGAGACAGAGAGAGAGAGAGACAGAGAGAGAGAGAGAGGGAGGAATATGGATACGAGGTATCCCTGGTGTACTGGCGAACCACACAGCCGTGGGTTATAAAGCACAATTCAAGCATCATTTGACAAAAAATAAATTAGTTTCATTGCTTTCCCCTTTGTTATGTGCTTCATTAAAATGATAGTGAGCAATGAAAAAAAAGATTATTTCATGGATTAAGTCACAGTTGGCTGTGCTGATGCGGCTGGAAAAAAAAAAAACAGCTGACAACAGTTGGCAAGGTGGGAAGCGAGTGCTGAGGTCCCATGGCTCCATTTCCATGGCAACAATGATGCTCTGGTAATGGCAGGAGAGTTCTAAGCATTAAGCCCACAGTAGCAGTGTGTGTGTGTATGAGAAAGAAAAACGAAATGAGCTTTTAAAGAAAATTGCTATATATATATATATATATATATAAAAAATTTT
>JAOVVB010000008.1:9872700-9887700 GCA_028570985.1 Heterobranchus longifilis | reverse complement strand
TATTATTATTATTATTATTATTGATTCCGATGCAATCGCGCTGTCAACACAAGAGATCAGCTCCTCCGAGGAGTGTGTTCGGTCAGCGCTGAGGTTTTGAGTTTAGATGCTTTAAATGACATCATCTGAGATGAGCATCAGCAGCACTGCGAGGCCAGAGCAGCTCGCGGGGAATCTCCATCACACACACACACACACACACACACACACGGGGATGGGGGCTGAGAGCCATTGTGGGCAGATATAGATGATGAAGCTTTCTCCTGCACTCACCAGATTCAGCACGGTCTCGACGATGTCCCGGTTGCTGACCTCTCCGACCTGGATGAGACCGATCAGCACGGCGAACTTCATGCGGATGTTGCGGATCGGAACCGCGGGATTGATGACGCCAGCCGGCAGCACAACCGAGCCCGAGCCGGAGCCCATCGCTTCCCCGCCGGCCCCGGCCTCTTTCTCCGCCAGCGGCGCCGTGAGCGGCTTGTCGCTCGCCATTTCCAGCCCAAACCCCCCGAACACCAGGAGCGGCCGCCTCGCCTCGCCTCGGCTCGGCTCTCACCTGCTTCGCGTCACCGACTGGCTTTGCAACCGCATTAAAATTAAATTAGGGATAAAAAAACAAAGCAACAACAGAAACCGCTAAACCAAATTACACCGCTGTTGTTTATCCTTTTCTTGGAAGCATACGAGCCCCTTTCTCGCTTTCTGCGCTTGTTGCCCCGGTCCCCTCGCGCTGCTTCTCCCCCTGCCCGCGATGTGCTGCTGCTCTGAAAGCCCAGTGAAACGCTGCGGTCCCCGGCTCTGTGCTCCTGCTCAGGACGCCATGTTCACGCCCCCTGGCTGCAGTAGCGAGCACTGCGCATGCGCAATAGCGGTCTGCTCATCGGGCCGCGGCTCAATCCGAACATATCACCCCCTACCAAAAGTGCGCTACTATAGAATTGATTTTAAATTCACTCCAGTGCACTACCTGACAATAGGGGTAACAATTTGAGTTAGAGCCCATAAAGGTGGGGACCATGCAGGAGCACGTGCGATATCTTATATTAATAGTAACCTAAGAATAGATAAATGATAACAGGCCGCTAGTGACGAATGTGATGAAATATTTTATAATGAGACAGAAATATGTGAAACAGTCGAACATGAGATCATGGTTAACACTCTCTCTCTATCTCTCTCTTTCACTCTTATACACACACAGGTCAGAAACTGTCTGGAAGACATTCAGTGTAGTGATGTCCATCGGGGAGGTCACGTGGGTTGGTCCAGACACTAACCTGCATGTGTATGAGACGTTCAGCCTGGATCAGGTTCACTATCTGGAACTCTGACCCATCTAAAACCCATTTTGTTCGCCCCTGGATGTGAAAAATGCTCCTAAAGATCTGTATTTTTAGAAAAACAGCCTACAACAAATGTCTTTGGACCAGGGGGGAACCTGAGCACCCAGAGGAAACCCACCAATCACAGGGAGAGCATGCAAACTCCCTACCCTAGAGATACAAGGCCACAGTTCTAATCCCTTAAGCCACTGTGCCACCCTATAGTTTCCATACTCTAAAAATTAATCACCACTCTTGATGAAAGAATTAATGGTCGATGCTGGCTCACCCATCTTGTAGAAGGCCTGGGTTCGAATCCCAGCTATGCCCAGACTCAGCCACTGCAATTATTGCATCCTTAGTGCCAATCCCAAGCACAGACAGAATGGGAGGAAAGTCATCCAGCAAAAAATTAAACTAAATAAAAAAATAAAACAATGTGGCTAGTTGTATGGCGGATCAGGAGCAGCCAAAAAAACAACAAGTCTTGATAAAAGCACTTTAACGGACAGTTTCCTTAAAAAAAAAAAGGTTTTATGAACATGGTAATGTCATCTCTCTGTCATCTCAGCTGAAATTATGTTAACCTGGTTTAATGTTATCCGTAGAAAATTATTTTATCATAAGCATCATAAAAGTCAAAGCTTAGAGCTGATTCTACCTCCTACTCCTCCTACAAGCACTGGGATGCTATGGCTGCAACTGTGTCTCAGAAACATTTCTAATCTGACAGTGAACTGTGATGGCTTGAGCTGTATTCAGGATTGAATCTGAATTAGTAACATAAAAAACATAAATAAATAAAACCTAGGTTTTGGGTTCCCCTTACGCCAACTCTGGCCCCAGAGGGGCTCTGGCCCCTCAGGGTGTGGCTCTGCAGGGCCTCTGGGAGTGTGAAGTGCACAAGAACATTGGCAGAGAATCCTTTGGGTGTTGTGGGTTGCAGGGCGGTGTTTCCAGGAATTGGACTTGTTTGCCTGGCGCATCGCAGGGATTCTTATTCGGATTAGAATCTGGGGAGTTTAGAGGCTGGCCTTGGACTCTTTGCTCTTGGGCGCCATGCGTGGCGGTTTTCTGTGATTAATTGTTTGTTTTTGTATGTGGAATCTGATTTAGATGGACTGGCTTTGGTCCCCGGCTGGCATAGGTGAACCATGGGTGCCCATGATCCTACCCATGATCCTGCCCATAATACAAGTTTACTTGTATATAGTTATTGATCAATGTTGTTCAGTTAACCTGTCAGTGGTCATAATGGTGGGGTCGATTGGTTAAGCAACCATCTTATTATGTAGCTGTAGCCAGGATAGGAGGCTAAAAGCATGTTCAGAGCTTTGCTTCAAAATCTTTAAAATTCCTCAAAATAATTCCTCCCACAGATTCCATGCTAAAGTGGATAGCAAAAGACATGTCCATTTTATTCAACACACATCACAGCTCCTAGAGCAGGTGTAGGTGAATAAACATGAATCTATTTCCTGTTGCTGTGGGGCAAAAACATGGCTGTTGCAACAGGGCAGCAAAGGTTTTTAAAAAAAGGTGGCAAGATGAGACTCCTACGAATAAAAAAGTAATATGTTCTTTATTCAATAATATTTTGACCTTTAGTTGGAACATTTAAGCACCTAGGAATACTCCTGCCTTTACTCTCCATTGGCCCCTTCACCACTTTCTAATATAGAGTTTTTTCTACAGCTTGGTGAAGAAAACTGATGATCTAAAGAACCAGGCCTAAAACAATGCAACAACTTAGTAATGTAATAGAGCAGTCAGAATGGTCATGTTTTTCCATTCAGACATTTTCTTGGTCTCATTCAATTTTCCTCCACTGTGCCATGTTGGGGGATCCTCCAAAGAGCTGGAGTGAAAAAAAGTGATCATCTCTCTCTCTCTCTCTCTCTCTCTCTCTCTCTCTCTCTCTCTCTCTTTCTCTCAGTCAATTTGATACTCATATTTGCTACTTTCTGATTAAAATGACCTATCTCAGTGGAGCTGTATGTTAGTTTATGGCACCAAGAGTTTTATGTAGAGGGGCACATCTGTTCCAGTGCATTTTCAGCAGAGTCAAATAACAAGGATCAGCTTGTGCTTTTTTACCCACCAAACTTCAAACCCTTAACAAACTTTTACTGTCTCAAATAATTAAGCAAGCGTACTGTGCATCCCCTTCATACCCTTACTTACTCACTAAAATACACATGCACATACACATTCTTTTCCTGCCAGTGTTAAAGTAGGTAATAACACCATTATTGCATTATTTAAGTGTTCCTGATAATATTAGTGTTTGTACATAATAACAGTCTACCCAACAACCAAAAAACATCCTTTGCTAAATTCTAAGATAACCCAAAATTTATTTTAAAAAAATAAATAAAACATGAAATATTTTTGAATGCTTCCTTACATAATTTAATTATACACTGTGGCCAAAGTGTCAAAAAACTGTCATTATTTGACAGAATAGCAGCTTTACCTAATTCTTTTAAAATATGGAGAAGTAAAAATGATAAATAAAAACATTTTTTTAAGATGTTTACTAAAATTACACTGGTTCACCAATTTTCATATAGTCAGTTTACACTTTCATGCAATCTGTTTTTTGTGATGAACTAGGCTTTTATGTTCTTTCTGTAGGACTTAGGATTGACTGCCTGTTTGTTCATTCTGTATACATACAGTATGTTGGATTTGCTTCAGTTTTCTTTCATCTCGCAAAACATGTCTGTAGTTAGACTGGCTATGCTAAATTGCTCAAAGGTCTGAATGAGCCTGTGAATGCAATGGACAGCTGCCCTATTTAGACAATATTTTTTGCCACATGACCAGTTTTCCTGAGTCTGTTTTATTTTTTAATATTATTTATTTATTCTTTTGCACACTGCTGTGAATGAATGTGCAAGGACTCTTCCAAGTCAAGTCAAGTAGTCATTTATTGACACTTCAACCATATACAGTTTAGTACACAGTGAAACGAATCAACATTCCTCCACAAACAAGATTCTACATACTGTACAACATAAATTAACAACATAAATGAACAGAAACTAACTAGCTAACAAAGAAACTTAATTTGCTGGCTAACTGAGACAAGACAGATTGACATGACAACATTAGCTTCCGAGATCAGGCGCTCTCAGACTGGTATGGCCATGAGCGAAAGCTGGTTCGAAGGGAGGCCTATTTGAACAATAACAATGCAGTTAGTTTTTGTTTATTTATTTATTAAAATATGAGGAAAAAAACTAAAAAGGTTACAGCACCTGGTATTCCCAGGTGGTCCCCCATCCAAGTACTAACCAGGCACGAGCCTGCTTTGCTTCCGAGATCAGACGAGATCAAGCGCTCTCAGACTGGTATCGCCGTAAGCAAAAGATGGTTTGAACGGAGGCTTATTTGAACAATAACAATGCATTAACTTTTATTTTTTCATTTATTCATAAATAAGGATCGAAGTGTTAACCAGGCCCTAGCCTGCTTAGCTTCCGAGATCAGACAAGATCGGGCGCTCTTAGACTGGTACTGTAGATCATAAAGCACGAATATGAATATGCCTCATTGAAATCTTTCAAGAGAGGTAAACAATATTATGCTTCCTATCCAGAGAAAACATTTCTCTCCTATTTACTCCTTTTTTACACACCAGTCTTTCCAGGGTCAGTATGGTGGTGACATTGACGGTGACGGTTACCTATGGGAACTGGCTCAAATGACCGTACAATGTCAACAACAAAAAAAAACAAGTCTCTTTTCTGGTGGTCCACTTTTAGAGGATTGCTATAGAAGACTATATGAAACCACCCTTAGGGTGTGTTTACTAATTGAAAATGTAAACTCTAAGCATTCTTACACTTTTTGGAACAGCTAAATTAAAAAAGCAGTGAAACAGAACATAGATGTTACAGGTACAACAGCTCTGATCTCCATCAAGTAATGGTTTAGCTACTGATGTCTATGTGTAGGCCTACTTTTTATAGTGCCTGGAACATTCACTAATAAACACATTAAATTATCCATAACTGAATCCCTAGTTAAAGTATTTCTGACATTCGATAAACATCCTCATCCAGAGCAACTTACATTTAGCACATTATATATTTGAGCAGTTTGATTGGTGCAAGAATTTGAATCTGTGACCTTCCGATCAGTATTCCAACATCTTAAACAAGCTACCCTTGCCGACACAGAAATAGAAACACAGGGCTTCTGCATGCCAATACTTTTTAAGTATGGGTCCTGATACATGATTAGTCTCCATTAACTTTAAATTATAAAATTAGACCAAAGTTATTAAAGAATGTCTTTATTTAAAAAATTGCATATTATACACATATATACGCAAATAAAAAGTGGCTTAAAAAATAATACAAACATGAAAATCCATATAATTTTTTTTTTCAAACAAATATCATAACATGGTTGTGCAAATCATGCTCTTTCCTTTTGATTTGCCAAGTAGTGGAGGCGTCAGAACCTCTATTTAATGAACCGGCTTGTATCAACTCCAAAATGAAGAAAAAGACTTTCTTTATATAAAAATAAATAAAAAAAAGGTTGAGTGGCATTGGGCTGAAAAATCCAGCTTGGTCTTACCTGGTACCAGCTGCCAAAAGACAAAAAAAAAAGAAGCCATTTAGACAATTTTTGTTAGCCTACAAAGTCCCCCCCCCCCCCTCAAAGGAAGAGTCAAAAATGATCTGCACTCTGGCTGTAGATTTAAGTTGACTTTTAGAAAAGATAAGCACATTTTTTTTTTACATAATCTACTTGGTTTTCAATACACTTTGTCCATCTGTCAACAAGCTTTAGTATTCCCTTATTTTAGGCTGAGATGTAAGCCACGAATGCACCGCTGTCTTCACTTCTTCATCGGAAGTGAATCTTCATCCTCATAGAGCTGGTTTCAGGGGACCAAACAGGTGAAAGTCTGAAAGCAAAATCAAGACTCTGGGGAAGATGCTTTAATACCACAAAATGAAAAATAGAGTGTCCTATACAGTATATGGGCAGAAGTGTTCGAATGTGCATTTTCATTCAAGAGCACAATGCACTTGGATTTAATGCCCCATTGCGTTTAATCCAAAGTTTAGGCTTCAGACATTTCATTAAGCATTTCATTGTAATGAGCACTGTTGACTGCTGAACTTTTTTCCTGATAATGTTACAATACTGGCCACTGGGAATCCGAGAAAAATGTAAGCATCAATTTTTCAGCCAATGATTGACTAGTCGGCGATGGAGGATGTTTCTGTTCCATACTCTGCCGTTTACTCTCAGACTCGTAGTGATGAATCCATATACTCTTCCTTAGAGTAGAGAATCGGCCAAATTTTGCTTGCAAATATCTAAACGCTTTCGTTTATGCTCTTCCATGAGTTGTTTCAGCACAAGGTATACTCTCAGACCATAAAAATCACTACATGCAATCACTCTTTCATGCAAATCACATCCATTTTTGCTCACACCACAGTTACAAATAAACTGATGTAACACGTTCACACCTGCACAGCAGTGACTGGGTAGCCCGGAATGGAAAGCGCTTATAAGACGGCCAACAAGTGTGGCCAACAGACGTTTTAATAGAACCGGAATGCAGATAATTTGACTCACCCTTGTAGTTGCCTTATTACTTGTCCAAGATAAGTAGTAAAGGTAGTAAAGTAAATTACTACAACATTTCATTAAAACAACCAGAGTGGCCTGTGAAATGCCAGCCGATAGCTGGTCAGACCAAGATGGATTTTATTGGTGGAGACTAGCATTGGCCCGATGATAAATGAATGAATGTTGAGGCGAGCAAGACCAACACACTTTAGGTCACTTTAACTCCACCATGCCAACATTGGGTCACATTGGGGAGGGTTGTTGTTTGCAGTTTTCTTTGCAACGCTATGCTATCATTTTGCAAGAGAGAGGGCTAGCATAAACAAATAAAAATTGCTCGATCCATTAGCTATCTGACATTAATATATGTTTTAGCATGAACTACACCACATGTAAGCAGTAACCAAACAAAAAAAAAACACTGTTATTAGCATTAATTGGTAATATTGCAGTACAGTAAATTTTTATTTCAGGAGGTTATCTACAATCCAAACACATATCAGAAAAAAAACTATTCCCACCAAAATTATCATCTTTTTTGAGATCCAAAGATAAATAAATCACTTTCATAATCAGAATTTAACCTTTTATTTTTCTAATATTTATATCTAGATGCTTAGAACATTACGCCTTTTATTTGAACCCATTTCATTTTGCTAGACATTTTGGGACATGTGTCTGACAGGTGTTTATTGTTGCCCAGGTGTACTGTTAGGTTAATCATTCAAACATTTAATTGTTGTGAATATGTATTCTTGGCTTGAAAAGTGGCCTTTACCTGTGAAGACATGCATTTGTTGTTAAAAAAAAAGAAGAAAAAAAAGAAGAAACCAACATGAAAAGAGAGCTGTGTATGGGTGAAATGCAAGTGATTTACTTTAAAATACTTTACTTTACTTTAAAAAAAAAGCTACTCTTTAAAATAATGAGGAAATAGATCAGAGCAATTGCTCAATATTGGATATAGCTAATAAAATCATTGTCATCATGTCCTGATAAAGAAAGAAAGCAGTGGTATAACATTTGTACATTAAGCAGTTTGACCAATGATGATAAAATATGATAAGTTGTGAGAAAAAAAAAAAAACAGTCACTGACATCAACAACCTACACAGGACATGTTGACAGTATAACAAACTGACAACTTGAGGGCAGAAATATAGATGCTGTACAAGATGCAAATTACTGTAAGAACGACAGTAATGACAGTAAGAATCAGATGGCTAGATTACAATTAGAAAAGAAGAGCCACAGCGGTTTAGGCACCAGGATAAGACTAAACAAGGTGATGGAAATGACAGTGTGGAAAAACAAAAGATCTGCTCATGAGCCAAAACATACAACCTCAGTGGTCAAACATGCTGGATGTACTGTAATGGCTTGGGCTTGTCTCTGCAACAGACTCACTAATCTATATTTATTATGTTAATCTTGATAATAGCAGCAGAAAGAATTCAGAAGTCTACACAGATATTCTGTCTGCCTCTTACAGAGAAATTTATCCACCAAATCCAGACAAACGTCTTCATTATTCACAACAGTTTGAGACAATAACGCAAACTCTAACACAAAAGCAGGTAGGATTTAGACTGTCCAGCAGAACATACGCCAACTGAGCATGCATTTCAACAGCTGGATGACTTTAGTAGGCTGCCAACTTGATGCATTTATTATCAGCAAAAATGCATCCAAATGTTATTTACTTTCATTTAACTACAGACTATCTGCTTTAGTACGTTTGCTCACATAAAAACTGTGTGGTTTGCCTCTAAAGATACACATAGATGGAAATATCAGGAGCTATTCATATGCATGAATATGAAATCATACTCCTCTTTTAATCTCAAACCCAAATGTAGGGTAAAAACAAGGGGCTTTGACCTAGCCATGTAAGCTAATACTTACAGAGGGAACTGTCCAACACTGAGAGCACAATACAAAGATCATTAAAATGTCTGATTTCTTGACGTTTCAGCTGATGGCATTCAGTGGTTATGATCACACAGGAAAAATACACTGTACAAATAAGAACAATAAAACATGAGGTCTAATTGAAGAATGCAAATACTTTGATTATATACATATCTGATGAGCTTAAAATAACTTGCGTGGTCAGTTGCTTTCCAAGCCTTTGTTCATTATTGCACTAATCCCGGAATACTTCTTCACATTTTCTTTATTACACAGCGATGAATCACTTAAAATTCTGTAAAAAAACAAACAAACAAAAAAAAAAAAACAATCAAATGTAGATTATGGTATATACCATAATTTAAGTCTATAATTCATATAGCCACTGTTTTAGCATCGCTGTTTTCTTGTGGTCATGTTCAATCCACAAGAAAGGAATCGAAATGGGATTCAAGTCAAATTCTAAATGCTTCCCATTCTCTTTTTAATAATTTATGTAACAACATTAGACATCTAGGGAAAAATAACAAAAACAAAAAAACCCACACATCTTAAATATTGCTGGCAAATGTAAAATAATCACGTCACTATAGAATCTTGCAGCTGGAAAGACTTGTCAGCTGGATAAGCGGTCAACCCTTTTTTGTTTAAAAAGTTTAAAAGTTAAAAGTATCATCAAATATCAAAATTGCCCATAGTGTGCAATTATGTGTGCTTGTTCCCTGTTATGGGTTGGCACCCTATTGAGGGTGTACTTCGCCTTTTCCCCTGGGATAGGTTTTAGGCACCCCATGACCCAACACAGTACAAGCATTAAAAATAATTAACAAAATGAATATATACAAATCTGTTGGCAGTTTTATCCATGATCCAGAGAGCCTGTGGAGCCATGCCCCAAGGGGCCAGAGCCACTCCGGAGACAGGTCTTACCAATGTCCACAGGGACCAAATGCTGATTCGTCCTATAGAATAGTCAGTGTAGCATGAATTGCTGTCAACGCTGGCCACGAGAGAAAGACTATGAATCCAACCTGCAAACTATCTAGATCTCTAGATACACCTAAAGGATATGCTGCAAATGTCCTGGTGCCAGACACCACAGCACACCCCTAGAGGTTTTCTGGGGCTAGAGCTACCCCGGGGGCACAAGGGGCACCCAAAACCTATGTCGGTGTAAGAGTATGTGTGATGTGACCACTCAGGAATTTCTGTAAAATTACACTGACCAGAATGACTGTCAAAGGAGATGCAAGGTAAGTGATTACCAAGAGGCAAATGATTACTCAAGAATAGCATGTACAGATTCACTTACAGATCAGTTTGGAGTTTTTTAAGTTGTGATAGTAGTTTCATGGGGCTTCTTCTTGGTGATCTAAAGACAGAAACAAAGAATGGAAATACTTGGTAGAAAAACAACAAAATCAAATCAGTCCATCAATTGCCACATAGTTGATCACTTTCAATACAAGATCTCAACCCAAGGGGAAGTTCATTCTGATTAGCATGAGAGAGCCATTACCGTTTCTTTTATATAGCCTATTTTTACTAGAGAAAATAGGAAAAATAAGTAATTTAATTAATTGATTCACTTATGAACCGTGATTCTTTTGTGTAGTGATTCATGTATTGCCACACTGACTCCAGAGTTTAAAAAAAAAACTATTGTTCTATTTATATAACAGGTGAACTGGTCGATCGGTCAGTGACCAGAATTGGCTGGTTTTCTGTTTGATTGGTCATGACCGGTAATCAGCTGATATAAAGCAGATATAAACGATACTGTACAGATCGCAGAAGTTTCCGGGTGGCGCAACAGAAACGCATTTTTAGGGCGTCACATTACCAAAAATCGCAGATGTTAAAAGCCTCCGATCTGCTTTTTTCTACAAACTGTGAGCAAATTGGCCTCAAACCCACTCATTACACACACTTACACAAGTGTTAAAATACCGCACGCGCAAATTAGTCAAAAATAGCCCGCATTAGAAGCACAGCATGTCCATGTTAGAAACTCTTAACCACTCTGTCAAGTTGAGTTTTAATAATTTAGAGGCGTTTAAGTAGGTAAAGCATCGCCATTTCTTTATAATCCTACAGGTGGTGCACTCTGAACTATTTACACATTTTCATCCCTCATCCACATTTTCATGGACTTTACCAAGTATATCTTTTTGTAGCTTTTTATCTAATTTAATTTAAATGTTAAACTCTTGCATTTGAAGTTAGTTTCTATTGTTTAAATGCAAACTAAGTAAATACACTCTAACTAATGTTATAAGGAACAGGCTACATATAATTACTTGTTAAAACTTTTTTCAAGGTTTAAAATTGTTAGAAAATCATGGAAAACTGTAATATCGAATGGGGATATTTCTAAAAAATCATGATATTTAGAAAATCGCAATTTCAATAGAATGGGCACCGCTGATAATATCGTATCTGGAGGTGACTGGTGAGTCCCATCCCTAGTATGTGATTATTAAATCAGTTTATCTCTGTAATTATTATTGTTTATTTTATTTTTTCCAGCAGCTGCGAGCAGCAGGCATCACGGAGCTCCTCGGCATGTTGGTGCGGCCCAACCGTCAGCAGCTCACCTCCAGTCATCCAGGTTACTCAGGTGGAGCAATGAATCAGGAATCAGGACTGCACCTCCTCTCTTTCTCTCTCTCTCTCTCTTCCCCTTTTGTCTCTCTTCCCCCATCATTTGCACTCTCTCCTGGAGCTCACAGTCTCTCCTAACTTCACAGTCGATCATCTCAGAGAGACACAAACATGAGTTTCTTCTGGTTTAAAGAGAGAGAGAGAGACAAAGAGACATTATGGATGCCCACTCCATATAGAGACAGCAGAATGTCTGAGCATTAATTCAGATTGATAATATCTGCTCCAAGAGATGTCCAGAAGGTGATGAGACTTTCTGGATTTTAACCACTGACATCCAGCCATAGACTGCATCTCAAACATACGGATGAAGACAAACTTTTTATTTAATGTAACTTATCATGCACAGGTGCCAACATGTACAGTTTAGCCATAACATTTACATCATCAATTATAGGAGATGTTTTTTTTTCTTTTTTCATCTTTCTTCCTGCGCAGGAAAGAAAAAAAAAAGGCATGTTTGCTTTTGGTAGCTTTGCCTTTCTTCCTGCCACTTTTATCTGTGTGAACTTTGTCTTATGAGCCTTGGATTTGTGAGCCATTAGAAAAGAAGAAGAAGAAGACGCCGAGATTTTTACTTGGTTCACAGAATAAAGTTGTTGTTTATGAAGTAGCGCACGCACAGCAGGCTTTTGCTTTTCTGTTTACATGGGCAAAAAAAAGTGTTTTTTCTTATTTTAAATAACACAATTTTTTGCCCGCTAGGATTTTCTTGTTAAAAATGTTGGCACCTTTGTGTCTTGACGGTTCACTGTGTGACAATCCAGAGACAGAGAAAAAAACTGCCTTCGCTCCAAAATTCACAGTGGAGTGAAGCCCCCATGTGGCGAATGCAGATACTGCACTCATCTTCTCAGGAAGGACGCTCTTATGACAGACTCAGAGACTGATGATCCCCCCCGCACCTCTGTCCTCCTCCTCCTGCTGCTGCTGATGATGATTCAATTCTGCTGCTCCTGGCTTTTCATCAGGGCTTTGAAATGATGATGATGATGATGATGATGATGTCTAAATATTCCAGTTGGCAGGTCATTCCCAGCTGTCAGATTTAAGACTTCCCTAAGACTTTAAGAGTTTTGCCTTTCGTGTCTCTTCACTTCGCACTGTCATTGCCTCATTCACAGAAGAAATGCAATTCAGCTCTCTATAGGAGTAAAAATAGTATGCACATTGACAAACCTGCATTGATTAGTGTTTATTATTATTATTATTATTATTATTATTATTATTAATTTCCTACTGCCGTCTGAACGCTAAGTAAACTTACTTACCAAGTTTACAGCTCCAGATAATCAGCTCCCATCATTTGATTAACCAGATATAGATATAGGAGTATCTCTGGAAGGGAACAGAGAGAGGAAGAGAGAGCTGATTATTATCGCTCAGAGCTATTTCACGCACAGCGAAAGCAATTTGCAGTTAGTCACGTGACTCACTGGATGGCTGCGAATGAACGAATTGACCCTTTAAATAATTGAACGTGGTCAGTCCAAAGTCAGTGGAGTTTTGTTGTGCTTCAGTGTCGGTGTGGTCTCAAAGTTTCGTCAGCGTCAAGGCAAGTCATGGAAAAAGAAGAAAACAATACCAATAGCCTGGGGAAAAAAAACGGGTGTATTTTGTTTGTTTGTTTTTGTGCAAGTACCGCACCACGTTTAAGGCATTCGCTGGTAACATGTTGCACTTTAATATCTGCTGGAATTGTCAGATACGGTGCCAGCGTTTAGCCTAGCAGGCAAGACTTCCATATGTTTGAATGCTGCGTAGAGCTTCAACTGAAGCACAGTGCCTTTATCTGTACCCACTAGAATTCTGTGTATACACGCTTATAACCGTGCAGATCCTCCCGAAATCAACTTCCCTGCTAACATAGTGCCTTGCCTTTCTTCCCATTATGTCATTTCAAATACATGACATGTTGTGTTGCTGTGTTTCGTTTTGTTTTTGTTTTGTTTTCTCTATTTCCCCTTCCTTTAGGATTGATGCCAAATGACAGCTGAGGTGACTTTAGGCATTTAAACGATCCAAATAATACAGTCAAATCATTAACGTGGCTACTGACAAATAGGGTCACTCAGCCGTTATTGTGATTTCTAGGATCGTACTCTTTCCATATTTAAATGTAACAAAACATTTAATGTTTCAGATCATTATATATGATGATTAAATGTTAATTTTTTTTTCTGCACCAGTGATGATCAGATCCACATTAAGGTTGACTGTTTACTCCAAGACGAGGCCTCATGAAATAATACATTTAATAAATGAATCTTATGCAACTGTTTAGGAGATGCAATGTAAAAAGTTCTGTTCATTCTTCTTGACATTTTTCTTGTTTGTCGTCTTGTTTAACCACAGGGGGAAAAAAAGATTTTTTTTGCAGATGTTATAAAAATATATTTGGTTCACCTGGTAACAATATCTTTTATCTGTTAAAGTTAATAAAAAGTTGTCATAACTTTTGTATGGATTTGTCTCTATCTCCACACCTTTTTGGTTTTGCCACTAGGTGTCAGAAGTTACATGTCTAAACCACCTCCTGGAGACTTCCTGATCATTTACAGTAATTGGTTTGTATCAAGTTAGGCATTACTCATATGCTGCATTATTAATTTAATAGACGAAGTGTGATCAGAAACGCAACACAATACAAAACTCCT
This sequence comes from Heterobranchus longifilis, assembly GCA_028570985.1. NCBI lineage: Eukaryota > Metazoa > Chordata > Actinopteri > Siluriformes > Clariidae > Heterobranchus > Heterobranchus longifilis. Next base: position 9,873,539 of record JAOVVB010000008.1, on the reverse strand, counting down.
GTATTGGCTGGAAAAGAGCTTATGATATCTTATACACGTGTTTCTGCTGAAACCACCCCACTGTTTTCGAATTAATCCCTGCCCTACATTTTAATCCATCATCATGTTCACGACTTTCGAGGAACCGGGAGGACGTCTGGAACTGGGAGCAAGACAGGAATGCACCCGATGGAAAAGGCGCCACTATGGATGCCAAATGCACAGCAGTCAAACAAAATACTTAAGCACTGAAGGATGCCTGCAGTTCTACTCTGTATTAATAAATGTGTTTAAAGCCCACATGCCTGGTTACAATCCATAGACATTTCAGCATTTAAATCTTCTTTGGTGTGAAAAGATCCAGTGAGGACAGTTCTCTGAGCAAAAATACCCAGTTGATGTCAGAGGAGAATGGCCAAACTGGTTTAACCTGACAGAACATAACATCTCGTAAGAGGTTTGCTGAATAGCATCTCTAAATGCGAATACATCGAACCTCGAAGTAGATCTGCTACAGCAGCTGAGGACCACACCGCGTACCTCTTCTGTCAGCTGAAAACAGGAAACTGAGACTACAATTCATATTGGGTTGACCAAAATTGGACAATAGAAGACTGGAAGAACATTGTTTTGATGAGTCTGAATTTCTGCAAATTTAGCGTAAACGACATGAAAGCATCAATCCCTCCTGCCTTGTATCAACGGTTCAGGCTGGTGTAATGGTGCAGGTGATATTTTCATTGGGACACTTGGGTACTAATTGAGCCGAGTAGTCAAGTCTCATCAAGTAGGCTTTTATTGTCATTTCAACCATATACAGTTTAGTACACAATGAAACAAAACAACGTTCCTCCAGGACC
>JAOVVB010000008.1:9843254-9854958 GCA_028570985.1 Heterobranchus longifilis | reverse complement strand
ATATACCTGTATATATATACAGTATAGGCAAATCTATAGGCAAAAAACTTAAAGTTACTTTTATTCAACCAGCAAGTTTATATAAAAAATTATTTATTATTATTTTTTTTTTGGAAATAACACATGGAAATAACGCATGGAAATACACATCTCTATATCTGAGGTAAACATACCTGAGTACAACAAAGTCTCTGCTGGGGTGAGGAGCCATGCTGTTGAGAGCATACTGATACACTTCAGTCTGCTTGTCCAGTGTTTCCAGAACTCTCCACTGTAGGAGATCACTGTCCCACAGATGGCGCTCTCGCAGAACTCGGTTCAACAGCACAGACGGTGGAGCCTCGACTTCAACTGAAATGCGCCACCGCCGCAGTGGAGTTCCATCTCCAACCTGAGAGATAGAAACAGAAGTCAGTGTGTCTGACATAATGCGTGTGCTAACAGTAGGTCGTAACGTATACTGTAAGCATCTACCATAAGGTCCAAACATTTTAAAATGAGGCAAGTTTTTTTGGATGTTGGCCTCTGTACACCACCACATGATGCGAGCAAAACCAAGACTTAAATTGAATTAATTTGGGTGACTCATAAATATTGGAACAAACGGCTTGTTCAAGCAGTTGCATTGCCAGGTGTGGTCTATTCCCTGGTTACTCCATGACTTATTATGCAGATAAAAGGCATGGAGGTGGTTCTGAGTGTTACATTTACATGTGGTAGCTGTTTTCAAATTCTCTACATAAGGTCCAAAGAGGTGTCTATGCAAATGAAGGAGGCCAGCATTAGGCTAAAAACAACTAAAAACACTCACACAAGAACATACATACATACACATTTTTGCATGCCGTTTCATTACATAACCAGAGTGGTGTGTATTATTTTAGTATTTGGAGTAATAATAATACTGCTGGCTCCCTACTATCCGTAATCACTGACACACTCTCTTTAAAAACTGATTCGCTTTTCCTCCGTGTGCTTAGCAGGTTTTTGAAATCAGAAGTGGTGGTGGTTGCAGACGGTGATGAAACAGTGTGGCTACAGTTAGCAAGCACACAAAGAGAGACAGACAGACAGACAGGTTATTTTAATCTAGGGGTTACTATGTGCTAATACATGCTCAGTACTTTTGATACTTAGGAAATTTAAAGCTACGATTTTTGTACTTTTAATCGAGTAAGTGAAGGTAAGGACATGTTTACTCAAGTAAGGATTTGTGTACTTTGCCACTTCTAGTTCAGATGCTTGTACAGTGGACACAATGCATGATAGGTGCATCGCTTCCCTTCTTACACTGGCTCACCTATCAAATCACATGACCTTTTTCCATTGCTCCAAATCTTTATGCTGGATAGCAATCTGGAACCTTTTTTTTCTATATTCTTCTAAACGAAGTAAAGAGGACATTAACGTTTGTAAAAATTTGTAATGTAACTGCTCTTACCTTTTTGAATGCCAGCTCCACGTTGTCAATTGTGTGCTGGCTCACCCAGGACTTGGTCTTGTCTCTGGCTTCTTTTACTAGGATCTGGATTAGTCCCTCCATGTAGCAGCGATAGGAGCCTTCCTCTTCCTCCTCCTCTTCTTCTTCTTCCATATGCGGCTGTAGCTGTTTGCAAAGCTCATCCAGAGGGGGCGCTATTACCTCAGCATCCACGTAAGAGTTCCTTGACTGAGCAATCATCTCCTCAGGGACCTGTCGTAAAAAAAAAAAACAAGATGTGGATCACATCCCATCACGAGAAAGCTTACTTTGTACTGCACTGGCATGAATACTGAAATGAATGAGCAAATGCCATGTCTGCTGAACCGCATGGTAACAACCATACATTTTAGAGTTCTTAAAAACATTTTTCTAAACATCATCTTGGGATCATACTGTACAAATCATACCTGAAACTTCATAATGCATATTTAAAAGAAACTTTGAATACTATGTTCTGTTCACTTGTTCAATTTAACACTACCAAAATACTTACTTATTAATTTTTTTTTGCCAAAACATTCTTTGTTTCTATTAAAGTCAGAAAATGGATTCAAGATTAATTTCCTAATTTATTTAACCATTTTAATCATGTATTAGTTCAATGTATTTTAAATATGAATTATAATACATGTCACAAAAAATACAATTAGTGGTTTCTCTTTCTTTCGGTAGCTGAGGGTCATTAACACAGTCCACTGTAAAAAAAAAACAACTGAGCTTAAAATCAGTGACATGAAAATACTACTGAGATAATTAATAAAAATGAATCCAGAATCTCTTTAACACATCCATGGATTTTTTTTATACCTCTCTGTAGGGTCGTGGGGGGAATGGAGCTTATCACAAGGTACAACGCAGATTAAGTGCCGACCCATCACAGGGCGCAAGCACGCTGATGGACTGTGGGAGTAAACCAGAAAACCCAGAGGAAACCCACATGCAATCTCTGCGCTCACAAACTGGAGGTACCCCAACCACTGTGGCATCATTTAACCCAACTCTCAAATCTTATTTGAAAATCTGCTTTGGTCTCGCACTGCATGATTTATCTTGAATGCTTTTTAGCCCTTATTTAAACTTCTTCATCCATCTGTACATATTGCTTTCATCCATGGTGTCATCTCTGTAACCAGTCTACAGTCTAGTCTACGGTTCTTGCAAGTTCTCACATTTTCCCTGTTGAGCTGGCTGTTAAACACAACATAATGTTTTGTACAGTATTAGTACAAATATAATTTGGCACTTATTACACTTACCACATTAGTATTTTATTAAAAATTAATTCCTTTTTTTGCACTTTATTTTACCCTTGAACTGTGTCCTGTACTGAGCTTGTGTTTGTAGTAAAATGGTACTGTCTTGCACTGTTTCTTCTTGTATTTACAGTTTAATTAGTAGTTGTATATGTAGCACCATCCTGGGGAACATGGTTTCATTTCACTATGTATGGTCCCTGCTGTATATAGTTCAAATGACAATAAATAAAGTACTCAATTTGACTTTGCAAGGATTACTCAGTGGTCTAGACGATGTCATGCAATTGTCTCACATGTTTGAAGAGATGAGTCTAACCTCAAAGAGTCGGTTACACTCTGTGATCATGTGGGCAAGCCCCTGAGTGGCAGCGAGGTTCTCATTGAGATCCTTTTGGTCAGGGCGTCCTGTGGCATACTTCCGCTGGATTGACCTGTGAAAAAGAAGTCAATTAATACTGCAATAAAATAACCATAGGCACGTTCAGGTTTTTTTATTCAAGAAGATAAAGTGTACTGATGTGTACAAAGTGTACAAGGTTATGTTCAGAAAGGGATAGAGAAAATAATATTCATGCCTGATACCTTGGTGAAAGGTTGTCATTCTTCATAAGGTTCAGATGAAAGAGAGATGGGGCGAGGCACACAGCCAGGTTCATAGGCGTCATCTGGTTCTCCTCTACGGAGGAAGTGACATCACTCAGAAAACACAGCAGGGTCTGCAGCACTTCACGGTTCTCATCAGCCATTAGCATAATGGCAGCTCGCACTGCCTGCAAGCGTTGCTCTTTAGGGACATCTAAAGGGAAAGACAATAGAAGCAAGAGAAGGAGATCTGTGAGACGCTTCATGCTTCATGCCATGTGCTGTGTATTAGTGTGAGAGTCATGCGCGGTCAACAAACTTACACTGATATATATGGAGAAAGGTCTCTCCGAGTTTGCTGGTGAGCAGCGGCTCAGGAAGGTCTCGGAAAAACTGCTTTACCATGTCGGCTACGTCGTATGCACACTGATCCTCATAGTCTACGCTCTCTGGAGAACTTTCACACATCTGTCTCAGAGCCTGAATGCGAGACTTCACACCAGACTTACGGAAAAGCCCCACCTGACAACAAAACATCCTTGAAAATGAGTGCACTTTATAGTAGGATGTCTAGATCCTTATTACAAAATAGCATTAATTCATTCAATATACTGTACCTGGTCGAGGCATTGTCTCCGGAGGTAGCGCAGTGCCAGCTGCAGGCAGAGAGGTAGAGGTTGGCCATAGCGATGCACATGGACAACCAGAGGAACTCCATACACACCCTTATCCCTGTATTCTGGTCCCTTCATCCGCTTCATGAACTTTGGGACTGACCTAAGGAGCAGGGTTAAACCTGATTAAACCTGTGTCCACTGGGCCTGTTGATCTTTCCTTTTACATTTTTAAGATAGCAGAGATTATAGCCTGGATTCTGGATTCTACTCTGTTGTCCACATAACATTCTATGCAGAGAAACACTGAGAGTGTTCAGAGCAGTTCTGCTTCATTCTGATATAGCCTGATAATTACTGTTGGTACAGTAGAAGGAACCCTGCAAGAGTACCAAACTCACACAAAACCTGTACTTGCAACTTGGCATGGATGTCCGGATGCCCTAGCTCAATTTGTAGTTCTAGTAGAGCAGATATGACTACTGATTAGCGCTGACTAGCATAGTGGGACAATGGAGAGTAAGCAAAAAAAAAGAAAACACCAGATGTGAATCATCAACACATACAGTATCAACTGATATGAGGATCATTCAAGGTAGGATCCAAAGCACTAGAATGCTGAGCCAGTGATCCAAACATTGGCAAGTATTTTCATGACAATTTTATGGTTAATGAAGCTGTGGAATAGGTTATAAAGGATCGGAACTGATGACTGACTGGTCTAGAAGCATGCAGCTTCACAGTAACCATGCCAAGAGAGAAGTGTGAATATGTGCCAGGACTTGCCGTGGCTTCTGGGTATGAAAACGAGACAAGTGAGTGACATTGAGTCAATGTTGAGAGGCTGAGAAGAGAGAGATATTGGTACAGTATGTCATCTGCATAAGTCATCTTTGTTAAACATTTATAAAGCATTGATTTTGCAGCTGTTATTTTGGAGGTGAACTTTAAAACAAGTGATTAGTATAATGAGATCAACATGTAATATCAGTTTCTTCCACGTTCTCTCAGCCATCCTTAATAGCCTTGTGATATAAGACACCCGATATGGAGGAAGCCATTAGGAACCATGTTGTGAACTGGAGAATTGATGGAAAGTGAGCAGACAAACTGAAGGAAAGATACTGGTCTAGAGTTTTGTATGCAGGGTACAGAGTTGTGGAAGAAGGAAGAAGGAACCTGTATATTGTGATAATTGAGGGAAGCACTACAGAGACTGGATAGCTAGAGAGGCCTGTCAGAGCTTGAAAGGTAGAATGTGCTAATGTGTTGAGTGGAGAGGGATTACTGTGAACTCCGTCGTTGAGGGAGGTTCAGCATGGTGTCTGTTTAAGGGGCAGTGATAAGAAGAAGATTAGTGGAAGGATGCAGGAGAACCATAGCATGTTTAAATATGAGTCTATCAAGCCTCAAAGGGGAGTGAAACCGGATCCCATGATGTTGGTTTGCCTCAACACAAAGAAAACTGCCCTGTGGTCCTGGCAGTTCTAGAAAGATTTAGAAAGATCTAGAAAGATTCACTGCATGTACTTCGATTATTTAGTTAGTAAGTGCATGCTCAACAGTGCTCATTTTTAGTCTTGTCTTTGATTATAAAGTATCTGGCAAACATTTGACCAGCCCCCGACAAACACACCAAAAACAAAGTCATTAGCATTAGACAAAACAAGCATCTGCAAGACATTCTATTAGGTACTAGTAAATAGTACGACATTAACGAAACAGTTTTACAGACCTAGCATTATATGCAACTAGAAACTGTTTCAGTATGGTTTATTCTTTAATGTAACTAAACAAAAAAATACATTTGATATAAGAAGAAAAATGGGCAGTTGAACTAAGTTGAAGGGATTATATTGTAAGACAGAATGATTATATTTTCCTATGAAAGCGCATTGTATTTTTGCTAAAAGCTCTACTATTTTATTCCCTACATAAGAAACTATCTACCTATCTAGACAGATACATAGAGACAGACAGACCGATAGATAGATAGATAGATAGATAGATAGATAGATAGATAGATAGATAGATAGATAGATAGATAGAAGAAATAGAAAATCCTTTTAGGAGCTACAGTTAAAACATCTTTTGGTACAGTAAATATTGACACTGTATCACTCACCACGTCCAGCCATGCTTGTTGGACATTGAATATTTCTCCATGATGGCTGTGAGGCGCAGCAGTGAGAATTTCTGCAGCAGGCTGAGCTGACCTGCTGATTGGCTGGAGATCTGTAATGAAGTTCCTGATTGGCTGAGGCGATTGGATATTCTAAAGCTTGGCCACCTGAGACTAGGGTACATAGGGATTGTCAAAAATATTATATTTATTACAAAAGAATTATACAATACATAATTACAGTAAGACAAGAAACATCCCACAATGTCCATAACAATTCCTCTCGCATACCTTTGCTTGAGAAAATATCTATTAACTTCATTGAAATTAACAGATTTCAGACATCATGTCTCAATATTAATTAAAAAAAAAGCAACACAGTGTTTACAAACTTTTAAGAATTGTTAGGGCTATACGAAGAGAACAAAAAGTGTCATGTGAATATGGCAAGGACCCATTGTTATCTGGACTGCTGGATAACATTACCTTTAATGTGAAATGCATAAAAAATGAAAATCCAAGGACAGAATGATCTCTTACCGAGGACGAGTGAGCGATGCACCAACTCCTGAGTCCCGCCTCTCTCTTGTACTTGAAACATCTGTTTCGTTTAAAGACATTCCATCTCTGTCTCCGTCACTAGGTGTGTTCACTGAGGTCCCTTCAAAATCCAACGTGATTTGACTGGAAGACTGAGCATCCATCATTGCATGGTCCTGCCCCTCCTCACCCTCATCGTCTCCCTCAGGCAGCACGTTTTTGGACCAGTGATCAACAATTTGCTGCAGGCCGTTCACGTGCTGCAGAATGTCATCCAGGTGTGGGAACAGGTCCTCCTCCTTCTCCAGGTCCATCAGATCTCCTGTGCTGGCATACAGGTGTGAACCTGGTACATTGTCATAAATGCTAATGCGGCTGCTTCGTGGGCAATAGCGTGTCATGGATCGGTTCTCTCGCCCTGCCCATTTCCTGTTCCTCAATTGCTGATGCTTCTCTGATTCTTGAACCCTCCATTTTTCTCCCTCCCCATTGGCTGTAGTCAAACTCTCTATGGACAGTGCTTTGGGAAAAGTTCCGGGTTTATGGTCCTTTGGGATGTGTACCATCAGATCCTCATAGGAGTGAAATTCATTTGTGCGATTTTGTTCTGCTGATCTTCTCCTCTGTGTGTCTGGACAAAGCACATTCAGATTTTCCAGATACATGCCTGCTCGCTTGCTGGTGTTGTGTGCTTCTGTAACATGCTCCGTCAAGATGGGTGTGCTCTCAATGCTTCTTTCGATCTCAGATTGGCTGGTCTCCTCACTGGTAGTGAAAATGGACAGGCAGTTACTCGCAGTGGGTTTGTTTTCACAATCACCTGGCACTCCATTTAAATTCTGAATGCAGTGTAGGGTTCGTAAAGCCTCTGGTTCACTCTGCAGAATCGGCCCACTAATGGTCATGGATCGCCGCTCTGGACATGACCTCAATGCTCCCCATGAGCGGCCCAATGTCTCCACGCGTCGAAGAAAGTCCTTAGCGCGTGTGCGCCCATGTCGGCCACTCTTCGCAGGAAGCGTGTTGTAGTGAGGCAGATCTTGGTACAGGGGCATGCTTAGTGGGCTGAGGGATGCAGACTCAGGCATAACAGACAGTGAGTCCTCACTGTGCAGCGAACAGATCTCAGGTTCACTTAGATCGGTCAGAACACTCTCACTGCTCACAGTCCTCCGCCGATCTCTTGCCCCCAGGATGAAGTCGGAGTCCTGCAGGCGAGACCAGCGGCGGCTTCCCCACTCAAATGTCCATCTGTTGCTGATGGCTAGCAGGTCGTCCGAGTCCGAGTCCTCACTCTGCAAAAGACAAGTGTGATTGCTTATTTCTATAAGAGAAACTGAAATTTAAAATGGCTTTTAAGAATTGTGTAAAAATACAGATGGGTTACAATAAAGAAAAATAAGAAGAAGAACTTGTGGCTCTGTTACAATGTACTGCATTTCATTAAATTATGTAAATCATATAGCATAGTCTTTAAACCAGATCTTAACCCAATCTAACAACTATGTTTTCACTACTATCATTAAACACCAACTGAGGAAATATTATATTATTTTTGGAAGAACAGTTTGACGCAACAAGATTGGAGATTGCGTGCCAAGGTACACTGAAGTGTTTTCCGGTAATTTGTCCTAGCCCAAAACTTTAGCAAATGAAAAAGGGCATACAGAAGACACAGACATAACAAGACTTTCAGTAGAACCTGGTGAGTCAGTCCAGAACAGCACAGTGGCAACAAACATAATTCTGAAAAAAATCTGTTATTGTATTAAACTGAAGCGGACAACACTAACACTTCCTTTAGACGAGATGGAATATCCTTTCCAAAAAGCTGATGATTCATGACTCCATGGAACTAACTTTCTCCCACGGTCATAGTAATCATTTATTCAGCTCCAATAACCTGTCCAGAGTCACTGTGAATCCAAAGCCTTTCATCGAATAATCTGATTAAATAGCCTTTATATGTTTAAAACATGTTTAAATCTTAAATTTGGAGAGGGGAGGGGATTTGAATTTTATGGGAAGGCAAATATAATGGAAGTCAGATAAAGGCTATTTTCAGTGCCTTTACAGTGGTGGCCTATAGCCTTGAAAAAGCTGTTTTAATATTAAATAACATTAAATAATGACAATCAAGACAATAAGTATAATTAGTTATTTTATACAATGAAATTGCTATTAAACCATCAAAATTTAGTATCAGGTCTTACTCATTAAAACCTGCTATTAGACATCTGCAGTACTCTAGTGTCACTTGTTCAATCTATGCCTGCTTGATTGGTTCCTGAAGATCATGCACAGTTTCTTGACTGCCACTGGCTTTTTCATCATTCTTCAACAGTTTTTTATTGGGTTTAGGTCTAGAGATCCAGCATATGGCTCTACAAGGTGATTGCCATTGTCACACAGCCAATTTTCAATAGGTTTTAAGTTAATTAGTGCAACTCTTTATCCAGACAGGCTAGAACTAATTAGTATAATCACCTATTTATATAGCACACATATGGCATATGTTGTCTTAATACTATTGGCCTCCTCTGTATTTTACTATTAGTTAAATGTACAATTTATATTACATCACCATAAAGAACATTTGATGACGTATGGTTGGATTGTTTCTAGGTCAATTAAGTAAATAAATACTGAAGAGTTGCTTTCATTTAGAACTTAAAAGAAGCAGTAAGAAGCTAGGCATGGTTGGGAAATTGAAATGTCAAATTGTAATATCCATCATACCAAGCAAAATTAGTTGGATAATCCTTGACCTCTTGCGCTGTTTAGATGTGATGTAAAAACACTGCCCATTTATATAATACCACACTCACCATCTATGGCCCTGAAAAAGAGAATGATAATTTAGTAACTTACTCTCTTCTTAGGAAAGCCCACATCCAGTTTCATGGAGGCACACTTGTTCAGAGTTTGAAGCCGCCTGGAAAATACACAGAGACCAAACGTCAGTCACTGGAGCATCAATTCAGCTGCAAAGTGAGTCGAAAGAAAAGGCAGAGCGCTATGCAGATCTTCCACGCAATGTCCCATGAACCTAAGCTGGCCCCTCCCATACTCAGGTGTAGGAATACCCATACCAGATATCCGATTGGCTGATGGGATGATGAGCAGTGGTGGGCCTGTCAACCAGAAGTCCCACTTTCTGTCAGAGAAGGAAGGAGATCTCTGAACGTGGGGAGGAGCTGATTGGGCATTCTCCTTCTACTCTTTGAAGTCAGCCTTAAGAAAGTTTTAACATTCTAGTCTGTCTGATCTTCACCCCAGGAGCAGGGCTGTCCACTCCTCACATATACATACACACGCACACACACACACACACACAAATACACACCCGATGTGTAAATCAGAGTGAGAATTTACAGACACACTATTTCACTCATAAAACATTGGCACCGTCATCCCATAAACATGTCCGTGACATGCGCCAGTTAACGCCCTCTGTGTCTTAACACCACTGGCGTAATGTCAATGCTATTTTCTCAACCTCATTAAGAGCTTGATGGCATCGTTTTATCCATATTAAACATCAGGAGCCCAGACTGGCATGGTTGTGACCAGAACATGCCCTGTGCTCTATTATAATCATCATTGTTCCCACAGACTTCACTGCTCAAAAGAAACGTGCGAATGTGTGTTCAGTGACAGTAAAGCTTTCAGATCCCACTCTGTCATTACTGTCATTAGGGAGGGTACTGAACCTGCTAGAAAGCCTCACAGCTATCGCTTACTCACACACAAACACATGGACAGCCATCTGTTAGTGTGTAGCGCCAGCCCTTGGCCCCCTGAGGCTCCCTCAGGCCTGCAAGAGGACATCAGAGCGAGCTCCAGAGGGGGAGACATTAGGGATCAAAGCGGCAGAGACAGGGGCAGACTTTATAGAGGACACAGGTCAGACAGCTCCAGAGGTGGGGTCGCCACCTAGGGCCAGCACAGGCTTTCCCGTGACTGGAGATATGTGGCTTTTCTTTTCTTTTTTGGTCTCATTTTGCATGCTTGATAAAAAAAACAACATTTTGATCTCACTGCAGAGCTATTTCAGTAAAATAATTCAATTTGATCCTATTCACACACTGTACACACTGTACTGATATTATTTAAACTGTACTGATATCATTTATGTTTGCATGTCACCTATCACTATGAAAATCAATGCTGCTGTGCTGACCAGTGGCTTCAGATAAGCATAACATTAGATAATTGATTTATTATTTTAAAATAATGATTATTTTATTTTGTTTAATTAATAGCATATTATTATTAATCAAATCTAAAGGCAAAATACAAAATAATAGTGGAAAACTCATAATTTCAACTCAACAGCTAATTCAAGTTAATTCAAGCATATTAATACAATTTCATTTTTCAAATGAACAAAATGTATCAGAGGAACATCAATCACAATCGAAAATTCGTTACAGAAACACAATCATTAACTAAATTACTTGGAATAAAATGAACTTACAAATTTGATTTTCCTATTTAGAAATATGAAAACATTTATTGAATCCTGGATTGAACAATTTTTTGGACACACATCTACATACACACACAGAAACAAAACATGGCTCTTACCGGCACAGTGGCTCCACCAGATCTTTATCCAGGAAGTCATGGTCCTTTTCTACAGCAGTTATGTCAATAGGAAACTGAGAATCTACAACAGAGACACCAGGTTGTAAAAATTACACAAAAGTAGATGGCTGCAGGAGAACACTAGAAAGTTCATCTATAGTTCTATAAGCGTCATTCAGACAGCGGGACATCATTTTGAACATGAACATCTTGTTCAGTCTGTAGCAACAGGAAGCAATTGAAGCAATTTACATTATTAATTAATTGTTAAATGCCATTATGAGACAATAGTATTATGTATAAGCGGTTTAGTGGCTTAGTGGTTAGCACTGTCGCCTTGCACCTCCAGGTCCTGTGTTTGATTCTGCATCGGGTCTGTGTGCATGGAGTTTGCATGTTCTCCCTGTGCTTGGTGTGTTACTCCCACAGTCCAAAGACATGCAGATTAGGCTAATTGGCGTTTCCAGATTACCTGTACTGTGTGAATGTTAATCAAAAGTCCTACCACGGTTGTACA
>JAOVVB010000008.1:9829014-9839399 GCA_028570985.1 Heterobranchus longifilis | reverse complement strand
TTGGTTTGTGCTCTGACATGAACTGTCAACTGTGGGACCTTATATAGACAGGTGTGTGCCTTTCCAAATCATGTCCATTCAACTGAATTTACCACAGGTGGACTCCAATTAAGCTGCAGAAACATCTCAAGGATGATCAGGGGGAACAGGATGCGCCTGAGCTCAATTTTGCAAAGGCTGTGAATACTTATGTACATGTGCTTTCTCAATTATTTCTCAAGTAACCTTTTTTCATGTTGTCATTATGGGGTGTTGTCATTATAAGGCTGTGACATAACAAAATGTGGAGAAAGTGATGCGCTGTGAATACTTTCCCGATGCACTGTAGGTGTGAAAACACTCTTAAAAACTTTGTAGAAATATTCGAAGTCAGTCATGCTTTAATACAAACTCCTATTCCAAACCTCACACTAATTTGTGCTATTCTATGTTCTTACGATTTTACACGCGTTGCTGGTTAAATAATGGAAAGATTATCGGACGCATGTGTTACTGCAGGTTTTTAGAGCAGGTCACTGCTGAGAGCGGATTCACTTTTTTTTCAGGTAAAGCATGTGCCAGATGAATGAGTGGAAATGCACATAAATCAATCCTCACTGGCTTTAGTTACTCTGAAGTGTAGGAAGTCCGTCCAACAACAACAAAAACACAATGCTACTGAGATAGTGCTGGTGTGTGTGTGTGTGTGTACTTGAGTTTAACACAGTATGACTCACTGACTGTAATCCTCCCACTGTAAACACCAGACTATTCCCTGACTGTTCTCCAGGAATGGAAAATCACTTAGTAGATACTAAAATAAACAGTTAGCACATAGCTAGATTTAAATCATACTCAGTCCCCTGACACACACACACACACACACACACACATACATACACACAAGATTCTAAAAGTGATGGATGACTTGCCATAATAATCAGTTTACCATAATGCAGTAAAGCATGTGATCACTTTCCTGTTACCGCTGAGAATTTCAGCTGAAGCAATGAGCATCTCTCTCTCTCTGTGTGTGTGTGTGTGTGTGTGTGTGTGTGTGTGTGTGTATGTGTGTGTGTGTGTTTGTGCACTGATGGGAAAGGAGGGGCAGTTATTTGAGGTCACACTGTAGACCCTCTATCCAGTGCGTATGTACGTGACCTCAAAGGAAATCCAACACACACACACACACACACACACACACACACACACACATATCTGGACATCCTCCATTTTCCCACACATGCTGAAGTACTTTCAAGATGAAGATTTGAGCTCTTCTCAAGCACAACTCTGGAATTCTTGTGTGATGAATCTCTTTAAATCCAGCTCACTGCGGCATATTTAGGTTTTATTGCTGAAATCTAGGGCGTGCTTTAATTTAACATTTAAGAGTTCATTAACAAAAAGTGCATTAATGCATTATTAATAACATTATACAGTACCTCTTGATCCATGAACTCTGAGACACACTCAGGATAAAAACGTCATAAATGGCACACTCTTCAGTTCCACAGCATGACATAAGTACATTACCACTGTAATTTAGAATAAAGCTGCGGTGTGTTATGATATAAAAGGCTGAGGTGTAGAAAATTAGGTTTTACTGTTGAAATATATTTCCTTCATGCAGCCGTATTTCTCAGTAGTCATGCACAGGGCCGTGAGCTCGTTCATAAGTTAATTAACGAACATCTGGATTTATTAATCTTCCTTAAACTCTCTGATCTTTTGATATGAAGTTATAGATTTTTTCTTAAATATTGTGTGTTTCTTTAATCCTTTTTGCCTCCTTTTCTGTCTGTGAGCCCTCCTCTAATCCTGTAGTGTCTGCGGCCCACGACCCTCGCCTCAACAAGGGAAGAATGGATCACCAGTCAAGTCTACACTTGAGTGAAGTGTGTATAACCTGCCACCCTCCTGTTTTCCCTGTCCCAGAGTGAGGATTGGAGGTGAAACAATTGAGATCTGTTGTAATGAAACCTAAAATTGTCTAGAGAACAAGCACATTATAGAGGAAGGGACAGACAGACTGTGTGTATAGTATCACGATTAGAAGATGGCACGAGGAGATTAGATGAAAACATGTGAATCTGCTACTGAAGTGGCAAAAAGCCACGCTTGAACCCCACATGCTCCGAGCACCTTACAGTGGGGTGAACCAATGCAGGAAAAGCCAATGCAGTACAAATCATGAAAAAAGTTCATGTTGACCACAACAGAAATGCACCAGATCACCCAGTGCACCACAGCCCTCCCCGAACGGGGCTTAGCAGGCAAAGAGCCCAAGGCTGCCGAGCTCCCCAGATCCCAATCTGATTAAACACATATGGGATGCACTGGATAAACAAGTCTGATTCATGAATGCCCCTCCCGAGATCCCACAGCCACCAAAGGATCCGCTGCCAACTTCCTGGTGTCAGGCAGCACAGCACACCCACAGCGCGGTCTTGTGGAGTCACACCCTGAGGGGCCAGAGCAGCCCAGATGGCACAAGGGGAACCCAAGTGGTTTTTAATGATAAAGTTTTTAATTTCATGGCTGATCAGTGTATAGACAATGTGGCTGGGAGAAAAAGTCCTCATATAAGGACATTCAGTGTTAAATTAATTAATTTATTTATCCTCTATACCTCTATATCCTATATATGAGCCACTCACCTCTCATATCTTCTAGTCTGAGTCGTTCGTTCTTTTAAATCTATTGCACTGCATAGCGTCTATGGGAGTCATGTGACAAAAGAACGACCGATTCGAACCAAAAGACTCAAAGGTAACTAACCATTTCTGTTTCCTGTACATAACCTACGGAGGTTTTGCGATGCTTTGCGCATGCGCACCCAGTAGAAAATCACTCTCCAAGACTACTCAGTCTTCTCAGTCACGTTAAAGACTCGATCAAAAAGAACGAATCGTTTACTAGGATTTAGGGATGAATATATACAGTAACACTGAACTATGCCATTCACACCAACAGGGGACAGCAATGAGCAACAATAACATTAAAAGGCATGCAGTGCTCACAAAAGATCAAAAAAGATTAAATCAACACAACAGGATTTTCGAGTTAATTTGCCTGCGAGATAAAACTGCTAGCTGTTAGCAAACAGTGTCACATTAACTCATGATACCGAGCACCAGGGAATCTCACCCACGCTCTGTGGACGGGGACCAGCTCTTGGATGCTGCTGGTCTACAAACACCAGCCTTGTCTTCCTATGACATTTGCGGCTTGATTCGATGATAATTTCACATGGGTTTCATTAGACAGACGTGAATCAAATGCTCCTTTGTGTAACCGCTAAGATACACTGCCTCACTGTATAAGCAGTATTGCTAAAACAGGAACCATTCACTGTGTACAAAGACGCCGACTCTTGCAGCATGCCATAGCACGCTGCCAGTATGATTTATTCATACTTACAGGTATGAAGTTACACACAAAGACACACAGATAAAATCATGCTGAAGGAGAAGACTGCGTCAGAAGACGAGAAGTACACACCCATGTGAACTGAGGAGGATTTGAGAGCAAGTTTAATTTTCACTGAAGCTCATTAACCCGAAAAAAAGGTTTGCACTAAAACTCTGCACTTTAATGGGAACAAAAAGCCGAAAGCTGGATTGTGCATTATTGCAGTGTTTGCTTCCGCCATAACGGCCTCATCGTAATTCGATTGTTTTTCCGTTTGCAGGTAGTAACAACATAAATGTCCCAACAGTGAACTGTGAATAATGTAATCTGTTTCAAAGAAACCATTATTGCAATATGTTAAATCAGAACACGAGTGTTAGTAGCACCAATAAACGTGTCTAATGTACAGTAGACTCTGGTTGGATAAAATACTATACATGTTGTTAGAGCATGCTGGAGCAAGGACAGACACGTTCTGTGATTTCCCAAGATCCTGCAGGACTACACAGCTCAGTCGAGACAGCATCCAGCCAGTAGCATCATGTCAGCATTGCAGAAGTGCCTCTGAGGCCAATCAATGTCCTGTGCAGTATAAGTGGTTAAAGAAAAAGACTCAAAAAGGAGCACCGTCTACTATGATGTTAAGATCTTAAGAAACCTTCTTGCTTTATCACACATTTACATTAAGCAGACATTTTCAGCCAATTCCCAGGCTCAATTCCCATCTATGTGTGCATGGAGTTTTAATGTTCTCTCCATGATTGGTGAGTTTCCTCCTGGTACTCCGGTTTCCTCCCACACTCCAAAGACATGTAGGTTAGGTTAATTGGTGTTCCCAAATTGCCCGTAGTGTGTGAATGAGTGTGTGAGTGTGTATATGTCTGTGTGCCCTGTGATGGATTGGCGCCTGTCCAGGGTGTACCCTGCCTCGTGCCCTAAGTCTCCTGGGATAGGCTCCAGGCCCCCGTGACCCTGTATACAGGATAAAGCGGTAATGACGATGAGTGAGAGTGAGTATGTTTAAGCGTGTGTACAGTATATGTGTATGTGCTTGTTTGCAGCCCTGTGACAGGTTGACAGTCCATCCAGGGTGTACCCAGCCTTATGCACTAAGCTCCCTGTGACAGGATGAGCAGTAGTGAAAATGAGTGGATTAATACAGAGTTTCAGATTAACAACTCAAAGGTGAGCACATAATTTTTAATCCTTTAAATAAAAAAAAAAAGAACTATTCATAAAAAAACTAAGACAAACATATTACGTTTAGAATAAACTGGAAGGTCGAATGATAATTAATGCTCTTCACGGAATGTAGTAAAATGCAGGACAAAACAAAACCCAATCAAATAATTATTAACGCACGGAAATTGTGGAAAGGATTCAGTTAAACTGCCACCAAAAATAATGAAAAGCATGCATTTCTAAAAATATGATTCATTTGTTTTATAGAACTGCGCAATGAATCGCACACCTCAGAACCAGCAGTTCAAAGTCAGACGTAAGGTAGGTCTCTTTCAGCCATAGAGAAAGCTCCTGAGCAGAACAGAACTGAGACAGCAAAACGTGGGCCATTAAAGTACTCTGTGCACCTTTATTACCTCGCCCTATCTTCTGAACCAGCTGCTTACGGGCGACGATTCGGGCCAAACGTAATCCAGATCGTCTGTGATGACTGTCCAGCCTCAGGTAAATGTCCTGAGTTTCAGGTGTCATGCTCACAAAATGCTCAGCTTCCGTACATTCATCTGGTAATTCCAGTGTCATAACATCCATCTCTCTCTCTCTCTCTCTCTCTCTCTCTAATCTCTAATCTCTCTCTTGCTGCTACCGATGTCCACAAAAATGTTGTGGATACCTTCAGGAGGTGTCTGTCTTTCTGCGTGCCTTATCTCCTGGACACTCCTTTAGCTTTCACACAGTGAGACGCAGCTGTTCCACATTCCACAGTGCTGAAAAACACACTTCCACTCGATCTGGGAGTAGCGTTAAAACCTTTTCCCATTCCTTTACAAACACGTACACACGCACATACACATGAACCCAGCTTTCATCTCAGCACAAAACACTCCTCTCTGATCTACCCACCTCACGGTCATGTGACTGAAAGACGCGCCAATAAGGACAGGATAATGGAAGAAGAGCCTCAGCCAAAATGTGAGGATGAAAATAAGGTGTGAATGGAGTTGCATGTGGTTCTGTATGTGCAGGTGTTCATTTATCATTAATAAAATTAATCCAACATAAGACTAAACTTAACCACAAAACCACCTGAGATTAGATCATATTTCCATATTTGCATTATATGGACAAATGATATATACCCATGTTTCATTTAGACCAGCAGGACGAAAAATAAAGATGTGAGGAATTCAACAAAGCGAAGACTTCCCTCAGCAGTAAGGAATGTGAAATTTTGTGAAATTGGTTCTATTACAGAGAAGCAGATCCCCACTTGTGGTATTTAATGTAAGTAATTGGAAAGTAATTCCAAAGTAATTGGAATTTGTCGTTATGATTTATTCAATCATAAATCAGTTTCATTTAATCTGATTCATTGGATAGATCGTGCACAGAATTCTTAACTAAATCAAGGTGAATGCACTTTAGCTAAACAAAGGCAACCTCCATATTTTTGCTGCGTGATTGAGTTTGTGAGTGACAAAAAGCTGACATTGCACTATACACACACACACACACACACACACACACACACTGTTCAATAAGCGCTGCACAGTAAATCTGCAACGCTATACCACTTATTCCTCTTTGTCTTGGTGTGTGTGTGTTCTTGCATGGCATTAACATATAACTATACACTTGCTTGCACACACACACACACACACACACACACACTCCCACTGTGCAAATGAGTTTATGATTTATGACTAGGTTGATCCTCATGTTGTTTGTGATGCCCTGCGTTCTCCCTGGCTGAAGGAGCTCACTAACATTCCTCACTGCATGCCTGCACTCCTGGAAAATACAGATTTAGGACCTGCTTGTCTCTGTTCATCTTTATTAAATGAGGACCATGAATAAAAAAAGCAGAATATATCACGTGCAAATTAACTGATCACGGACCAGCAACTGATGTGGATTATGTACTGTACAGGAGCCTTTAATATCTCTTAAATCTCATAATCAATGTAAAAATGTTCTACTGAAATCCCACACCATGGCAAAGCTGTGTTCTTAATAAGCTTCCTGATACTAATGAGACAAGACTCAGTCAAAACCTGCAGGCAACTGATTAATGCTTTGAGGTCACTGACCCCTAGTGGCTGCAGCTTTCAATTAAATTTTATTTATTTATTTATTTATTTATTTATTTATTTTCAATCCACTGCATGCCTGCACTCCTGGAAAATACAGATTTAGGACCTGCATGACCTGTTTCTATCATCTTTGTGCCTTTTCAAAGCATGACATGAATCTCCAAATTCATATCTGCAAACATTTATCTTTACATATCTCTATGTATCATTACTCAGTGCAGGTGGGACTCTGCTTAATCCAAGCCCACCTGAGTAGACATTCCACATTCCATAATCATACCGACTGAGCCGGGAATGGGAATCCCCAAATTCCACCTGCATTAAATTACTCGCAAAAAAGAGATCACAAAAACACACAGAGTTTTATAAATTTTACACTACATTTACATTGCTATGATGATCATAAGAAAAAAAAAAATAGAAAAAGATGTTGATAAAAGAGCCGTGGTTCAGCATTACCATACAATATGTCGTAGCCTTGGTATATACATTTAGGAAAAAAAATAGCTGAATAAAATTATATTAATCATGATGCAATCTTTGCAACACTAGTATTAAAAAGTGCCTTATAATTCTTTTATCCTTATTAGATATGCATACCTACGTAAATAATAATGAGAATAGTTATGTGCCTAATTTTAAAAAATGTTGGTTAGTAGTCCTCCTCTATTTCTAAATCTTCGTCTATTCCACTTTATCTTGTATACAGTGTCACAAGGGGCAATATCTCAGGAGGCAATCTGGACGGGGTGCCAATCCATCATAGGACACACACACACACACACACACACACGCTCATTCACCCACAACAGGCAATTTGGGAATTGCCAATTAACCTAATCCAAATATGTCTTTGGACTGAGGCAGGAAACCAGAGCACTTGTTGACCAAAGATTTGCAATAAATTGTTATATAGATAGCCTAGTGATTCTTTATAAAGACAAGGGTGATAACTACATACTGTAGATTTGGACACAAGGGCACAATGCAACAGGTAGAACTTGGGCTTTGTGTAGCTTGAAACCTATTTTAAGATTAAAAATAGGTTAAGATTACAAAAGTATTGTACATTTTCAAACTCCCCTAAATGAGAAGCAAGTCCAGGAAGCAAGATCTATTCTTAGCCCTTCAGACCACCCATCTATTTCAGCTTGTACATTTTGGCGGCATATTTAGGCCAGGTTTTATTGAGAGCCCTCGAGAGATTATATTTTAAGATATTATCAGTCATACATCTAATCGCTTTTGAACATGTTTGTGTTATAACTGTCTATTATTAACTAGAGGTGTGTCTTATGAAATTAAGATCATTTTACATAAAAAATCATGCATTTTTATGAGGGTCTTCTTGGTATATCGAAATCAACATCAGGGTTTCACTAAAAATGCTCCACTAGGCATATAACCATATCTCAAGCATTTATTAATGAATCAGAATATCAAAGAATATGAGAAAGCAAAAAAATCCAGGAAAAACAGTTAAACTCAGTGATTAAATATAAGGAGACACAATGTGAAATCTTTTTTTTTGTGGCAATTTGTTATCCTCCTATAATCCTGTTCAGGAATATGCTGATTCATTGATTAAGTCCATAAACTTTCCCCTTAATCATACTCTGTTCATGGCAACAATGTGTTGTTTTATAATGTATTTATTCTCTGCCTGAATCACATTTCTGCTTGATTTTAATATAATTTTGACTAATAAACTAGTTACTCTGTTTTTACATCTGTTAAATATTATGCAATACATCTAATATTTACTGAATAAGAGCCAACAATTAATCAAATAAGCAAAATGCTGAGCACGCTAGTTGATTTTTAAAATCAAGTATTGATTCTTGATGGCCTCCAAAACTACACTCTTGAAAAGAGTTATTCAGGGTTGTTTTGGATGGTGAAGTGTTCTAGTTTTTATTAACCTTTTCTAAAAAGGGAACCAGCTGTTTCAAATGCTAGATTAAAAAAAAGCATACTGTAGGCTACTAGATAGCTATGTCAGGCCAATACCCCCACCACTGGTATGCACGGCTTCTTGGATGGAGTCCACAGCATGTGATAAACTCTTTTGCTTGTTGACTAAGACTGAAGACTTGGCTGCTCAGCAAAGCACAGCTGGCCAGCATGCTTAGTATGCTAGTGTGCAGTGTGGGATTCAGCCTCACGGGAAGTACAGAGCTGTGTGGGTTCGAGGGAGGTGAAGATTCAATAGAAACTCAGAGCACAATATGACTGACTTCTTTATGCGTTCATGAATTCAGCAATGTAAGGAT
Organism: Heterobranchus longifilis; assembly: GCA_028570985.1. Lineage (NCBI taxonomy): Eukaryota > Metazoa > Chordata > Actinopteri > Siluriformes > Clariidae > Heterobranchus > Heterobranchus longifilis. The sequence goes on along the minus strand of JAOVVB010000008.1, from coordinate 9,830,458 downwards.
AGATTTACTAATTAACATGCAATGCAAATGCAATGGAGATGATCTGAAGGACTAGAAAACTGCTTTTAATTTATTGAGAAAATGAGCAGATTAACAGAAACATGTGATTAAATGTATATGGAAGGGTGTACTGTATCAGTATGCACACTTATACATTAGAACTGACATGTTGCACACATGCAAGTCGGAAACATTCACTTCAACTTGACCTTCCCAAAATAGCACAGAGCGCGCGAACGGCGCTGACATCATTCTGCAGATCTCGCGCGTGATGTTTCAGCAGCAGTAAGTTCACTGTATTAAACATGCCTGCTGTACCGTACTGTACTACTGTAATACTGTAGTGTACTGACCTGCGAGACGTCTCTCTCGGACATTTTTCCAGAGCAGATCCCAAGCCTTGGACGTGGAGTCACGCAGCTGTTCGCTGATCGAGCGCCGCAGCTGCAGCTTCGCTGACTTTCGCCTAGTCGTCATTGTGAGATATGACGCATTATAACGCGTCGCCGGGCGCACCGTTATCGCTCCCGGCCTAGACCTGCAGATCCTCTTCTTTCACTTCTTCGGGTTTTTTTTTTTTTGCCGCAACACTCGTCACTCCATCTGATCCGCGCCGCTGCGTCACCGCGCGCAAGAGCAGTCCGGTCACATCTCTCCCCGGCGCGAGACTGTGTCAGGGAAATCGCGCGCTCCGTGCGTCACACTTAGTGAAACGGGCACGCGCGCGCGCACGAGAGAGAGAGAGAGAGAGGGCTGTCAGCTAGAGACTGGTGAGAATACCGGAGACTGAGACAGCTGTGAGATTTTCAGCAGTGCACAGACTGCATAGTGGTTTTCTAGCCTCACCCATACACACTGCACGGACCCTGCGCGCGCGCTCTCTCGCTCTCTCTAGCTCTCGTGCTCACACCCACGCACTCACACACGCGTGCGCGTTTGTCTTAGGTTTCGAGGACCGACACCCTAGCTTAACCTAGTCACCAAAAAAAAAAAAAAAAAAACCGAAACATTTGGTACAGTTTTTTAAGCACTTTTCCTTGTGGGGACCAGACAAATGTCCACAAGGTCAAAACTGTCAGATACTCCTACCCCTGGAGCAAAAAAAAAAAAAAAAAACCTCCCCCAACACACAAAAACACACATACTCGCAGGCCACTGTTGACCTCACTTTATCTTAAGCTAAATATTTGTAATAGCTTGTACTACTGTGTATGTAATACAAAAAAATAAAATTGTTCCTAACGTTTTGAGCATGCAACAAGTTATAATTTTCACTTGTCTCTAACGTGACAAGGGACATGACAAAGGGCCCTTATATCGAATTCAAAATGTACCAGTGAGGAGGGAGTACAGAATATCAGCAACTTATTTCTATAATAAATGTCAGCACTGTTGTAGGAGAGCAAAAACAAGTCTCACTATCCTATTTCTTATAACCTATATA
>JAOVVB010000008.1:9816711-9828710 GCA_028570985.1 Heterobranchus longifilis | reverse complement strand
TAAAATCCTATACAGCACCTTCTTTTGAAAATCGAACATCTTTTTTTGGTTACTATATTCATAACTTCTGCTTTCCCAGAATTGTGGGTACTGTACTTGCTTTTATCCCTAACCATGGTCTTCATTTATCATACGTCCAGTGACACCAACTCTGAACTTAGAGCACAAAATTATGTAGCACAGTTGTGTTTGTTTTTACCACCAACAGCTGGTGTTCTGACAACACTACCATTTTATCTTTCTGCTTACCAGATGTGGAATCACACTTCATATACTGTAAGCTGTCCAGTTTTTTTTCTGGCTGGTGTTGAACTGCACTCTATGGTACTCATAGTGATGAATGATCATTATAATTAATGTGAGAATACATTTCCTGGTAGATTAATTCTCTAACAGGAAAAAATGAAGGTAACCTGTTGGCAGATCTATGAATACTCCCGCTAATAAAGGCTTGGACCATCATCAAAATTCCATTACATTCCAAACCTACCAAAGGGGTTACCATGAGATGAGAACAACTGGTTGGCTTAAATTACAGAAATTGTGTTTACTGTAGGTTTTTTTTCTTCCTTTTTTTAAGTAAAGGCCATTTAAAATGTATTGTAAAAATACAGTTAAACCTGAAACATTGATGGAACAGAAGCACAGTACTTGCACAAGCTTAACCACATTGTAAAGGCAATGGCTTAAAACATTATAATCAATATGTACTGTAACTACACTGTAGAGCAACAATGACCTTATAAAAATAAATGTGCTCTCCCTTACACACACACACACACACACACACACACACACACACACAGGTTCTGATATTTAGAACAGCTAAACCCCTGACCAGTATTTTTTTTGTTGGACAGTGGTATGAAACCACAGTGTCCAGACAAAACCTATGTGGCCACAGAGAAAACATGTGAAAACTCCATGTAAAAGTGAGGATCATGTAAGACACTGGCACTAACTTCTATGCCACCATGCCAGGCAAAAATGCATATTAAAATATAAAGAGCTTGCCTAAATTCCTATACAAAACAATAACGAATAATCATAAATATTGAAAACGGTTTCTTAATTGGCTTTTTTGATTGTACATAGAATATTTTCTTTACATTTACTGAAACCTCATATGTGACCTGTGATCTCTCCCTCTTTCATTCTCTTTTGGGATTGAAGATTTATGTCAGTAGGTTATGGTGATGACATGCCTGGCAGGAGGTGATGAGAGAGAAGGGGAAGAAACCTAATATAGCACCCTTAAAGCCAGCATCACACTGCTTTTACTAGTGGGACACTGTGCTGTAGAATCAGATACATGAATGTAACTAAGAACACCTCTTACTCCCAGCACCATAAACGTGGGTTTCTGCAAGTGGCACGCTGAGGAAGACGGATTATTTACACAAGTGAACCCTCAAAATACAGCCAAAGGGTAACTTTACTCCAGGGAATATAGGACATGGAGCCAGTCTGGCGCTGAAAGGGTGTCAGTCCATGTTAAAGTGTTAAAGAGGATATTTATTGCTTACTGACTTAAAAGACTTTTGACAGGTACATAAGTCATAAAGTGAAAGGATGCCCAACATGCTTGCTCTTTAATCAATTAATTAAATACAGTGATCTGGAAGTGCAAAACACTATGAAAAATGTGAAAAGAGAACAGAAATTTAAGTTTGTTCTTTTTTTTTTTTTTACAGTATGTCTAAGTGAATCTAGTGATGCTTTTATTCTTGTAAATTCATATACCATTTTTTTTTTAGATATACAATCAGTTTTGCATGGAACTAACAGTATGATAATTAAAAGTATGTAAATGCTAAAAATTATAAAACAAATGCTTTCTATACTTGGTTATATTTTCATAAGTAACTAAACATTAAAGTGTGTTCATAAAGCCAACTAGATGATAGACTGAAAATGGGAAATAATTTTTACTTATGATAGGCATACGCAGTGTCCAGAATTTTATTATGCACCTACTATTTTCATTCATGAGTTCATGGTGTGCAGGTTTTTTGCTTTTGGTTTGTGATGTGTTTTGCATTATAAATACAGAAACATTTATGTAATAGTAATTATGAATCTGACAAATCTTTTAAACACCCATCAGCCATAACATTAAAATGCAAAACATTAAGCAGAATATTGTGTAAGTTCCCCTTATGCCATTAGGGCACGACTCCACAAGACCTTTGGGTTTGTGCTGTAGTGTCTGGCACTGAGACGTTAGCATGCTCAATTTGATTAAGATTTGAGGTATTAGGAGGCTGGACCAACAACCTCATACAGCAAGCTTTGATGCACTGGGTGTTCTGATATCTTCCTATCACTGCCATCATTGGATTTTTTCAGCAGTTTGTGCTGCATTGGCTTTTCTGTGGGATTGGACCAGACAAGCTAGCCTTTGCTCCCCACAGGTAGAAATGTGCTATTGTGGTTATCCATGATCCTGTCACTAGTCTACTGGGATATAATTAATAGCCAAATTATTCAGTTCATCTGGTGGTGGTGTTAGCATTATGGCTGATCAGTGTACATCTGGGCTAGAATTGTCCTTCTTCAATTGCAGGTAATCAGGACAAGAGCCCACAAGAGCCTTGCTGGGACTAGGCCAATCACAGCAGCAGTGTCACTTCTACTCATGGGCATGTAATAAAATAGATTCAGAATAGAATGGTTTATCATTTACTAAAACTAAGGAGCAAAAGGGTATTAACATACATACTACACATTGCAGAATTCAAAGGGACAAATTAGGGGCCAAAAAAAATCTCTCTTCTTCTTTTGCCACGATATTTCAAATCACTTGTAAATTGAACCTGCTCTTCAGGCAATTGGAGTGGCAATGGTAAAAAAACACTATATTGTCATGAGGCATAACATAACAAGTATGCTCATTGTGTTATTGCTTTGCTCAAGCATATGAGTCTGATGTTTCCAGGAACACATCACTTTTTTACAGAAAGAGAGAGTGTCTGTGTTAAGAGTGAGTTAATGATTAAAGGATGGGGTAGTTGAGTGACCAGTAAGGAATGCAAGGCCATAAGGGGTACATGGACATGGCTTCAAGTCAAAACATGCATTGGATTTCATGAAATTCCTTGTAATAGTTTAAAAAATAAAAGAGAAAAGATGCAAACTGCATGTGATTGAAATATAAAGTAGTAACTGTGCATTAGATGGGTCAAGGGACACAATATTGATATTATAATAAAACATTGGTCAAAAACATAAAACACATAAAACATATTATTCAGGTCAAAAAACTACTGTAAACTTATACACCCGAGCATTTCTCCTTAAAATAGATGAAGAGAAGTCTGGAGCCTTCTGGAGCCTTCTGGAGCCTTCCGGAGCCTTCTGGCCTTCAGCTTAGGGCTCATCCTCGCTAAAACAACAAAAACACTCCATCACTGTTTCCAGCCCTCTAGCTATTTAAATTGGTTTCTGAAACAGAGATTGTTATCACGAAGGCAAGAACCTCTGGGATTGAGTAGTGGCTACTCTGAAGCTGACAGAGAATCTAATGGATGCGGAGGGAAACAGCAAACATGAGAATGCTTGTTCTTACAAACTGAGGCCTCTGTTTATGTTGGCCACCCAGAGCAGCTCTCTTCCCTTGGGCTGGTAGACAGATGTATACTTGGGGATTACAAACCCACACCACCCCAAATTCTGACTCCTTAAAATAATGAAACTGCACAGAGAGGGGTTGTATGACAAACAGGACATGTTTCTTAACACATTTACACAAAGACACCCACAAGATTGATGAGGTAGAGCTTCTTACCTCAATGAAAAGAGCATAGATAAACTTCCTCAAGGGGGTAAAAGTCATCATGTTTTCCTATCTGTTACAGTCTATAATCAACACCCACACTCATACGCAGACAAACTCTCAACCCTATGATGAATTCTACAGTGGCCCATTTACTGTTTACACTGAGGTTGGTCTTAAGCTGTATACACATATTTTTGTGGAGCTAATGATGCTTGTGCCACAAACTGACAAAGTTATACAGGCTAACCACAAACTGAGCACTAAACACAAACACTACACAACCGAGCACTTTGCATGAGGGGTGGGTGTGGTATGAGAGAGAGAGAGTGTGAGAAAGAAAGGGGGAGGGAGAGAACGAAAGAGACAAAAGTGTGTTTCAGGGTTAGTGTGATGCCGTGCAGAGTTCGGGCAGAAATGAACTTAGTACCCTGTACCGAGCCAGCTGTAAACTCATGCATTACAGAAGGCTCCATATACACTTCATAGGTAAGGAATAAAACACGATGGGGCATACTGTTATGAGAAATCCACCTCAAAATTCATGATTTTCCTATAATGGCACAAATATATTATTCATTACCAAGGCAATTTGCTAATTTTTATTTTTACACAGTAATGAATAGCACTTCACACTTTACAATTGACTATGTTTGATGCTGTGGAATGTCTGTAAGACAAGTTAGTTATTGTTACTGTATCTCTTATGTCATACTGACGAAAAACAGTCATTATTTCACCTCATCATAGCAGAATACCCGTCCACTTTAATAGAAACACCTGAACGCCTGCTCATTAGTGCTGTTATCCAATCACCCAATCATCTGGCATTAGCACAGTGTATAATCATGCAGATACTGATGCATCTCCGACCTTCAGTGTGGCATGGACATTGGTACCAGAAATGCTGATGTTTTAGAAACTAACAATTGTCTTAGGTTTTTGCACACAACAGTCTGTAGAGCAAGTTAAAACACCTTGTTGATGAAAAGGCTCAGAGGAGAATGACTAACTTGACCAGTTATATCTTATGAATGAACAACAATTTAAAAGAATGTCACTATTTGCCAGATACAATGGCAGGCCAAAACAAGTCGCCACTTCAGAAGGGTCACATTATTAGGCTGCATTAAGCAAAGAAAACAACTAAGAAGATTTAAAGTTACTGGAACTGAGTTAAGAGCTGTTTATCACATTATCCAAGCCTGGAAAGAAATGAGGTCAGGAAAAAAAAAATCATGAATGGAGATCACTTAAACACTTGGTGAAGTTGCAGGATAAAAATTCAACAGTACAAACCATAGCTGCGCTTAATACTGAGAGTAAGAGCATTTTTGTAGGCATAAAGGATTGGGTCTAAACAGCTGTGTGGCCAAAAAATAACATTTGTTAGTGAGGCCAATTAATATAAGGCTTCAATTTGCTAGGGAGCATAAAGATTAGACTTTGGAGCAATGGAAAAAGGTTTAAAATCTTTAAACGACAACTCAAGACGTATCTGTTTCTTCAGTACTTGGACTAATCCACCCCCCCCAACCGCTCCCCAGAAAAACAACAAAAACAAAACAAAAAACCTTCCCAACTGTGCTTGACTGATGGCACTTAGTTAGTAACCTAGTAACCCGGTGTAAGTATCTATCCAATGACACAAAATTCGCTCTGGATAAGAGAGCCTGCAAAGTGCCTAAATGTAAATGTAAATGTTGCGTTGTCTGATGAGTTCAAATTGACCCTATTCCAGAGCACTTTCCATAAATTGATGCTTCCATCATACATAGTGCCTCTGGAGGTAGTGTTATGATCTAGGGTTGCTTCAATCGGTCAGGTCTAGGCCAAACGACCAGGGTATCCCATCTATGGAATTTTTCTTCTCTGAAGGAACAGGCATATTCCAGGACTCAAACTGTGAAAAAGTAGTTTTGGGAGCATGAGGAATCATTTTCACGCATGACCTGGACTCCACATAAAAGTCGTAGGTGATTAAACGAACTGTGACTATGCATCATCATTATTTATTATTTTTTTGGCCAGGCCATGTATACTCTGACATTCTGTAGAATTTCTTCCCTTTCTTCAGCTTGGTTGTGGATCAGAAGCTGTAATAAAAACACAGGAAGCTCATTCTGAGAATGAGGAGTGAAAAGTTAGTTAATGAGGTTGGCACAATAAAATAAAAAAAATCTTGGAATTAAATCAAGTACAGAGAGCGTATTTATGATATTGAGGGCCATAACTTTCGTGAAATATTTTACAAACATCAATGAGATATATTTAAGAGAAAATGGGGGGCATTATGGATTGAATAATAACAAGAAACATGCTTTTCTTTCCCAGTTCTCAATTTATTGAGTTAATTTTACATCTTTTGTGTGGATGTTGAGATGCAGCTGCGCTGGAAACTACACAGAAACCTGTCAAGATAGGTCAGTGAGAGAGTTTTCAGGTTTTTTCAAGTCTGTCTTAAATCAAAGTGGAGGTGCATATACAGCTAAAGTCAGAAGTTTATGTATACCTAGCTTGAAGTCATAAAAACATTTTTAAGCCCTCCTTAGATTTTCATGTCAACAAACTAAAGTTTTATAGGACATATGATATATGATATATAGATATGTTATCTATATCTAAACAAGTAATTTTTCCAACAATTGTTTACAGATTATTTTATGAGTGGATACAGATTATTTAACTTATACTTCATTATATTACAATTCCAGGTGGTCAAAAGTGTAAACACACTTAGCTGACTGTACCTAAATGCCTAAACATTTGAGTGATTAACATTTGGAAGATTATGTGGATATACTGAAGCAACAGCCAGGAAGTTAAAGCATATGCACAAATGTGTCTTCCAAATGGACAACGACCCCAAGCATACTTCCAAAGTGTGGCAAAATGGCTTTAGGACAATATACGTGATGTACAGTATTGCGGTGACCCAGATCTCAATAGAAAATTTGTGGACAGAACTAAATAAGCATGTGTGAATAAGGAGACCTAAAAACCTGATTCAGTTACACCAATTCTTTCAGGAGGACCCAAAATTTGTGGGAGCTAAAATTTCAGCAACTTACTGTAGTGTAAGAAGCTTGAAGAAAACTATCCAAAATGTTTGACCCAAGTTAAACTGTAAAGAATTGTGAAAAACTGAGTTTAAGTGTATTTGCCTAAGGCGTATGTCTTATATCTGGCTTCAACTGTAAGTACATTACCATAGGTCTTAGTTGTTATTAATTTTCCTGCTCTGCACGCTGACCATTAAGTTTGTCACCAAGGACGCAAGCACAATGTAAGTAATTGGAGGCAAATTCCACAAGCCGCGTTTTGTGCAAAAATACAGAGATAAATTTATACATAGGCATTTAATGTCACAGTTTACTGTATATATTTTGTTTTTGAAATAATTTTAGCCATAAACTTTTCATCAAAATGACAAGACAAAGAATTTTATCCAGTATATTCAAGCTGTGTTCTAGCTTTTGAGTATTAGTGTACAGTATGTCAAATTTCTAAATGCACCAAAGGATTCTAAGCCAAGATTAGATCTAAAAGAACAAACATGCACTGACTAGATGCTGTTAAGATTTGTTGTCCTATTGTAAACTGACCCTTTATCAGTTATATTGTCTGATTAATCTTGAAGAGAACGAAGAGGTCATAGAGTTATTATGTGTATCAGCCAAACTACTCTTGGTTTATGAGAGTGAGGAATGTAAGTCTGGGACAGGTTACTGACAGGGCGCGAAAGTTTAAAGGGTTAAACTGAATTCTGCAGAATATGTCATTCTGTTCAATCTAAAATAACATCAAATTTCTATGTTTTCACTTTGGCAACTTTTAAGAATTTTAAACCAATACCTGAAGCTCAATCAGCAAACTCCTGTTTGCTTTACCCAGACAGAAAACTTATTGCCACCCAAGTGGGTAAAACCAGGTGGCATTGTCTGTCGGAAAATTCTTCTTGATGCCAGACCATCAAAGTATAGAGAGAGAGAGAGAGAGAGAGATAGTGTACATGCAAGAGAGAGAGAGAAACTCTTGAATGCTGAATTAGCACTCTTATTAAAATTGTTCCTCACTTACACTACCAACGCAGCAAGATAACTAACAAATCCATGTTATGAATCAAACAAATACTAAATATAAATATCTTTTTAAATCACTATAGTCTCTAAGCTCTGGTGTCACATCCCAAATTTGAGGTGGTATTACTTAGTTGTATTAAATACTAAGCTTGTTACATTGTAATAGATGAAAAATGCAGTGTGTTTTAACTGCTGAGCAATTTTCTTCTTTACTGCCTGGAAACACAGCAGTTTTTATTGTGTGGGATTTGGGTTTTCATCAAAACTGGATGCCACCCAGTATGAGAATAATTAGACTCATGCACACATTTACCATGACACACACATGCACATACAGTATGTGCAACCGCCCCCCAACACACACACACACACACACACACACACACACACACACACTCATGCATCCTACTATATTCTAGATATCCTATTCCATCCCATTACATTCTTTCTTTTTCTTTCTTTGTCTTTACTTACCTTCCCTTTCCTATCTCATCCAATTCCATTCCTTTTTTTCTTTTCTTTTCCTCCCCTTCCCTTTTATACCCCTTCTGGTTCTATAATAACCCATCCTATCCTATCCTATCCTATCCTATCCTATCCTATCCTATCCTAAAGAAAGTAAGGAAGGTAAGAAATTATCCTAAATTAAGGTGTACAGTACAGTGATGAGACTCTAAGCTATAATAAAACATTTCCATATTGCAAACATTTTAAAGAAGCCCATACGTCCCCGAATGACGATCCCGGCCATGGTGACTCAAAGCCCATTTGAGTTGTTCCCATTAACATTTAGTGAGTAGCATGTTGCAGATGTTGTCAACTGGTTGCCAACTAGAGGGCGAACTTTACACGCAATCACTCACAAACACCACTTGCACATTATATCAACTTGGCTGGCCTGTATAACTTTGGCTTTCCATACAGACCAGACCTCATTTCTAACCATTTCCACATGTTTGGTCCATGTGGTAAAGGAGTTCCTGGGAGGCCAGCATTTCAGACATGAAGCAGACAGTCCGATCATTGCTCCAGCGAATTGAGAAAACTTTCTACCTAGATGGTATCCAAGCAGTAGTGAAACCCTGGGACAAGTGTATTAGTGTAACAGGGGATTATATAGAGAAACAAAAGTATTTTTTACTCTCATAACTGTGTTCCTATTATTCTACACAATCAAAAGTCTCACTTTGACTTGAACGGACCTCATACTTTTTCAAGCCATGGCCCAATCATGTTTTTTGTTTTATTTTATTTTGAAATTTAATTGTATTTTGATACATTGTATCAAGTTGTATCATCGTACAAGTGTCTGACTACCTTCAGAGGCTCCACTCTAAAATAAATGACACACAGTAACACTGGCATTCATAATACAGTATGTCACACACACATGCTATTTAGGAACGGCAATTAGCCTTATCTGCATGTCTTTTGGACTGTGGGAGGTAACCCGAAGTACCCGGAGGAAGAACGTGCAAACTCCATGCACACAGACCCAAGGCTGGAATCAAACCCGAAACCTGGAGGTGCAGTGCTAAGCGACAGTGCTAACTAGGCCACCGCGCCGAGTCTGAGTTTCTCGTTAATCCTACTGTCACAGCCTCTGGCTAAGGTCCATGATAAAAACTCTGTCTCTGAAAAAAGAAGATTTGTAATGTAAATTGGATATGTTCATAATTTACACATTAATTATATTAAAATAGACATGTAAAAGACAGTGGTATTGTATGACCAAAGACAAGGACTAGTACATACAGTACCCAATCCCCCCCCAACCCTTCCCCAACCCCCAACTTTCATCCCAAGAATTTTTTTTTCATGGAAAATGGGAAGTGTACTAATTTATAGAATAGGCAATTCAAGAGAAATTATGTTTTTTCTTGGAAGCATTTTTAATCATATCCTGAATATCTGAATATATCTTCATGAATCATATTTCATTAAAAAATATTTTCAAATTTCTATGAGAGCATGCTTCATAGCCTTGACATACTTGCTATCCAGAGGTCCAGAGTCTTCAGTTCCCTACTGTGTGATGAAAGTGTCCTCTGTCTCTTAGCAGCCTCGCTCCTGTGGGTCATTCCCATGGAGCATGCCTGAAGTTGTGGAATGCTGCTCTGTGTTCTGTCACGTCTGCTCCCAATAACGGAGGCTGAAAAACCTTCTTAAACAATCTTATGTTTCTAATCAGTTTACATACACGTGCGCTCACTTTTCCGACATGAAATAGAATTCAGACCCACACACATTCATTCACACACACACACACACACACACAAACATACTAGCAGATGGGAACGTTAGTAAACAAAAGCAAGTTTAAATAAACAAAATAAAAATTTTTATATATTGACCTAATTTACACAATTATTTCTTATTTTTTCTCTCTGTGCTAGTACATATGAAAACAAGACTCAAATCCTTAAATCCATCAGACAGAATGTAATACACCTTTTTCAATTTTATAAGGTTATAAACATCTATACAGTATAGAGTATATGTCAACACCACAAGACAAACATAATTAAATGCAAAAGAGTGTTTTTTTATTTAATCTGGAAGTCTCCTAGTGCAATTAAGATGATAAATGTGGAAAGAAGGGGAAATGTGGAGATTTACTGTATAAAAGATGATAGTAGCAATGATGGCTTTGATAACACCTGACCACTCAGGAGCTCAGGAATTTGACCTCGGATTGCTTTTTCCCTACAAATGTCCTTCACCATCTGTGTAAGCAAAGTGTAGCTGTTGGAGGTGAAACCAGCTGATTTTAGAAATGGCATATAAATAGCAATCTACTGTAGAACACAACTCTAATATGCTTCGGTAAGGATAATTGATGTTGTGTACACTGTAAAATAGATTATAATAGACAATATTTTCCAGCACACATGGGTGTGTTTGTGAACTGACATCTTTAGAGCATGCACAGATTCTCTATGAACTCTATGGACTATGTCTGAGGTTTGGCCAAGCAACTTATGAACATTCAGAGACTTGACCTGAGCCAGTCCAGAGTTGTCTTCGCTATATGCTTCAGGTCGATGTCATTCGTTAAGTTGAACCTTCTGAGGTCGTGTGCACACGGGAGCAGCATTCCTTTAATGAACGTGCTATATTCTGCTTAAGTCCTTTCCTTTCCTCTTTTCTTTTCTAGTCTCTGAGAACAAACCCCCATGGTGTGACACTGCCACTATCATGCTTCACAATAGGCATGGTATGAGTCAGTTGATAAGCAGCACACTGTTTTTGGCAGACATTTAACTTGGAGTTAAATTGCTTAAAAAATTATTAGGCCATCTCAATTTTTTTAATGTCTTATTCCCTATGGGCACAGATAGGACTACAGGATATCTTCAGACTTAGAGACCTATTGGGGACAGCATGAGAACTAATTTAAAGTCATTAAAAAGGTAACACTCCAGATTACTTAAGGAATAATTTAAATTTTTTGAAGATGGCCACTTAAGGAGTTCTGAAAAGACCTTTTACAGAAGACCTCAGGGCTAGTCTCATGACCACTGGGACCGTGACCAAGCAAACTTTTCCCTCAAGCTCTTAGGATCTCTTAAGTGTCTGCCATATTGCCTTTCACTCATTAGTGTTTTCCATCTAGCCATTCTACTGATGGCTGTTCTTCTATCAGGATGTCCCATCTCTGTGGAGGAGTTCTTACATGGTTTACACCAGGCCACACCCTTGTAACGCTTACTGACAAATGGCAGCATATGGCTAGATCTCGGAAGAGTCCTGGTTGTTCCAACCTTTTCCAGTTCAAAATGATAAATCCCAAAGTACTGTACAACATTTAAAGTTTGGGAACATTTAAAGATTTTAAAATAATTTTTAGGCTAGGTTTGAGTATTAATGCAATTTAATTGTGGACATCTACAGAGAATTTTGACTTCATGGTTTGCTTTTCATTTGATACATGATGTATCTGCGGTGATTTTGGAGTGGTCCAGTCATGGGACAATTTCATATTTGGAGTTTTAATTAATAAATACTGTATATGTAAGGCAATGTAATATATACCCGCGGGTTCACGCGAACATTTTACATTCCCTAAAAGATTTATTCACAACCACATTTCAGCCATTCACACACATGCATTGTGCTATGTTGTTTGTACACTTTCACTT
>JAOVVB010000008.1:9734127-9744127 GCA_028570985.1 Heterobranchus longifilis | reverse complement strand
TATGACACATAAGAAGTCATTTTACTGAGTATACCAAAATATCGTTCGAATGAATAGTACAAGTTGTTCACCTATAGCCTGGGATATATCCACAACGGGAACTCGCGAGACTGGTGTAAGCTGACAGAAGAGCTGAAGTGTAAGGTCATTTGTGGCTGGTGAGGTAAAGCCTTTAAGTAAGAGCTGCTGCAGGCCAGAGAAGCCACTCCACCTGAGCTGAGCCTGGAGCTTGTCAAGGCGCTCACGGTTCTCGGGCTGTTCAAGGGGTACCCGTGCCAGTAGCTTGTGCATCAACCGGAGAGCCATTTGGTACTCAAACTCGAAGTCTGATTCCATGAGAGACACGGCCACCCAGAAGACTGTGGCTAATAGGTTGGCAGGGTGACTGGCATGGCTTAGCTCTGCTGGGTTGACAAGACCATCTGCGCGGGCAGATGTGGATGAGGCAGTCCGAGCCGAGCGATCTAAGCCTTGTTGGGTGCAGGCCTGAATGCGGTCCAGGGTGGCACTGCGCGGAGGGTCAGAAGATGAATGTTCACCACTTTCCCCAAACTTTTTGGGCACTGAATAACTCCGTTGATGTCTGTTGCGCTCTGCTGTGTCCTGTGTCACGTTGAGCTGGCCTGTGCTCTTGCGGTTGCAGCCGAGCTTTCCACTCACCAGGAAGTCTGGGGATGAGCATCTGTGATAAAAGAAGAGAATATAGACAAATATGTGAAATAATATGATGTCTAAAAGTAGATGGATTTTAAGGATCCATTTCTTTGATTTTTAAGGTAAACAACAATAATGTTATATGCAAATTAACCTTATCAAGCAAAAACAAAGAAATGCATTTAACACTTTCTGCATTTTAATTAAGACATTTTTATTAACTGCACCATTATGCAGCTCTTTCAGTTTTCCTTGTGTTACTATCAGTGCTAAATCCTCACCTAGTCAATGCTGCCATCAGGTCACTGTTTTTGAGGCATTCAGCCAAATTATCCACCACAGACTCCAGAGTGAGCAGCACCTCCATCACATAACCCTGACAACGCAATCAATGAACCGAGAATGAATATTCACACATAAAAGACACCCAAACACACACACAGTAACATATGTACACACCTGTACCTCATCACCATGCTCTCCCACCACTTCGACCAGACGTGACAGCAGGTCTGAGACAGCGTGGGCGGATAGTGGCTGTCTGAGGGCTCTGAAGATTTGGAAGGAGCGACCAGCGTAGTGGCGTGATGAGCTGCATAGAGCCGTCTGTAGAGCCACGTCACTCAACTGCTGTTCCAGGTGGAAGTCTTAAGAAGGTGAAAAAGTGTGATACAAATATTAGAGATTTTTCATCAAAGTTAAAATTATAAATAAATAACATGTTTTTTATATGCTGTATTTATTGTTCAATATGTTTATGTAAGTGATATGAGACAGCTTCTAAAAAGTGATGCTGTTTTAACAGCTTTGTGTTTCTGTATCAGGTTAAGATTAGCCCTCTCTCATTAGCCGCTCTTCCACTCGCTTTGAATATTTATCCCATCTACACAGCAGCAGTAATAAAGAAACTGAGCCAAATTCATTGAAAACATTAGCCTAATACAATCTAAAATCTGCATCACGGATCATAAGTGCGTTACACACAAGCAAACTGTATGTATGGAATAAAAGTGAGTGACTGATTTGAGTTGAAGCAAATTAACAACTACCTGATTTGGACTCTTTGAACACGGACATCACATGACGCAGGAAGTTGGAGAGCTGCTCTGCACTCTTGGAGTTAGGGTTCTTCGGTGTGATGTCCTCATGGCACCACAGAGGTCCGAAAGCCCTGAGTAATGACAGGACAGCACTCCATGCACTGTGTCACCATAAAACCACCACCAAAATCAGACAATTAATTGAGAGACTGGTTTATGATTCCTCACATGACCCTGTTTACAGTGAAACTGTAGATGAATGCATGTCTGATAAATCATGTGTGAAAAAAAAAGAAGCTAATTATAAGAAACCATGGTTTGCTAAGGATGATGGCAGGAGAAATATTTAAAATGCCAAAATTATTATAACAGCAGATGTTAAGGCATTGGACTACGGATCAGAAGGTCCCAGGTTCAAATCCCACCACCACTAAGTTGCCCCTGCCCTGTTAAGCCCTCGAGCAAGGTCCTTAACCCTGTGTAATGAGAATGTAGGTCGGTCTGGATGAGGGCGTCTGCCAAATGCCGTAAATGTAACGTAAATGTAAACCGTGGCCCTATAGTGTATCTTGTGAAATACCTGGTTGTGAGGAACTCAATGAGTTTGTTGGTCTTCTCCTCAGACTCAGTTGGAGACTCCTCCAGATCCTCAAGTTCAGCTGTGATTTGAGGAAGGTTCCCCATGCTGCCCCCTAGGCTTACACTGGAGGATGTGGAGGAGGAGCTGAGACCCGAATCTGCCACAGGAGATGCCTGCCACTCCCGAAGAAAGTCCAGACCACCTGAATTAGGGAGGGAAGAAATTATGGCTGCATCATAACACAAGCATCAGTCGTCTCATAGTTATGGTTTTACTTTTTGTCCCTATATTTTCATAATGCTTATCTCTAACAACAGTCTATTTATTTTATATAATCAGAAACATGGCAGGTATTGATTAAATCTGATATTCTTGATGATGACATAATTCATATTGGAATGAAATGAAAATACAAGATACTTGTCTTTCCCTAAAACATTCTTCACTATGTTTTTTTTTGTTTGTTTGTTTCCAGTATTGCACTCTCTAATTTGGTGGTTTACATGATTATTTGTGGTATGACGTATATAATGTCAGGTACATAAATATTTAGACAATGAAATAATTTCTAATTTAGCCTCTTTGTCAATGTGTCAACCACACTAGGAGGAGAAACTGCATCAAAACAAGTGGAACCAAAATTAAGATAATAAAAAGAGGTGAATGGAGAAAGAGAGAGAGAGAGAAAGAAGTTGCTCTATCCATTAGACAAGGATGGCACTGTTTATCCACTGCAGTATGAAGATGACTACCCTCTGAATTTGTCCTTTCTTCTTTTCTGTCCTTACAAGGATTCTTTTTTTAGCTATGTTTCTTTTCTACTTTCTTTCTGTCATTCTTATCAATATATTATTAAATCTACTGTTACTGCTATTTTTGTTCCTTTATTGTCAAAATTATTCTACATACTTTGGCGATAGGCTACTATTCCTTAATACGGTCATGCCAATGAAGCATATTTTAACTAAACTGAACTAAACTTGATTAGCCTACCAGTCTTCCTTGTTTTGTCTTCTTGAAATACCACAGAAGGCTTGGATTTTATAAGCAATGCTTTTCTTGATGTCTAGGTGCGTGTGTCTTTCAGATTTGTGTGCGGTGCTTAATTACACCCCTCCTCCCCTCTCTCAGACACTGAGTGCAAGTAACATTACACTCTGTAACTTTCTAGTCAAGCTGATGCTTTTCTATAAAACACCACCACCACATGGTGAAAATACTTAGGGCTAAGAACTAACGATGACTCTCTTCCGTCTGTAGATAAGACCTCATCATCTTCAGGCTTTTATATCTTAAATATAACCATTTTTACAATAATTCAGTCATGCTATTTGTAATTTTATAATGACTCTATACTATGGTAGTATTTAAGAAAGTTACCTGTATGCAGGTATTCAGGCTGGAAACTGGATTTAATAGTAAGAGTTTTGTTGTCGCCAATCTCCCTGGTAACAAGCAACACAGAGGCAATGACTTGAAAGTTGTTGTTGCAGGAGAGAGCGATGAGCAGATGCAGGAGCAGCCGCTTGCTGTGCTCAAAAACTTCAGGGCGGTAGTGATCCAAACCTGAAAAAACAGCATAAGGCCCAATGAAATCGACCAAATAAAGTGCATATTATTAGCAACTCATTCATATGTTCAGCACACATACGCAGTTGCAACCTAAATGGCATATTTTTAGTCTCTTTATTATTATTTAATTTTCATTTATTTTTATTATTGGGAAACTTTTTTATGTCTTAACAATAATGAGCTTAATGGATCAAAATAATAAGTCTACTGAAAACATTTATGAATAAAAATTATATATTTCAAATATTATACTTTAAATAAGGTCAAAACAATAAAAACAACAACAAAGGGTTCCTGATTATTTAAAAAAATACTTTTGTATTTAGGTATGTGCAGTAGCATATGTGGGATGAACTGCAATGTAAAAAAAACTCAAAGAAAAAAAAACCTTGTGAATAAATGACAGGAACATAAATAGTGAAATCTATTTGAATCAAATTTAAAATGTTGAAAGTATACACATTAAGGTGTAATTTTATGCATCAACATTTTAAGCTACACATATACATTAGACTTAAAAGCCTGTGTGAAAATTGTAGTAATGAAAAATAAAAACATGGAAAAACTGAAATTTATGAAATTTAAGAGACCTGAAAAAGGCCACAAGAAATCAACAATTAAACAAATTTTAATTGAACAAAACTAAAAAAAACATTTTTGTTTTAATTTATATTAAACACTTGTAATCCTTGAGAATGCAGATGAGAAGTATTTTCATGCTTTTATCCACGTGATAAACATGCCTAGAATAGCTTAGACTGTTGATAAAATATCAGAGGAAGAGTTCTCCAAAAATCTGTCGACTAGAATGCAATGGAGACAGCAGGTGACGATGACACAAAGAGTTTGAGAGATAAGCTATGAGCTATGGCATTTCACTCCCCTCCCTGTTGTCCCATCATAGAGATTTTTCACATTTTTAGCATTACTGCACTGTGTTATAATGCCTTCCTGCAAGCTGCAATTATAGCTGGGAATGTAGTCTCAAATGTGATCAAATGCCACAGAAGGGCCTTTTTAACACAGAGGATGTCATTGGAGACACACCTTGACAGAGGTGCGTATATATTTAGTGTGCATGCACGCACACACACACACACACACACACACACACACACACACACACACACACACACACTGCATACAACCCTAAACACTACTCACTTACATACTTTGTATCCAGATGTATCCTAATATGTATTCATATTTTAACAGTTTTAAATCAGGTATCTTACAAAAAGGGTAAAAGAATGAAAGAAAGGCAGCAGGTATAAGAGTCGAGAGGCATTACCGAGAAAGAGGGCATGCAGCAGAAGGGGTAAATGTAGAGCCCAGTCCTCTCGCACACTGTGGTCCACCACCATCTCTGTCATGAAGATCACTGCTATATTACACCTACCAACATACACAAACACGCAAATGAGTCGATATGGTAGAGTGAAATGCCCATTTTCTTGGGATCACGGCAACAAAAACATTAAAAACCCTAATAAAATATATGTAAATATGCAATATCTAAAAGGTTTTCATTGCCATGAGCACACTTTTGGTAAAAACGTGTTATGAATGTTAAGCTGTGTGGTTAAGGGTGCACATTTTTATCAGCTGTGCTTATTGTATTAGTCAGTTATTTTTTTTATAGTATTCATAACATAGGTAAATACAGTATATGACATTTCTCTTGGAGAACCAGCCAAGTGCCAAACAACCCTACAAGAATAAAGCTCTCCTATAGTTCCTATAGTCACATACAGTATACCTACAGTATTATAAGATGAAGATCAACAAAAAGCTGCAACAGAAGCTGACTTAACAGACTAGTGAATGCTTTTAGCACTGCTCCCTGGGCACTAAGTAAACACTGACTGTTATAAGTCTACTGCAAAATCTCATGGATGTTATAAAAACAGATCTGGGTTGGTACTAAGAACATCACGCACTCTGCACTGGTAAAGACTTCTCTGTTTTTTTTAAAAATAATAAAGCACATTTATGGAGAAACTAAAAGAAATCATCCATGTTCACATCCCAGATCTGAGCAACGCTTACATTACATTTACATTTAGGTATTTGGCAGATGCTCTTATCCAGAGCGATTTACAAAAACGCTTTGAAGTTTCTGTCCCTGGAGAGATCCTTACACTGGATTACTAGATTATTAACCAAGTACCATCAGTCAAACACCGGTTTGATCCGACCCTGCACTGTAATTGTATTTTTGTATGCTGTGTTAGGTTAGTATGTTTATTAGACTCAGGACAAGACCTTACCTGTGGAGAGGCCCTCGTGGTGTGATGGTTTCAGGCAAATAGTCCACTAGCGGAGCCCAGCAACCTCCATTAATTGGCATAGGCAAAGGCTGGGGCCGGTTACTCTCCAAAACACTGAGTAGCCAGCCAGCATATGGGGGGAGAGGATCATCTGTACACAGATGGCATTAAATATAGCTTAATTCTATTCATAAATTGTAAATAATTTAATCTGTCTCATGTTTGGACCCAAACATTAATAACTTTGGTCAATCATTGCTCAAATAATAATAATTGGGATCAAACTGCCCTTTACACATTTAAAGGAAGTCTTTAACAATTTGCCAAATTATACATCTCAGAGAAGATTGCATCATATTTCATTAGAACTGTTAATAAACAATATCAGTAGTTGTTTTTATCTGCTAAACTGAAAGCAAAATGACCAACCTGTTTAACTTAAAAACTATAACAGTTAATACTGGGTGTTGTCCCATTTCTAAATAATGGCATCTGAGTAAAGCTGTAAAGCACTGCTTCTACCAATTCACTTAACTGTACAAAATGCCATTAGCAGGGCTATAGTGGTTAAGAAAGGTGGGTAAAAAAAGAGTCCTACAAAAGGAAGATGGAAAGCAAACTTCAGGAGAACAATACCAGGGAGGTGTGGAATGGAATGCGGGCCATTACTGGCCTGAGACAGAAGAGAGGTGTTGGGATGGATGGAGATGTTGAATGTGCAAACAACCTAAATCTGCACTTCAATAGATTTGACTGCCCTGCGTCTCCTGTCCCCACTCTCAGCTCTTACCACCTTCTCCATTCTCCTCCCCCCCTCTCCTGCTCCCTCAGCCTGTCTCTTTCTGTCCCTCTCAGCAGATGACATCAGAAGGGAACTGTGCAGACTCAATTCCAGTAAAGCTGCTGGCCCTGATGGTGTCAGTCCCAGGGCCCTCAAGTGCTGTGCTGCCCAGCTGTCTGGAGTTCTACATCAGATCTTTAACATGAGTCTGAAACTGCAGAGGGTCCCGTCACTATGGAAGACATCCTGCCTGGTTCCTGTCCCGAAAAAAATCAACCCGTCGACCCCCAGTGACTACAGGCCAGTGGCTCTGACTTCACACATCATGAAGACGCTGGAGAGACTCATCCTGAAACACCTGCGTCTGTTGGTTGAGCCCTGGCTGGATCCCCTACAGTTTGCATATCGACCCCGTATCGGTGTGGAGGACGCCATCATCTACCTGCTGGACCAGGCTTATTTTCATTTAGACATTGTTGGGAACACGGTGAGGGTCATGTTTTTCGACTTCTCTAGTGCTTTTAACACAAGCAGACCATCACTGCTGAAGAATAAGCTCACGGAAATGCAGGTGGACGACTCACTGGTAGCTTGGATTACGGATAACATGATTCTGTGTAAGAAATTACTCCAGGAAAGTCTAATATTACAATTATCAGTAAGGTCCAGCATGTTAGTTGCATGCAATGTTAAATCATACACTTTCACAACCACTCATCTGTCATGTAACAAGTGCTCTGAACTACTGTATGTTCTTATCCATATCCACATTTTATTGTGACAACTAATTAATTTGTCATTCATGACTTACACTGAAATTATTTTTTTATTTCTTGTTTTCAGTCTGGCTGACTAAGTCAGTACGGACATCTTAAATCTTCTGAACAAGAAAATAGGCATGTATATGAGGAGATTAAATCATGAATAAAAAAAAATCAAAGGCTGGGTTTATAATTGTGGCAATAATGTACATAAAATATTATGCAGCAATGAATACAAACAATGCAAGGTGAAATACAAACCTGTTCATGACTTCAGTCTCTTCCCGCAGACAGAAGATCCACCAACTCTGGACAGTTTCTGAACCCAAATGTTACACCACAATCTGTAATATGATTTTTTAAAAAGGGCACATTCTCAATACTCAATCACATTCAAAACTTACACAGATTAACTTCTTTTCATCATTTCTGATGTATTCTTCAAAGGATTTTAGGTCACACTCTACATCTTCTATAAAGAGATTGGATTTAGTGTTGCCAGGGTCCACAATGGCAGCTACTTGCTGAAGTTCATCTTTCAAATCGAAAAACATCACCTTCCTTTCGAATCCTGAAAGAAAAATCAGTACATTAATATGTACACACAACTCTACACATTACTACTTAAATTTCTAAACTGAATGTGACACTTGCTATAATTTTCTTTTGGCTTGGCAGTTTAATTATAAACCATTATATTAATTATAAACCATATAAACCATTTTGCAGTCTTGTTTGCCTGCTGATTTCCAGGGAGAATAAGGTCACGAAAACTCAAGTGCAAGACTGAATTGACAGCAAGCAAAAACACTGGTATCATTGTTATTCGATACTTGATTGGCAACAACTACTTGTAGTTCTAACAAAGGCTGACAGCAAACTGTGAATGTGTACAGACTTAGCTTTAATATGTATTTTATTTTACGGGCCAGTCTTTTAAACACACCACATATAATATTTCTTACTTGCAGAGCTTCTTGAGGGTCTGGTGCCACCCATTTCAAAATGTAAAAAAAAAAAAATTAATTTTGGATAGGACAAGCTCATGACTAGAACAGACCATTAACATACGCACCCTCACTTCTCACTTACCTTGACAGCTCTCCCGAATCCAGCTGTCAAGAAGCAAGACAACATTAGTATATGCTGTTATTAATGTTTCACCACACACACATACAAAAATAACAAGGTATTTAAAAAAAAACACACAGAAACCCATACTGTATTATTTCAACTACTTTGTGGATGTAACGAACATTTAGACTTCTTAGAGTCCAATTTAACCTAGATAAGTATTGTAGCCATATTATCATTAACAATAACTAAATCCAAGGTACCGACCCTGGTTGTCAAGTCACACAGCTCTGCTTGTTTTCCAACTATACCTGCCCTACTTACTGTTGATTAATAATGGAACATAAAATTAATAATATGGATAATGGATTCTGTCAATCAGAAACTGGAAGGGCAGGAATAGCTGTAAAACAATCTTTTTAAATTGTGAAGTAATAAGGCTGCCGTTCAAATTTCCACTTCACAGTGTAATACTATGGCAAGTTAGTGGTTTGGCACTGTTGCCTTGCGTCTCCAGGGTCCGGGTTTGATTCCCAACCAGGTTCTATTCCCGCCTCGGGGTCTATGTGTGTGGGGTTTGTATCTCTACAATCAGTGTCCTATAATCTGTTACAGCAATTACCCACCCTGGTACTCGAAGCGCCCTGCTCTGCATGTTTCTAAACTCTTCTTGCCCTAACAAACGCACTGCTGATTTGCCCTACTGCTGATTGAGGTAACTTTCTGGGTATGTACGTAACCATAGCAACTTACTCTTTGAAGATAAACTGCTCGGTAGCAGTTTATGTTCCAGGGTAAGTTTGTTTCAGAAGGTTATTGAGCATGGCGTGCCCTTTTGATGACGATTCTATAGACGTGGAGGCATAAATTATACGAGTTGTTTTTCGCCGGGAGAGAGTTATAAGACTGCGTATTGATGTCTTTTCATTTCATAATGATTATTTGAAAGAGCATTATCGGTTTTCAAGGGAATCATTAATCTCTTGAAACCGCATATTGCAAATGTCACAAACCGCGGGTCTGCGCTTAGGACAGAAAACATTCTGCATAGCACTTCGTTTTTTTTGCATCAGGGCATTTTTTGTACAATGTGGGCGATGCAGAGCATGTGGGAAAGGCAACTGTATGTCTGGCACTTAAACACTTCTTACACACATGTGTACAGTTCCCTGGACATAAACCTCTGCGTGGTATTAAAGAGGAATTCCACAGAGTGGCAGGTTTGTCCTTTGTAGTAAAATCGATGACGCATATTTAATATGTAGTCA
>JAOVVB010000008.1:9698418-9720144 GCA_028570985.1 Heterobranchus longifilis | reverse complement strand
CTCTATAATTAGCGCGCGCCGCATATGAGCCCCTAATATGGAGCTGAGACAGAACCCTGTCCCCTCCCTGACACACACACACACACACACACACATACACACATACAGAGTGTGTATAGGGGATAAAGAGCGTTACCTTGGTGGTTCTCCTCAGGTGTTTGCATGTTTCCTCTCACTGCACACACACACAGCGCGGCTCGCGCGTCGGCCAGATCAAAGGAGCTTTAAAGGCTGAGAGATCAAACGCGGGGCGGCAGAGAAACACAAACATCCCCGGATCGGAGAGACAATGGTACCGAATGAAGCAGAAGGACGGAGCTGGAGCTGGAGCCCTGTGTGGGTGTGGAGTGAATATTACCTTATCCCCATTCTCAGGTTAAAACGCGGGAATAAACACTCCAGTGCGAGCAGGCAGAGCATCCTCAGAACATCCGGGCCCTGGAGCAGAGACAGCGCGGCACACTGGCCCAGGGATCAGCGCAATATCCTCCTGTCCCTCTCTAATGTCTGCACACCTGGCCGCTGCATACAATCTATACTGTAGAATATAATAAATAGTAATAGAAATATATAATATATAACAGCGACCGCTAAAGAAGGGTTAAAAAAAACCCTAATACGTCCTTATCCAGGCCAGAGATGAGACGCGTAACGGGGTTTTATTATTAATAATAATAATAATAATAATAATAATAATAATAAAAAGGAGGATAAACCCGGAGCGCTGCGATCGAGTCCCACCGGCGCAGACACCGAGCACGCGCGCAAAAGATCAAAGCGATCAAAGCAACAACAACAAAAAAAGAGAATCAGGATCTGAGGTTCGTCCTTGCGTTCTGTTCCGAGGAAGAGAGGATGATGAAGAAGAGGATGATGATGAGGAGGAAGAAGAGCGGACTGCAGCCGCCGCTGGCCCTGTCGCCTGCCTGCCTCAGCGCACTGATGCCTGTCTGAGCCCGAGCTCCCTCCTTCTCCTCCCCCTCACACACACACACACACACACACACACTCCTCCTCTGCAGACTGCTCTGACTGCTTCCAGATGTTCCTCTGCTGCACAGCTCAGTAAATACTCCACGATTTTCCAGACATGCCACCTCGAAGGGGGGTGGGAAAAAAGAAAAGAAAAAAAATTTCACTATATAGGCTATATTATTATTATTATTATAATAGATTCATGATTTTGTTTGTTTGTTTGTTTTTTGCTTTTTTTGGTAAGACTATTAGTCCTCTCTTATGCTTAAGCAGATGAACTGGTTGCTGAGGCAGCAGGGGCCCCGGCCTGGTCATGGGAAAGTGGAAGAAAGGATATTAATAGGCGAAGGGAAGATCTGCCAAAAGTCCAGAATAAATAAAAGACACATATGAGTGAATATAATTAAATACCTTTTTTTTTTAAACAGAAACATGTTGTATGGTTTTGATCTTTAAACATTCTTTGGTTTAATTTGTCAATTCAAGTCAAGTAGGTTTTTATTGTCATTTCACCCACATACAGTTCAGTACACAGTGAACCGAAACAACATTCCTCCAGGACCAAAGTGCTACGCACAGCATCAATGAACAAGACTATCTATACAAAAGGACAAAAAAGACAACATAAAGTGCACTTGTGCAAATGTGCAAACAAGAGCAAAAAGACACAATTTAATACCTTGTACACTTTCACACTCTTATACTGGTGGTGGATTTGGAGGATATACTAGGAACACTGGGTGTGAGGTCGAGGGCTGATGTTTAACAGGACACCAGTTGATCACATGGCAGAACGCATGTACATTTACACACACACACACACACACGCACACACACACACGCACACACACACACACACACACACTCTGCCTACTGACATGTCTTTGACAGGTGGGATGAAACCAGAGAAACAGTAGGAAACCTAGAAATCTACACTGACACACAGGAAAAATGAACAAAGGCAGTTCAGCCAAGTGAGGCACTGAATGCTTTTATATTATACTGCATTACATTACATTATATTATATTGCATTACATTACCTTATATCTCCAGTATACCCCCCAAAGGAATTCTTCTACTTTTTATCTATTCCAACATTGTTGTTTTGATGTCCTTAAATTAAGATCAAAATCTATAGGTATTAACCACCTTTTTTTATCAATCTAAATCAGGACTAATTAAAATTTCCTTATAAGACCCTTAAAAAATAATAATGTTAAAAAAGTGCCCAGTTGTATGTCTGTCGACCAACTTTGGGAGGTCTTGCTGCTAAAACACAGATCAGTCCTGCTGTCAAACATACCAAGGAACTTCCTGTACAGCATTAAAATGACATTGTTAGGAGGGGAAAAGATGTAAAATGATATTAAAACATCAGCAAAGCTTTGAACCTTCCCAGGAGCACAATGGAATTCATTATCTCCAACACAGAAGGGGAACTGTCAAAGAACTGGCCAGATATAACACTGGAGCAGTTACAGAGCTCACTGGCTGAAATACGAGAACCTGTACATATCCCAGCTCTATCATCGGCTCTTCACAGATCCAGTCTGGATGGCAGTGAAGCTAAAGGTACAGTAAGTTATACTGCAGTAAACTGGTGACAGGATCATGGGCACCTGAGGATGCCCACAAGGACCTAAGGCCAGCCCGTCCGGTCCGATCCCACAGAAAAGCTATTGCAGCATAGACTTCTGAAAAGTCAATGCTAGCCATTAGCCCTGACCTGACCTCCAAACTCCCCAGATCCCGAACCGATCATGGTATGTGCCTGATCAACAGAAGCCCCATTCAGCAACCCACAGAGGTCTTGTGAAGTGACATACCAAGGGTCCAGAGTTGCCCCAAACCTACAAAATACCGAGCATAATTTATTGCATTGTATGGTTACGGGTGATATCAGTATCTACTGTACATACCCCAAGCACATTAGAGAGGTCAGGCACTGATTTCCAGCCATGGTGTTCAGTGGGGTTAAGTTCGGTCAGGGCAGGACAATGGATTTCTCTCACTAAAATTTTAATACACCATGTCTTCATGGAGCTTTGGGGATCTCACAGAGGCATCATCATGCAAGGTTAGGCTCTGGGCCTCTGAATTCCACTGAAAGGGAACTATAGCACAGTACAGCACACAAAGACACTCTATAGAGTGCTTCATGGTATCATTGTGGTAACAGTTTGGGGAAAGTCCACATTTTAGTGTGACGGTTTGGTGTCCAAATACTTTTGGCCATACAGTATAGAGTATTTTGACTTCTATGTTTTCGGTCACGTGTGTCTGACTTATACCTTCAGAGGCTTGAAGGGGCGCAGGACCGATTAAGCTTTGGAATTATTAAGGCCTAAAATGGAGTAAGGACTAAGATAATAATTAATTTATGAGTCTTTACAAAAACCTACTACTGGATCATGTGACTCATGCCATGGCAGTGCAGTAGGGAGCTCTGATACCTCACAGCTCCAGGGTCCAGAGTCTGTACAACGTTCTTCTCCCTGTGTTTGCGTGGGCTTTCTCTCTGATTACCTCTCACCATCTAAAAGCATGCATGCAGGCAGATTGATTATAGTAAATTCTCAATAGGTGTGAATGAGTGTGTGCATGGTGCCTTGTAAACGATTGGTGTGCGGTGAATTTCTCCATCTTGTGCTGAGTGGATTAACTGCCATCATAAGCAGCATAAAGGGATTACTGAAAAAGGAACGATGTACAACATTTTACACACTTTTACAAAAATTTCTTTTTACAAAGGTCATAATCTCGCTGATGTACTCCAGTCTCTGGAAAAACTCTTCCTTTACCGTTTCCTCTCTGCCATTCACAGGTGTGTGGCGCTGGATAATCTTAGTGCTGTTCAAATCAGACGGCTCATGAACTTTACAGTAATCATCCTGGAGCCCACTGGTTCCCATTCAAGCAGGACTTTTTGCGATCCTCTGCCAGCATGAAATTAGTTTCAGCTCTTCTGATGATGGTCTTTGGTCTTCAGTATAACTCCATCCCATTTCTGCAGTAGCTTGTATGCTTTCATTTCACTGCCAGTGATGTGAGATTTGCTTGCTGTGTACATGGTCCTGATTTTCCATGTTCTTATTTTTGTGGCTGACTCAATAGTCAAAAGCTGCCAGTGTGTAACTTCTCTTTGAGTTTCATCACTCTACTATTCTTTAAAAATATTCTTCCTCTGAATTTTTAATGTTTTAACGCCAACATCATCACGTATAATCAGTGATAGCTCCTGAACAGTGAAAAGGTCCAAGATATTTTGTGAAGTCACCTGGGATGCTACTTTGCAGGCTTACACTCTATGCTTGCTGGTGTAGCATGGTCATCATCCACCAGGGTTGTGGGTTTACTACTAAAGCTGGCTCCTAGCTTTACCTTGCTTGTTTAGACTGATGAATTCCTTTTTCCTGGTAGTTTAACTTATAACTGGGGCCTGATTGGTTAGGTCTCTGTTTAGTCTGGGTTGGTTGATGTGTGGTGTCACAAAGAGACACAGCTGGGGTCTTGATAATAGAAAGGCTGTGTAGCGTCTGGGAGAACTTACACACTCAACCTTCTTTATATCCTGAACAGACAGACAGTGTTAGCAGCCGGACACAAAAAGGTGAAAACACTCTACACTACACCACCGCACTGGGTGCATCACAACACCACAAGTACACTTACTGTACATGCACACTTCAATTGACCATAGCTGCAGGCAAATCTCTGTAAAATATTCCATGCCGGAGAAGCAATCACATTGTTGGAGAAGTGAAGTGCCATATGCAGGGGGTATTTTTCATTTGTGACACCAGGCCGATGTGCCATGTCACAACAGGCTATGTTTTAAGAATGAAAAATTGTATGCTTTGTTAGGCTTTTTTTGTTTAATATAACAAAAAGACTTACAGCTGAGAGCAGGAGCGATGTTGGAAAATGTCTTACTTGTAGAAATGTTCAAACAGTGAAGGGAGACATTTATGCACTTTTTGGGACAGTGTTGTTCCCACATACCACACACACATGTGCTTATAATTTGCTCGACTAGAACTATAATTATGGGAAAAAGAAAGCACACTGGCCTATAGCACAACCTCCATCAGTCATGACCTCTATTTGGGAAGGATTATAAGACCATTTCCAAATAGTTTGAGACACACGATTCTACATTGAGAATGATTGTTTACTATTGCAGAGCCCTTGAGACAGCTGGCCAGTAGTGGACGTACCAAAAAGTTAGCCCAAGGTCAGGCTGAGGTATAGTCAAGTCCAGGTAGGAATCAAGTATTTGGACTGTAGTCTGATGTTTGTAGTGTTCCTTCTCTACTGCATCACTACGAACGTATTTGCAATGAAGCAGTTATGATGTGACTGAAGTTTACATGTTCAACATTAATTCAAGGGGCTTGGCAAAAAAAATCCTAATGTTTAGGAATTAAAGCTTTTCTAGGGTTTTTTTCATATTCCTTCCAGTTTTACAATGTACAATAAACTGATAAGTGATGTCATGGCCTGAAGTTTGGCATGTTATAATGTATCAATATTGTATCAAAATACATACATACTCTTCTCACTCACTACAATAAAAGCAGTCATACATTCTACTGAAAAAAACTTAAAAAAAAAAAAAAAAACTACACATTTATAACAGCACAGCACACACAGCCGGCAGACATTTCTTTATTAGCTACTAACCCACACAAAATCAATAAACAATCTAGATCTTTTTCTTCCCTTCTGTCTGTAATCAAATAGCTGCTTATTTACACATTTTACTAATAAGGGGACACTGGTGCTTACAAACGGGACCCTGAATCTCTTTCTGGAGTTCAGTCACTCAACAGATTTAAGTTATCTTGGAGAGTAAGTTATTTTTCCCTGCCATCTTAGCCAAGCTAAAACCAGACCCTGGAGTTTAACTGTTAAGTTCCTGAACCAGCAGATTTCAGGTAACTTTATAAAACATAGACTTTATTTTCCTTAAATCGCTCTCAGACTCTCAGTCTCGGAAGGAAATGGGGATGATGTACCACCGCTTGCAATGTGAGTATTCCAGTTGAGTTCCTGTCAATGTGAACCTGTAGATAGTTATAGGAAGAGTCCTGTCTGATATTGTCGCCATAAATCACAAGGGAACTATGATCTCCAGCTGATCTACACCATTTCTTTAGCTTTGTCCCCACCCATACAGCATGTCACTGATTCCCATTGCTCCAAGCCATGCAGACCTCAGCTTTATATCTGCTGTTGCTGCAATTACTTGTAAGAAGAACAATATTATCTGAAAATTTTGCCTGGTTAGATTGTAAACGCACACAATCATTTGCATTTAAGTAAATAAAACAGGTGAACCGATATATCCTTAAGCAACCCTGGATTTCTTATTGCTATGTCAGAGAATGCTGAATTATATTTCTCCTGCTGTAGCCTGTTCACCAGAAATGGATTTACCTTCAGCTGAACCAGATTAGGCAGGATGTGTGAATGAATTGTGTTAAAAGCAGAACTAAAATAGATACAAAGCAAACCAGCATATGTGATGGGACTGTCTAGGTGCTTCAAAGCAAGATGCAGTACTGTGAGTCCTTGTGTAAGCGGTACTGATCTAGAGATGGCTCTGTCTCCTTCCATAATTCTGTTGCCTTGATCATTTCCAAGAATTCCACAACATTGAGAGTCAAAGCTACCGGCTAATGCAGATCAGTCATAACATTATGACCAAAGGTGAAGTGAATAACATTGATTATCTTGTTACAGTAACACCTGGAGGTGGATGGTATTATATTAGGTAACAAGTCAACATTTTGTCCCTGAAGGTGATGTGTTGTAAGCAGACAAAATGTGCAAGCGTAAGGATTTGAGTGAAAAAATAACTGGGTCAGAGCAACTCCAGCTTTCATGGGGTGTTCCTGGTCTGGTCAGTGGCCACAAGCCACCAAAAGTGCTTGAAGAAAAGAGAACTGGTGAACTGGCAATAGGGTCATGGATAGCCAAGGTTCATTGATGCACATGGGGAGTGGAAGGCTGGCCTGTGTAGACTGATCCACTAGAAGAGGGCCAGTGGTGGCTCAACTGGTTAAGGCAATGAGCCACTAACACATGAGCAAGGGCCTTATTTGCTCCAGGGGCACTGAACTGAACCATAGAGCAATGGAAAAAGATGGCGTTTTCTGATGGATCACTTTTAGCAGGAGCTGCTGCAACAGGCTGCCACTCAGGTGGTGCCAGACCAATACATTATAAAGTATAAAGTTCTGTTCCTACTTTATATTTGGATATTTTTCTCTGTTGCTGTAACATAGAAATTTCCATTCTCTGGGACGAATAAAGGTATATCTTATCTTATCTCATCTTACCTTTTACATCATGTAGATGGCTGGATACTGATGATTGTTACAGAGCGAGTAACTCCCCTTCATGGAGACAGTGTTCTCTGATAATAGTGGCCTCTTTCACCAGGACAGTGTGCCCTGACACACGGAACACATCGTTTAGGAAAGATTTGAGAAACACGACATAGGATACCATGTGTTGGCTCTGCTTCCAAATTCTCCAGATCTCAATCCAATCGAGCATCTGTGGGGTGTGCTGGAAAAACCAGTCAGATCCATGAAGGAACAATGTCCAGGTGTTAAAGGATCTGCTGCTGACGGCTTGGTGCCAGATACCACACATACACCTTAAGTGGTCTAGTGGAGTCCAGGCCTTGATGGGTCAGTGGCAAAAAGGGGCAGGTAATCATAATGTTATTGCTGTTCATTGTATAATCACTATTTTCCTGAAGACAAGACTTTTTGGGAACTTGAATCAACACAGATTGCTTTCAAATCTCTGGAACAGTTTGTATACCTGTTGACAACTGGAAAAGACTATGTTTAATGGTGCATTCATCATTGCAGTTTTATTATGCATGTATATGGGTTTCCCAAATTTGTTATTTCTCTGAATCACAACAGTCTCATGTGAAATAGATAGTTTGTTGTTTGGGTATCTCTTAATAGTTCTGTGATCAGATTGAGGCCATACAGAAGGAAATATAAACTCTAATTGATTCTGTGGCCACGTCAATATCTGCAGCCTAGAATTTTTTTTCCAAATGTTCTTTATATAGAAATCATTCTCTGATTTGCTCTTTGTGGTCCTGAGACCACACCTCTCCAAGTAACTGGATAACAGAGATACCACAAGGAGGCCTTGCTCTGGCTGTGTGCTTAATGATGCCATAGCACTGTCAAGAACATTAGTATTCCGTGTGCTATACTTAACATATTAATAAAACCCAGGCAGAACTTTCCTCAATCTGTGATGATTGAATTCACCTTGTTTTGTAGATGTGATGAACACAATCTGCAATTTGACTGGTGGTTCGGATAGCATTCCCATTTGTTGAAATATACACCACACAGAGAGATGCAGTGTGTAAGTAAATTCCCCTAATAAATAATACACTATAATGCATAACCATTCAAATCAGAGCTGTGTATTTTGTCCCTGATCACAACATTATGGCACCAGCTGTCTTTAATAGAAACAAAACTCCAATGTTCATTGTTTTTTAGAGTTTCCTTCTCAGCATATATGGGAGAAAGTATCTCGTACATCACTGTGAAACCATTTGTCTGTAAAGGCCATTAAGCAGGACTCATGGTATATATATATATATAACAGGCTCCAGCACACCTCATCCATCTTGATTTTCAGAGAGTGAGGGCTGCAGAGTAGCATAGACGGCAGTTGTAGTTTAATAGCTCTCTGGACACAATGCCTAATGCCAACCCCGCTTCCTGGAAGGCTGGTCTGGATTACTGTACTCGCTCTTCAGGTGTATTATTCAATAATTTTGTAGATGGTAACACACTATTACACCAGAGATCTACTGTAGGAGTTCAGTCCTGCTGTACATAGACTGACCAGTGTTAGAAAGCCGGCTTGTGGAACCACGTGCATCGCTTAAACTACTATAAAGCAGTCAGGTTCATCTTATGTTGCGTGGACTCCAGAACTTTCGGAGCAAAGTTCCCTCCGAAAGTATTGAAATCTCAAGGCCAGGTCTTTTTTTTTAAAATTATTTATGCTTTATACTGAAAACAAACCCAGGACAGACCAAGAGACAGACATTCAAAGCTATTAACTGTTTAAGCATTTAACAGAACACACATATACACCTGGTCAACTAGAAACACCTGCAGGTTACATGCTCCAAAAATTCTGACCAAGCAAAAAATGTATGTTTAAACTAAATTGTCCATATTCTATACTTAACATATTTTGTAACATTTTCAGATGAAAAACAGCAAAAAAAACCATGAAACTGCTGTACATGTCATGTGCTCTAGTACCGAATCCAAGACAACATGGCTAAATGGTACTGCTTCATGAGCTTTAAACGTAATTCTGTTTCTCTGCAGGACATGAGGGTATGATGAAAGTGCACTTGATTTACACTGAAGAAAAAAAAAAAACTACCGGGGTAAGTTACTGGCTCATCTCATAATTAGATGGAAAGACATTTAATATGACTATAGCAAAAAAAAAAGGATGTTTTAAAAAGTTAATAACATTAGGTTAGCGTTGCAAATGATTAACTGCATTTAGTCCCAAGTAATGTGTGTTATTTCTCTCTTTCTCTCTCTCTCTCTCTCTCTCTCATGAGTTGATGAAAACTGTCACTGGTAATGCTAGACTGGTACCAGTAACATGCAGTATGTCAAAACCTTCAAACCCTGAAAATAGACAATGTTCTCAAAAAGAATCAAACCAATAAAACACTCCCCTTTTATTCCATGTCGGAAAAATTGAACTTTGAAGTGTTACTCAATGGCCAGAGGTCGGTTCTAATCCTAAAGCACCATACACAGGGACCCTAATCCCACATGGGCTGGGCTCTGGCTGCTGTAGGATTCACAGTACATTAACGGCATTTGGGAGACATGCTTATTTAAATTATCCTGAATTTAGTTGAGGGTTAAGGACCTCGCTCAAAGGCCCAACAGTGGCAACCTGGAGGTCATGGGGATAAAACGTGGAACCTTCCAAACTGTAGTCCAATGCATTAACCACTGAGCTGCCCCTGACAACAGTAGTTGCTACGATATTATGTTGTTATATGGCTTTCCATGTGGTTTATAAGATTTTGTTGCCTGGTTGCTATGGTATTCCACCTGGTTGCTATGCTATCCCAGTTTACAGTTAAAGTGTTGCTAAGTGGCGATTTGCTAGATGGATGATATGTAGGTGGTTTCTGGCTGATTGTTATGTTAATTAGTGGTCATTGGAGTGTTGCTAGATGGTTGCTGGTTGCTAGGGTGTTACTAGGTTTGTTAATATATTATCCCAGGTATTTACTACGTTGTATAGCAGTCAGTGAAAGCACAAATGTGAGAATTATGTCCAACTAACACTTACGTGGGATACCATATCAACCATGAGCAACCACCTGCGATATCTTTGCAACCTTCTAGCTAAATCCTAATATCTAATATCCACCTGGAATAAAATAGCAACCAGCTATCATGCAGTACTTAAACAATCACAGAGTAACACCCTAATAACCACTGCACATGGGCAACCAGTTGAAATAAAAAACCTAGAAATACTCAAGGAACCGCCTAGAATAACATAGCAACCAACAAGCAACACCTTAGCAAACTGCTAGCAACAAGAATACCATAGCAACCATGAGTCAGATGAGAGAGAGAGAGAGGGAGAGAGGGAGGGAGAGAGGGAGGAGGATGAGATGCACACGTGCTGCGGCGCATGAACTTGCTGTGAGTGTGTGAGAAACCCGTTTCTATAGATTTTTACAGTGTGTTGAAAAATGCAGACTGAATAAATTTGAGACTTGGAGCTCTGCTAAATTACAGTATGTGGTTGCTAGGGTGTTGTTGCTATGGTATGACAGCTGGGTGTTAGCATGTTGCTAGTCTGTTACTATGGTGGCTTGGTTATCACAGCTGGTTTATAGGTGTTGCTATCGTATGACAATTGTTTATTACTTACTCTATTATCTAATGTACCACAGCTGGTAACCAGAGGTGGAAAGTATTGAATTACATTTACTCGCGTTACTGTAATTGAGTAGATTTTTTGTGTACTTCTACTTTTTAAGGTGGTTCTTAAAATCTGTAATTTTACTTTTACTTAAGTATGTTTTGTTTGAAGTATTGTACTTCGCTACATTTGAAATCATATTCGCTACTGAATAAAAAATAAATGTATGAAAGTGAAAAATAATAAAAAATAATGCAACAAGGAAGGGAAAAAATTGCACTCCGTAAGCCACTGCACTGATAGATTGATGGACGGGGAGAACAAACGCGCTAAATTCACAAGAACGAAGAAGAGGGACAGAACAGATGTCAGTGATGCAGACCCAGCTGAAAGCGAAATGCCATCAAATTCTTATGAAGCAAACCCCTGCCCATTGAAACGGCCACTACTATGTTGTATACCACATTATGTATGTATGTTATCACCCCTCCCCCAGTGTGTGTGTGCTGCGGAGGTGTGCATGTGAGAAGGAGAGAACGGAGTAGGAGCTTTTACCCTTTTCTTTACTTTTACTTTATGTTTTGTATTATAATTCTGTGACGCTGAAAGTGTCAATAAATGTTTTGTGCTGAATGTTATTCTTGGCTCTGAGCTCTTTTTTCCCTCGGCTATCCGGCGCAAATCGTCACACCATATTCAAGCGACCACTTTGATTTCAAACACAAGAAATGCAACAGCTTAATTATGCAAAGGTGTTCCTTGAATTAAAAACAACTAGTTTGAGATTTATAGCCGCTTGTTTTTTTTTAACTACACTAGAATCCCCCATCCCACCCCAACTGTTAAAGAAAGTAACTTGGTAACTTTTACTCTGAGTAAATTCTTAATGAGCTACTTTTTACTTTTACTTGAGTAGATTTTACCTGTAGAGTAACTTTACTTGTACTTCAGTAAAATTCCACTGAAGTAACGGTACTTTCACTTGAGTACAAAAGTTTATTACTCTTTCTACCTCTGCTGATCTAATAGAGGTCCTACCACGGTTGTTCAAATGGGAATTAATCCAATGGTCACAATTGGCCTCCACGCTCCCTAGTTGGTCCTAGATGGATGGATGGATGCTAAATTTACAAGGTTTTATATATATATTATTTTATATATATTCTTTGAGTATGTCTCTTCTCTGAGGAGCACAGAAGTGATGTTTATTTCAGATTATAGATTCTCTTTGCAGCTTGCAAAAAAAGTGTTTCGAATGACATCAGCACTCATTTCTTTCCCAAAATATGAAACAGCAGAAGATTTTGGGAAAAAAAACATACAGAAAATGTGAGCTAAGTGGGGCATTCCACAACTCCAGACTCCAAAACAAAAACTTGTTTTATATACACAGATCAGCCATAAGGTTAACACCACATAACATTTACACATGAACATTGATTATCAATTACATTCCAGTGAATTGGGGACAGGATCATAGGCACCCAAGGCGCATTATGGCTGATGGGTGTACATGTGTGTTTGCTCGTGTGTGTGTGTGTGTGTGTGTGTGTGTGTGTGTGTGTGTGTGTGTGGCACTGAATTATTTAAACAAACACCGTCTATTATGGCTGAAATTGTATTTAATAAAATAATAAAAATGTTTTGAAACCAGCCAACATACACACTGCGTAAACTTTAACTTGTGAAAATTGTCAGTCTGTAATTTCCGTTTGTTACTGTAATACAAATTGGCTGCCATCTTGTTTTTCTGCACAGTAAACATGCTATTCAAACCAAGCTATTCAAATCAATCCCAGGTCTTCATGCACTGACATCACACAACATATTGTGAAGTACTGTATACATTATACACTTTTAATAGGATAAATTAAAATAATAGAAAAAACTAAAAAACTAGAATATTATTAAGAACCGAAATAGAACCTGTGGGATGACAAATGAACATAATTTCACACTCAGATTTATGATAAGAAGGTATAACTGCTATTATAGTGAAACACCTATAAAGTAAATTATGACTAGGTTGTCTATTATGTTTGAATACATGAGCTTGCAATGATCTTTCATTTCAGTAATTATCTATTAAACTATTCCCATGTGTTTAAGGTATGTAAGCTGTGTGTCACTGTCACTCACCTGTCTCTTTTTCTATACCTTCCCTGTGTCTGCTGCTATAATACATATATAGTTTGGATATACATAAAAAAAAATTATTCTTTTTCATTACTCATATTTATTAAGGCTAAAGATTGCCTTTGCTCTGTTGTTTATGGTGTCGTAGTGTCTTTGGTGACTGCCCTATGCTGCTTTAATATTTATAGCCTTTTTCGTGTCTTAAGTATCCTTTGGGTGCAGATATGCTGATTGGGCTCTCACCTAGCGAGTAGATCAATAAGTTCAGGTTTTGACATGCCGTCTGGAAGGATGCGGGGAATAGCTGCCACACACGTCCTGAACAGGTCAATCTTTGGTTTCCTCTCACCACTAAGAGAGAAAGAGAGAGAGAGAGAAAGAGAGGTCTACAGATGACTCATGATGCCTTGCTGTGAGTTTCTTTGTCTCCCTCACATTCACACACACACAGGTAAATACCAGGCCATGAAAGATGACACTCTGACTTTTAAAAGCTATTTAACCAAGCCATGAAGCTTGATCTAGTCAGGCTGAAACAAGAGCTCTGGAAAACACCCACACGACTTCAATCTGCTGCTAAACAGCACCTTGAAAAAGTTGGAATCTTCCGATATAAACACAAAAGGACAATCGGGAACGGTGTATTCACTTTACCCATTTGTGTTAGGTTGCTTGCAACAAATAGGATATTTAGGCTGCTTTCACACTAGGCATGATTGATTTGTACTGGGAATGACTGACCCCGACCACACCACTCCTCTCGCGCTGCATTTACATTAATAAAATTATTCTGTATCCAAGTACAATTCCGTAGTTTAACTCTCTGATACAGCAGGTGGCAATATGCGCATAGTGAGCTGCCTATAAACACAAAGAGATCAAGGACATCAACTTCTGTGCTACGCTTTATATGTGACCAGGTCAGGTATTAATTCACAGAGGTTAGTTTTTTTCCTATGACCAATTGAGTGCAGTAGGTAAAATGTATAATATTTTAAAGCACTTTAATGGCCACTATCCAAGCTGGTTAACCCTGTCGTGACAGAAAAACAAAGATCTTTCCACTATAAATCCGTGCTGCTGATTAAGTTATTTTACAGGTAGCAGGGAAATCCGGGTGTCAAATAGATGCAGATGGTTACAGCTTTCTTCTCAGATAGGTGTTGTAAAAAATACAATTTCAATGTTTTTTTTTTTCTTTCTTAATCACTGGCCATATCTCAGCAACTGGACAGGATACAATAAAAAACATGCCATTAAAATGGAGCTTACTGAACCAGGAATCTGACAATATGCATAATCCACTTATCACTTTATACCTGATTTGGTGTGATGGGTCACATATTTTTGAGATTTTAGAAGAAATGTTAAGAGCAACTCTCTCTCATGTCTCCCTACATTATCACCTTTTATTGTGTAGGTCAGAAGGTGAGACTGGCGCGTGTTGCACTCACAAACAAACAAACAAACACACACACACACACACACACACACACACACACAGATTCACATGTACACACACACACACACACACACACACACACACAGACAGACATAAACACATAAACACATATGTTCTAAACAGAGATTGAGTTCTGTGTACAGGTACAGTTAGCTTTCATATTTGATTTCTTGCGGTGCCTGAGTGTGCTGTACGCTCGAGACACCGTTTCAAGGAACATGAGCATGATACTAGGTATAAGACAATATTACGCAAATGTACCAAACTTTGGGGTCAAGTGTGTGCCCGTCCTGGCTAGAGACCCTTAGTGTTAGGTCTGGTTTATGTTTTGATGTCGGAGGCTTAGGTGTAATGACATCATGTTTGTTTATACCATTAACATTTCATGTTTGTTATGACAACTGCAATGACACCAGGAACTACAGGTGAAACTTACGTTATCATGTCCTCTGGTTCTTTGTTGAGCATCTGCACATTGGTTAGCATCATACAGCGGCCCACTTCCTTATCCAGGTGCCTCAGGATGTTATCAATGGCCTTCCTCACCTGTGAGTAGTACAGTGCCATACCTGAGAGGGGAACATAAGGAAAAGATAATATATGGTTAAAATATAAAAAAAACCACCCCAGATTTACAGCTTTCAAGTATATTTATTAAAATCACTATCAGACCTTATTCTGTGCTTTTATTTTCCTTCAACTTAAATAGCAAATTCCACAAAAATTTGCAGTTTTAAAACCAAAACACCACTGATGGGGCAATACATCATATGGAAACAGATATATAAAGTATACAACACCATATAAAAAAATTAGTCAAAGTACTGCAGAAACAAATATGTCTTGAGTCTTGAGTCGTCGTTTTTTTTTTAAAGCAGCCGGTGTCAAGAGGAATCATAAATTAAGGTTAAGTCTTTTTTTTTTTTTTTTTACATTTTTTTATTGTGTTTATAAGCAAAAATATGATTATAGTGATGGAAAATTTTTGGGTGGCTAGAACGTATTACCTGCATTTATATTATTTCCCATGGGAAAATCATTTCACAGCACGAAATTTCCCCTTAAGAAATCGCCTCCAGAACGAATTAAATTTGCATGCTGAGGGACCACTGTATTTCAATATAGTGTACTGACACAAACCACAACATTGTATATGGACTAACCACTCACCAATGAGCTTAGCCTGCTCTTCTGTTAGAGTCTTGCTCAGGTAGGTCTTCTTCTTCTTCAGGGTGTTTCCTGAGGGTAGTGTAGCACCAGTGTTGGGCATGGGCGGTTCCCCATCCTTCTGTTGCAGACTGTCTGCTATGACCAAGAATGCTCTGAGAGCAATGTTCATTCTCTGTGTAACACAAGCATCCACAGTGATACTCAGTCTCAATAGGTTTTCATTATTTTCACAGTTAGTTTGACAGATTATACCTGTAACAGCTATTGTCAAAACTAACCCTTCCTGGATCTGGTTGCAAAATATAAATCTAATTTAAATCTAATAATCAAACAATATACAATAAACTGGTCATTAGAAGTGTTACTGGGGAAACAATCAATAATAAATGTTAACATGTTAAAATGTGTTCTTGATTAAAGATTTATTTGAGTTGAACTTTAAGGGTTTTTTAAGGTTTTTTTTTTATTTTTTTATTATTTTTTAAGATTTTAAGTAACTATAAGATTTATTTAAGTTGAAAAGATGAGATTTCATGCAACATTTTACCTCAGGATTGAGACTAAATGCCTTAGCTGATTTTCCAACACTGAGTAGGTCACAGATAATTTCCTTCATGGCAAAATCCAGTCTTTCCTGTTGTAAAAAGAAATAGAGGAGTTACAGTAGATTTAGCGTAAATACATCATGTCAAGACTTCAGCTGTCTTGTAAATGTAACAGGTGTGGGGTAGAGATAAAAATGACCTAAATGAGACATGTTCACATATTTGTCATACTATACAGTTTGTGGGCATGGATTTGTAAAAGTCACACCTGTGCAATAAACTGAATTATTTTGACAAAGATGTTGAGAGGCATGTCTCGAGGGACAACGCTTCTGGACCCCTTAGGAAACAGGGTGGAAATGATGGAGGTCAGACGGCTGAGAGGAAAGATGGAAAACATCATTACTTACAACTGATAGTTACCCGTATTAAAATTTATCTTTATTATAATTGGCCTCAAAAGCATGTAAAGTTGCATGAAATCATACTTAAAAAAAAAAAAACGATTACCTCTGTGTGGCTGTGTTGCTCTCACACTTGATCCTGATCATGTAGACCCATAATAGCCGATACAATGACTCCAGCGCTACACGAACCATTTTCTGATCCTTGTTCTGGGAAAAACACAGATCACATTAAAACAGTCATTGCAGTCATTGTATTGTATTTTTATTATAATCAATACTATATACTATAAATGATTATATTTATTTTAATTGCTATGGTTGTTGTTGTTAGTCTTTCGACTTCTCCCGGCAAGGGGTCTCCACAGCGGAATATCCAGTCCGCACAACAACTTGGCACAGGTTTTACGCCGGATGCCCTTCCTGACGCAACCCTCCCATTTTATCCGGGCTTGGGACCGGCACTGGGGTGGGGGGTTTGGGCACTGGCTGGGAATCGAACCCGGGCCTTCTGCATGGCAGGCGAAACACCTACCACTGAACCAAAAATCTAGCATTGTCTGGGTTCCTAGCTAAGAGACAGACAGAGCCTTCAAAAATGCTAAATGTGATATATACTGTATATATATATTAAACACAGATGGAACTGTCTTTCATGGGATAATATTGGAAGTTGATTTAACTTCAACAACCCCAGGCTATGGTCTGCATTCCTGCAAATCCAAACATTTTTTTCAGCATGGTTCCCTTCCTATTTCTCAGCTTCGCTCTCTTGCTGAGTCCCCTACTTTTACAGCAAAATACCCCCACTGTCTGAGAATTAATTAATTTCATTCCATAACCTTTTAAGAAAAAAAGATGAAAAAACGTAACTAGTTAACTTCTCAAATTTGCAAATCCCTTCAGCATACACAGAACAGACACAATAATAGACGCAGCTTTAGATCTTCTTTTTCAAGAAATTACCCAATGTGTCAATATGCAACTCTTCAGTTTTGGTGAACCTGTACTCGCTGTAGTCTCAGATTCCTGCTCTTGGCTGACAAGTGTGGAACTTCATGTGGTCTCCTGCCAAATTCACGGTTCATGTGTTCTGCATTCTGAGATATTTTATTTAACACCCTGGTGTTAAACAGTGGTTAATTTAGTTACTACAGTTCAAAACCAGTCTAGCTACCTTCATCTGACCTCTCTTATCAACAAGGTATTTCTGCCTGTAGAAGTGCCGCTTAATTGATGTTTTTTTGTATTTAAACTCTGCAGATTGTTGTGTGTGAACAATTCCCGGGGAATAAGCAGTTTCCGAAATACTCAAATCAGCCTGTCTGGCACCAACACTCTGAGATAACACATTCCCTATTCTGATGTTTAATGTAAACACTAACTGTTCTGTATCTGCAAGATTTTATAAATTAAGATGCTGTCACATAATAGGCTGATTGGATTATTGCATGTACTGTATAAGCAGGTGGTCACTGGGATTTCTAATAAAGTGTAAACTCTTCTAAGGAAGATTCTACATCATTACCCTCCTACCTATACACATGAATAAAATCAAATAATAAAAACATTTAGGCTCATAAATGATAAGGAGGAACGGTCTGTTCATCCAGTAAGTGCTCTCTATATAGAATCTAAATAAAAACTAATATTTATCACAATGTAATATATATTTTTAAATTCTGCTCATCTCTCTTTATCTAACAGTGATTATATGTTAGGCTAGTTTAATTTAAAATCCCACCTTGAGATTGGACAGGCAGTTGTTGAGGAAGACATGCCATCTGTTAAGAAACACCTGCTTCTGACTGACACACAGCAAACATGTTACTAACGGATACAAAGCCTGCAAAAGACACAAATCCAGAGAAGTTAGTGAGGCACCACTGTCATGAAGGTCCATGAATAGAAGGGGAAATGAATGAAATTCACGATGAAATTCAACTTAATTTAGTGAAGGTCCAGTCCAGTCTGGATAAGTGATTAACATGACTGAATGTTGACAGCAGTTACCATTTTATACTTAATAAAATAAGCCATCAGTGAGTGGTTAATGGCTGTAAATAATACAGATCTATTTAAAATGATTCATTCATGTTCATAGTGGTGTTTTACTTTATCACTTCTGACTAGCACATGGATTCTTAAAAGATACTTCTTTGTCCGATCATCTTTATACATGCTTTAGTTAATCTATGTACATAAATGTTTACACTGAAGTCACAACAGAGGATCAGCCTCAGAAGCTGCCATGGTTCATGTTTAGAAACCTGGAGTTGCCAAAATACAGACAGTTTATACATATTTTTTATTTTCATTTGTTAATCACTTTTGTTACACTACTTTTGGAGTTTTAGATCAGCCTACATACCTTTGTGGGTTTGCATGTAGATTACTAAGAAAACCCTTTGAAAATAATCAATTCTGCACAATGAACAGATGGCAATCTGGCTAAGACATTACAAATAACTCTCTCTTGTCATAGCCCATTTTCTGTCTGATAAGGCAGCTCTAATTAAAGATTTACCGTGAGGGGAATGACTTGGGGAATATCAGGCTAACAAGTAATGACAAGGAAATCAGTCACAGACGTATCCTTCACACTCACCCGCGTGAGCTACAGTGTGGGTGCTCATGACAAAATGCTCCACCTCGGTATGTGTGGTTAGCTAACTCTAGAACATGCTGTGCAAAACAGCGGCCACAAGCATGCCAGCTATGAGATGGGGTATGTGAGACAATTCCCCCCTGCTTGAAGTGCAGACGAAGACTGAATCACTCACCAGAGAATGCTTCTTCCTGGAAGAAAGGTCCAGGGTTGTGTCATACAGACTCTCCACAAAGTTCCGCAAACATGGCACATTTACCTCATTCTTCACGCTCTAAAGAGGGATGCAATACAAAGACATTCTCCATTTACAGCCCTGAGATCAGTGATTGGCATTATCATATTTCCATTCAGAGTGTCTTGGTGTCAGAAAGAGGTATGGAATGATATAAAAAATTCAAAGTATGACAACCTAACAACCGAATATCAGTTATCAGAGAGGGTGATGAAACAGCAAAAAACAAACAAAAAACTCATATAACAGACCTAATGCTTCTAAAAGCTTTTTCATTTATTATTTTTTTTATATTGGTTGTTCTGCTAAAGAAAAAATCTGCATCTTAAAGTTACTGTGTGTCAGGTTCAGCAACTTTATTCCAGTAACTCACTTCAATAGCTCAACAGTACCCCTTTACAGTAATTTCATACTGTAATAATAATATTGAGAAAATGAACAGACCTCAGTCAAGCACATGTAAGAGATTTGAGAACTTACAGCTGCCACTGGGACCAATATCTCCACGAAGAGACCAGCCAGACAGTGCTTAATGTCTTTATCCTTCACCTCTAAAAAGTACTGGGCACATTCCTACAAAAATAATTGCACACAGACAATTATTTGTGGAAATAGTTTTTTTCTGAATGTCCTTTCTACAGTTAAGTTACGGCGTGCCATTACACTTATAATGTTGCAAATAATTTCTAAATTAATGCAAAGACATTATGGACAAATACTAGAGAGTAAATGTAAGGCTAATAATTCTAACATTGTACCATACCAGAACAATCATAATCACACTGCTGAGAAAAATCACTGGACCTGCATGAACTGGAATGAAGCTTCAAAGTCTTCCACTGGGTACATCTTAATGCGGAAGAACTTGACTCCCATTATTAGACTTATGATGCTCTTGACTACATAAGGGCTTTGTTCCTTCTGCCTGAGCTCCTTCAGCTCTGAGATAAACTTCTTCCTCACTGTTGGAAACCTAAGAGACAGAAATAAAGGAGAGATGGAAATCATACAAAGAGCAAGAGAAAAATCAGACAAAAAAAGGTTAAGTGTAATCAATCATTACCAATGCATTTTGTGTGAAGCATTTACTTTCATGGTAATCTGCATATTAAAATCACTTTCTTTCTGATATCCGTGTCTGTTTTTAAGCTGTAAACTCTCTGACCTACCTAAAAGTGTGTTTTGTTAATATGGAAGATAGATATTTGGTAGACAGAGATAAGATTATTAAAATGCACCCAAAAAGCATATTCAGGGACAACAGGACAACCCTGAACACACAAGTTGCTGCATCAGTAGAAATCCACAACAATAGAGTAATTTTCAGTAATTATTTCGTCCATGTGTGTGTGCGTGTGTGCGCGCGCGTGTGTATGTGTGTGTGTGCAGGTCTGTTTGCCCAAGTGTGTGAAGCTTGATTGCTATGACACAGGGAGAGATCTTGAGCTCTATATTTAGAAAGGCATCTGGAATGGGAGAAAAGGGAGGAGAACTCCACTCTCTCTCTCTGACTTTCTCTTTCTTCAGTTCTAACTGTTAAGCGCTGACACACAGTACTTTTCCCTCAACATAAGAGGAAATTATGGCCTTATTGTCACTGGATGTACTCTACAGTATACCAGTTCGAAGACAGACAAAAACTAATAA
The DNA here is from genome assembly GCA_028570985.1 of Heterobranchus longifilis. Lineage (NCBI taxonomy): Eukaryota > Metazoa > Chordata > Actinopteri > Siluriformes > Clariidae > Heterobranchus > Heterobranchus longifilis. The sequence goes on along the minus strand of JAOVVB010000008.1, from coordinate 9,698,983 downwards.
CAGAGTTTTGTAATCTAGACCACCATAGCTGCATTCTTCTTCGGCAACGTCTGAACGTCTAAATTAAGGAAGCAGTTTCATTAACATCACAGGACAACACAGAAATCAGTAACTCTGCTGAAACAGGTTTTCTGTTTGTGATTGATTTAACATATTCAGAATTATATTTTGACACACTCTCTATCATAAGAGTGGGCATTTCCCATCACAGAGTGACAAAATACAGCTACTAGATAGTCACTAGTCTGCATAAAAAACAGCTCAGGGTAAAGGAACACAAATGCCAGCAGGAAGTCTTTCAGCAAGTCTTTCAGTGCTAAGGATGACTACACGTGATTTGTAAAATATTTCAACACCTTATACATTTTAAGTATTTTAAAGCCTATTCCAATCATTAACTTTTAGCTAGTCATAATAATTATTACAAATATTTAAGTTTATGAAATGTTTATAAAGACGTTATTTGTAATTAAATCTCCTTATCACCCTGAATAAATCCTGATTTACTGTATTCACAAATTAGCAATATACAGCGTCAGGCAAAAATGTGTACACACTTCAGGAA
>JAOVVB010000008.1:9687756-9698262 GCA_028570985.1 Heterobranchus longifilis | reverse complement strand
TTATCTATGTATCTTTATATATCATGTGATAATATTATTAGTATAATATACATCATACTATTTTTTATTTCTTGTGTTTAGCTTAGAGTCCTGTCCTTTTTATTAATACCAACATAATAAATACCTATATAATAAATTATGACTGTAATTGTGCTTTGAAAAACAACAGCCCTCTATAAATACTAGTTATTATGTGTGTCCATTAAATTTTCTGTAGTGACATCAGACACTCTGTGTTTACATGCCTTATGGAATAACAGATGTATCATTATAGATTCTCAGTAACATCGAGCTTAGCTGACGGGTGAATTTTGACTTTCTTTATATCATTGTGTAAAGCTTTTTTACATGGTACAGTTTTTATATTATATACTTAGTAGTTTTTATACTACACTTACAACAACAACAATAAACAAAACATTAAAATGTAATACCTACCTAGACTGAGCCACCACCCCAACCACCTCAGCATAAAGATCAGCCACAAGGTGCATGTTGGATGTGTTGGGCCCTGTGTATCTGTGGCACAGATCATTTTATCATTTGAAAAACCATCAGCATTTGAGGCTTACACACATTAGACACATTTCACCTACAGTTCATAACCCATCGCCATATGGGGTTTAACTATACAGAAAAATTTACATTACATTTACATTAGATCTTTACCCTTCTTTATATTTGAAGTGCTTAAAGGCCAGGTTAATGACTTCTTGAATGGGGCCATCCAGGAGAGGGTGAAGCGGGATCTAAAGCCACAGTGACAGAGACACAACTGGTTAAGAAAACTTCTCACATAAACACTGTCTCAATTTGCTAAAAAGTTCAATTCTAACCAAAATATTCTAAGATTAAGACATATGCAACTTACCTGTTTTAAGACTTCAATTAATACCAGAGAAAATATAAAGTCTATTGCTAAATCTCTTCTTTCCAACAGATAATCCTTTTGTTGTTCATCACTGAGTCAAGACAGACAAGAAACAGATAATCCAAAATTGTATTAAAGACATCAGTGGAACAGGCTGATGGTAAATTAAGGTAAGCCTAGTTTTAGCAATGGTGGCTAAGAAACAATTCACAAAAATTAAAACTTACATAATATTTATTATAATCTTAAATTTGGGGCTTGTAAATGATTAGTTGGCAGGAATAATGTAACTTCCTGGCAGAATAACAAATAATGGAGAGCTTACTTTTTGGACTTGGTGTTGGCTCGCGGTCGGTACTCATGAGACTCGTCCTCTAGGCCATTCTGTCTCTTGTACCAGTCAAACAGCGTGCGCAGGATCGAGGGAAGACAGTATTCAGCCAGAGAACTCATAGTGCTAATCACCTGAGAGAGGGAGGTTTTCTTAAGTTATTACTTTTCTCAAATATAATATTTTTGTGTCTTATTTTAAAATAGCGCAAGGTCAAAAGCTACATTCACCTGAACTTTTTTACTCATTATAATTGACTACATCTTCTTGATTAGTGTAACTTTATGAAGGCTGAAATTTTTGAGCTGGAGTTTGAGCTAAAGTGGTAAAGTCACGTTCCAGACTAAGTGGTGTGAATGGGCTAAACCAAACACAGGATGGGAGGAGTAACTGCATGTGGTTGCTCAGCAAACCCCACCACCCCAAACACACACACACACACTCACTCACACACGTACTTGGAGAGGTCATCTGGCTACATATACATAGTTGTAAGATCTTGACTCAGGAGCATCACAGATACAGACATGAGCCGGTCTTACAGAAATAGGGGTTTATTTAATTAATAAAGGGAAGACTTAGATGAAAGACAGGGACTTAGGGTAGAGAAAATAAGAGGTAGTGTAGAAAAAAAATCCCAGGAAACTCGGGGCACAATGCATACTTTAGATAGGGTGCCAACCCATTATTGTGCAAAGGCACACACACTTCAAATCAAACACTATAATTCTATATTTCTCTGAAGAAGCCAATCACTGCGCATATATTTGGACTGAGGGAGAAAACAATTTTTTTTTTTTTTGTGCTTTTTGGTTTGTCCAAAATAGATTCTCCCCACCCTGGAGATATGTCTGTCATTTCTGTGGCAGTTACTAAAGTGATCAGGTTGCCAGCTTGATGCCTGATTGTCATTCACACACTACAGGAAGTTTGGGAACCCCAATTAGCCTAACCTTTGATCTATGGGAAGAAACCGGAGTAGCCAGAGGAAACACTAAGCACAGGAAGAACGTGGAAACTCCATGCACACAGACCTGAGTCGGGAATCAAATCCTGACCCTGGTGGTGCACGGCAACAGTGCTAACCATTACGCCACTTTACTGCTGGAAACCCACCAAGCATGGGAAGAACATTCAAAAGATTCAAACCACTGAGCCACCATTCCATCTTAATTCAACAACTGTTTAGATGTTGAATTACAACCCAGAAACCATGACGGCACAGACCTATTATGACCTTGAAACTGCTTAAACATCAGTGTTATTGTCGATAGTAAAGCAAAATTTTAAATTGGCATGGACTAAAATTATGCATCCAGAAAAGAAGCCCATTTTCCAAAACCATCTTCAGTCATATGCAGCCGACTGCATCTTTTCGACGCTCACGCATCATTGGGGGCGGTGTAACACACTCGGAGGAGAACACTATCCGCTCTTTCCGCTTGTGTGAGCTCCTGATTGGCTGTAGAGCCGTGATTAATGTGGGAGCACTAAGTACCTCTCATCCCTCCCCTCTGAGAGAGCTCGGCCAATCAGCTCTCTAGGCCTTCGGCTGCGAGAGGTCACAGCATCACCCAGGAATCGAACTCGCGATCTTGGGATGATAGGGTGAGTGCGTTACTGCTGCACCACCAACTCCAGGACAATTGTGTCAGAAGCTTACTGATGGCTATGAAATGCATCTGGTAAAGGTTAAATGCTAAAGGACATTAAACCAAATATTAGGTGTGCTGTATGTATATTGTTGTTCCTGTATGTATTATTTTAACCCTGAAAATGGCAAAAGAAACTACCTTTACATATTAATAATCTAAACATACTGATTTACCTGATCAAACTGGTGGTCTTCTCCCCTCTGCAGAGATTTGGTGAGCAGCTTTTCCTGCAAAAAGAAGTAAGAAATCTTTTAAAACCCACAGAAAAAAAAACTCTGTTGTTCCATGTATCCTGGTTTAAACTGATCAAGTCAGGTTCCCTGGAAAAGGCTGACACTTGACCCAATGCCTGGGACCACCCCTACTTTCCTACTCGCAGAGAGAGTAAGTCCCAGTACCAGAGGTGCCAGGTCCCATGCCACAATGTACTTGTCCCCCTTGCTGTGCAAAGTGTTTTATACTGTCTACCCACAATGACCAATTCCTCACCTTAGGGGCAGGCCAAGAAAGACCCCTTGTCCAGTTTAAGCTGTTTAGTGATCGCTTTACTCTGGCCTATGTAACATTGCTGATTTCTGGTTGCTGATGTTGTCAAATCTTTAAATACATTTTTTACACGAAAAGCTGCATAAGCATGTATATTGGTGTCAATTAAGCAAGTCCATTATCTATCCATCCATCCATCCATCCATCCATCCATCCATTATTTCAGATATGATAGCATGTAAATGACAAATCGATTCAGCATCAGGAGACCAGAAAGAAAAGCGTGAACACAAACGATTAAATTCGTTTCTGAGCAGTAAAGCACATGACCAGAAGAACCCAGGCCTATTCACGTTGTTTAGAGAAAGGAAATGAGAACAAAACCCTATTAGGACTGTCAACAGTTACATCTGTATCTGCTTTTGAAAACTGAAAGTCATGTACGGTTTAGCAACAGCCAAGGCACGTCCAACTGCTCCTCATGTATATAAAGATCTGTGGCTTTTTCATATTGATTTTCATAATTAATGTTTGATCCTAAATCTTGCCTAAGATATATTGTGTAATGACATTAATAAATGTAGACTTTTTTTGCTCTTTCGCTTACTTGCTGGTTTTCTACACACACACAGGTAACCCAAATGCAACAATCTATTTACTAAGCTAGTAAATCTACGTATTAGCAACTCTGTAAACTACTTGACATACTGTATGTGATAAATCGTGATTCTATTCAACTAGACGAACCTAACAATTTTAGCCTTTAAGAGTAAGCTGCCTATCACCAAGATATCTGTTTAACAGCATAATACTAATGTACACAGATATGGAAGACATAAATACTGTATTCAATAAACTGAATGCATTAAAATGACTTACCATTACAGAGACTAGAAAAAAATTCTATTTCTATGTGAGTTGTTACTCTTAAAGCTGCTAAAGTCAAGTCAGAATGTGTTTATAATATATTCATAGCTAAACCTTACATGCTTAAGAATTTAATGATATTTTGCTACATATATTTCATTTAAAAAAGGGTGTTTATTTACTTCTTTCATGTATATGTAAAGACACAAATTGCTATGTTAGGAGCCAAAACTACTTTAGCGCTAACCCAACACGACAGCAGCTCATTATTAGATTAGTAATGCTGTGTGATTTATATTATCGGCCATATCTATCTTGTCGCTGATGATGTGCTTTTGAGTTATAAGTGATTCTGAAGAATATGCAATGTCTATGGTTTAAAACAATAACATTTGTTCTAAGTCACACATGTGTTTACGTATATGTGCCAGAAGGAAAGTATTCACAAGTAACTCGACACCGAGTTAACACCTCTTCCTTGAGATATATGTGAGAGCACGCAAGGAAGTGTTTTAATTAAAGGATTTATAGCGAGTCGGTTACAGTCAAGCTTTGCCAGTCATCTGCCAGTGCACTGACATGCATTACCTGTTTTTCCAGACTACACATTTAAAAAAATCTAGCAGGAAAAAAGTAGGAAAAAAAAAAAAGGAAAACAAAAAAAAAAAGTAGGAAAACACTTAAAGAGCTTTATAAACAAAGAGGCTCTTGCTACAGAAGTTTGTTCTTTTAAACCTGTCTCACCTTAAAAAAAACGTTGATTGATGGGTTGACAGAGTTTCTTACTAATTATCAGATAGTTGTACAGTGGTTTCTAGTTGTCTCATGACGCTAAACAATATATATTTTTCTCATTCTCTCTTATTTTATTCTTATTTAATCAATTATCACTTAATGATTAAAGCAATGCCTTACTATTTAATACAAAAGTGACAATGTACATAATGTAATAATAATTATACCACAGTGTTGGTGAGAAGGTGCTGACTGAACAATTTTCATTTCTTTTGGCAGCAAGACAAATCGCAGGTTTACATCAATACACTTATTCTAATAATGACTTGTTATATTTCCATAGTAACAAGTCTTTTACAAGCAACTTTGACAAAACTGAAAGTTAAAAAGTTGTAAATTGTTTGAACATGTGGTGTAATTTGACAAAGAAATACTAACTATCATTCATATAGTTAAGTTTTTTGTAAAAAGATCAAATTTAATTTGATGTAACATTTAAAGAACAAGAACTGAATTTCTAACGGTCAGTAAGTTACTTGAATATGCCGGGGAGAGTCTTCAGGACAGATGACCTTGCCCTCAGTTACCAGTTTCTCTTTAACTTGACTAGCTGCATTTTTTGTTTGTTTGTTTTAAAAGATTATCTCAAAGAGAAAGGGAAAAAAGTGAGTCTGATGAGTGAATGACTTGTCTAGCAGACATTCCACAACTCCAAATGTAAATGTAGCTAAAAATACATGTTTTAATTTAATTAATACATCTGTACAGCTGTTAGTGAAAAATATCATCTTCGGGTGGCAAGTGTAAGAAATAATGTGGTTAACTGATTTTAACTGCAACATAACCTTGAACGTGCACTAATATACACCGAATTTACGTATCAGGTTTAATTGTGCAAGAAATTATATAATCACAAAACCCAATTCATTTATACTGTATATGAATTAAAGTAGCTGAAGATTGTTTACCAGTGGCTCTGCCATAATGATGCGTATCTTGCGCTCTGACAGCAGGGTGAAGTTGGCAAAGAGGCTCTTGAGCACAAACTCGCCCGGCTTGCTCTCAGGGTCCACGGTGAGCGGCATGATGGCAGGCAGTCCTTTTTTCTCACCCTGACTGCTGCTTACTTGCGGAAGAGGGGGCTTGCCTAGAGGGGATGCTGACAACACAAGCACACAAATACAAGTTAAAATACTTTCTATGTTTCTAGTTTAATAATTATCTGTGCCTCTGATGGATAAATACAGTGGAACCTCGGATTGCGAGTAACGCGCTTTGCGAGTGTTCCGCACGACGAGCAAACGTTTTTTATAAATTTTGACTTGAAAAACTAACAAGTCTTGGTTTGCGAGTACCGAGTATCATGTATCAAGCATGCGCTGTTTGTTTTGACGGCGAGCGTCACGTGATCACAACTGAGCCAAAGGTTTTTCTCTCTCTTGTGCTATACTCTTACTGGTATAGTCGACATTCGTGCACACGTTTCTGTTTACTATAACACTGTGACCACGTGTGTGCGCGTAAAACATATATTATTTTGTGTTTGTATGCGTGTGTGTACAGAGCGCGTGTAAAGATGAGCTTTTAAGTCTTATCAGAGAGGTTAAAAATCCATTTTCTCTCTCTGTATCAGCCTGCTCTTTGTGTTTGTGTAGGTGCGCGTCATTGGACACCATGCCACACACACACACACACACACACACACACTACTACTTTCACCTTCATAGACACACAGACACACACACACTCTTTCTCTCTGCTCTACACAGAAACACTGCTCTGTCGTGATCCTTTCCTGCGCGCACAAACACTTATCTGTTGGGATTTATTTGTACTTTTTTTTTTTTTTTTTTTTTAAGGTAAAGTGCAGGTAAATTTGTTTTATTTTTACTTTATATTTTGTGTTAAATATTTTTATCTATTTATTTTTTGGGGCTGTGGAACGAATAATTAGAATTTCTTTTATTTCTTATGAGAAAATTAGATTTGGTTTATGAGGTCCCGCTTCTGGAACGAATTATGCTCGTAATTTAAGGTTCCACTGTACTTGTAAATAAACCTAACTAAGTTTAATTTCCTTTCCTTACGCAATTTATCAATGTTAAATGTATAAGTATTTTGGTTTATATTTGTCTGCGTAAAGTTGGAATGTAACAAATGTTCTATTGTTATTGAGTTATTACTACTTAATTATTAAACCCAATGAAAATTGAATTTCTTGATAACATTTTGCCCCATTAAATCCTTGAGTTTTATATTTTTACTGAATAGCTGTATAAATTATTTAATAGGGTAATTATAATATTATAATTATAATATAAGATTAATAATGTATTTTTACTCTCCTTTCCTTGTCTCCTTTACAATAAGAAACAGTAATGCTACAGTTATTATAGTATTAGTATTCAGATAAAAGGGTATTGTGAATCAAATCAGATTTTTAGGACTGTGAACGCACATCTGTTCTTCAGAAAAAAATTTTTTTAGATCAGATCTGCATCACTTTTATATGTGGTTCTAGATTAGATTTGTATATGACTTGAATGAGAACGGGTAGGATGTAGGTAATTTCTGTGAATATCTTTAATGATTTTTTTATTTACTTTAACGTTTTTTGGGAGAAAAAAAGCACATTTATGAAGCACTTAGATGTAGCTTTTATCTAGGAGATAAAAACAACTATACAAGTAGATTTAAAGATTCAATATGATATATATTGGATTATTCTTGATTGTTAATTCAAAGAAATTCTCAATTTATTTATAATAAAAAATTATTGATCTTGATAGCGCAGAAGGGAATACATGACACAGATAATGGCCTAAATATATAAAAATCTATTACTGACAACCTTGACTACTGGGCACTGGCCCATTAAGCACAAATAATAATGCACTATGTAAGAGTAATAAAAAATGAAATGTCTTTAAGCGAGAGTGGTTACATTGCAAAAGAGTTAGAATGATTTTAAGTGTCATGGTGATGGATAATGGCTTAAAGGTTAGCAGCAGTGCCCCGCACCTCCAAGGTTCGGAATTTTATTCGGTAAAGGTGTCATATAATAACCATGACAACTACTCCTTACGTATCCATACTGTTTGGTTTGTTACCCATTCATCATCATGTCTGCGGACATTCGCTTACATTTAAAAAAGAACTAGAACGGCATTAACCCTTCTTTATTTAACAGTCTGTTAAGTGCACGTTCATCACTAAGGTTGTTTCACGACATTGCTTTATGTTTTAATTTAACAAGAACTAAATTATTGGCAAGCTTGTTTTAAACATTGAAATTCATGTAATCTGTCTCGAATTTCTACTTTAATAGGTCACTGCTTATCTGCACAAAGACTATAATAATCTGTGGCTCGTCAAGAGACCTGATGACGGTGGGGAACTTTAGATGTAGTTTGCATGCACACACATGCTTATTTCTGAAATCAGCTGCGTGTGATATTGGAGATTGTGTCTTTTAGTGTTTTTAGATTCCACAGATTCCACTCCCGAGCTCGTCCGACATGGTGACATCATTCGGCTGAAACACAAAGAGTGAGTGAGTGATGGGTTTTGCAAATGCACTTGACAATACTGTTCTTACTGTTCGAATCAAGTATTGCAAGTCTGTAAGCATGACGTCATCTAATAGCAGGCAGAGTAAACAAAGCTGTGTGTGTCGCACCCAAATCACAGAAGGTGTTATGGATGTGCCAGTCACACAGGCTTACTTCTCAATACATACAAAATTTTGCACGACCATTTGGCATGTCTATTACTGATAGTCTGTGTGAATATACAGTAAGGGCTAGAAAGTAATCAACATTAGGAACCCCTTCGTACCATGATGTGTTCTTTTTGTCTGTCTGTCTGTCTGTATGTCTGTGTGTGTGTCAACCACCTGTGAAGCATAGGCAGCACATGGGTATCACTATTCGTCATCTTGATTCGTCATCATCACTTTTTTCTTCTATCCGCAACTCCTTTTAAACCATTCATGGGAATTTTACCATATTTGCACAGTACCTTTTTCAGGAAGTAGGGATGTGCACTACAGATAGTCCCCGATTTACAAACATTTGAGATACGAATTTCCACAGATATGAACGGACTGCGGTTCTACTTCTGTTTCAATCACAGAAGGAGCTCATGTGTATTGTACAAAAAATAGACACGGCAGTGCACCAGATACCACTTTTTACAATTATATACAATATTTTCAGTGTGTAAGTGAATGTATAAAATGTCTATATACAATATATTGTATGTTTATAAGACTTATGAGACTCATTTTGTTGCACTTTAGAACAAATCAGACTTACAAACGTGTTCCCGGAATGGAGCTCGTTCGGGGACTACCTGTATTTGTATAACATTTCTTAGTTAATTATTTTTTTTTAATCTAATACTGGCTACACAGTAGAACCAAATAAAGCCACGAGGTGGCACTTCCTTTTTGTTGTGGTACACCAAATGTGTGTTGAGAAGAAGTGGTTTTGCTACGATGCTGCTCTGATAAGTCTCCGCGTCGAACTTACTGACCTTACTAACGGGTAGCGCAGGGTACAATTGCTATATTCCATATTAATGTATAACTAATGACTGTGCGTGGTGTGGTGGACAACTGGCTTGTTTAGTCAATGTTTAATACTGTAGATGTGCACTAACCTGTGAAACATAGGTGACACATAGGGATCACTGCCAGTCGTCTCACCTGGACGTCATTGTCGATCACCTGTCGCCAGACTTTCTTCTCTCTTTTCCTCTTTATGAGAATTTAAACAAACCATTACATAACCTTTATTAGAAAGCATAGATGTGCACTAGCTATTTTATTTTCAGAAGTAGCACGTTCAGTGGGCAGGCCACACATGTCCTCCTTGTAAGACGTTTATATATATATATATATATATATATTTTAATATATGCTTGTTGGCGCTGCTGTGCTTGATTCCAAAAGTCTAATATAATCCATTTTAAACCATTTATCAACAGCAAATAAATATTGTGGAGGCCGGAGATTTGCCCTGCTACATTTCTAACATAATAATCAAGTCACTTATAGAGTATGATAAAAGTTACTATTAGGTGGAACAAGCAACAAACTCAAATACTATAATCTGACACTAACAGTGTCTTTTATAAATCTTTTTTTTTTTCTGTCAGAACCACACGTAACCTTCACAGTCACCTTCATGAGGCACCACTGACTAAAAAGCACCTTCAAGTCACGGGCTATGGCATTGTGAGTAGTATTGTGTATTTTTTTTTCTTGTTTATTAAAATAATAATAAAAACAATAAAAACGCTAATACAGTGGGGCAAAAAAGTATTTAGTCAGCCACCAATTGTGTAAGTTCTCCCACTTAAAACAATGAGAGAGGCCTGTCATTTTCATCATGGGTATACCTCAACTATGAGAGACAAAAAAAGAAAAAAAAATCCAGAAAATCACATTCTAGCATTTTTCATGATTTAATTGGTAAATTTCTCGGTAAAATAAGTATTTGGTCACCTACAAACAAGCAAGATTTCTGGCTCTCACAGACCTGTAACTTCTTCTTTAA
>JAOVVB010000008.1:9673181-9687656 GCA_028570985.1 Heterobranchus longifilis | reverse complement strand
ATTTGTTTTATTTTTACTTTACAGCAGTGATTCCGTTAGTGTGTCGCTCAATCGAGTGTCATTAGAGAGATTTCTTGCTTATTTTTCCGCTAAAACAGTGTTTCCGTTGTGTGCGCGCGTGTGTGTGAAAATAGTGGAGGAAGGGTAACTGTGTAGAGAAGGGGGAGAGGGGCTCCTAACTTTAGCTTCACAAACACACACACAAACACACACACACACACAATACACACACAGCGCCTGCGCTCACGAAATACTTATCTGTCTGGATTTATTTTTTTTAAAGGTAAAGTGCAGGCTAATTTGTTTTATTTTTACTTTAAATTTTGTATTAATTATTTTTATGTATTTATTTTTTGGGGCTGTGGAACAAATAATTTTAGTTTCTATTATTTCTTATGGGAAAATTCGATTTGGTTTATGAGTGTTTACGGGACGAATTATGCTCATAATCCAAGGTTAAACTGTAACATTTTACAAAGGACTGGTTAAATTAGTTTAGCATCAGTTTTGGTTGTTATGACATGGAGCTTTTGAGATCACAAAGCACTTTTACTTTTATTATTTAATATACTTATACTATATACCAACTCAGATTTATACAGTATGTATTTTGACATAAAAATACAAACAACATGGATATGTCTTTATAGGTACTGTATGTAGACATAAGAATAAACAAATATATGATTTTAAAACAAAAAGGAAAATAACAGGGGAAAAAAGCATTTGGGTGTTATATTTAACCCATTAAGTCCAAATGAACTCAAATTTAAATTCAAGTCACACAGAGTATGATATGCAGACAAATGCTTAAAACTTGAGCATGTTTTATATGATGGTATCTTTTGTAAAAGATAAACTGCATCATAATACACTGAAGCATGTGGGGATGATGAAAATGCTTTATGGGTAATAAATATTGTTTGTTTTCTTGGATAAGAAGAACAATGACTTTTATTGTTCATAATGACACAAATTATGATGTGGCTGCTGAGTTGCAAGCCAAGGCTCAGTGAGTGAGAGAAGATGAAGGATTTGGTGAGTTTGCAGGAAAATGCCTAGAAAATTCACAGATATCATAAGAGACAGTATTGCCACAAGCCATGGGTAAGGACTAATGATGCAAAGCATAGGTAATTTCTGAGGAGCTGTGAGTGCAACTTGTGACAGAGGCAAATTTGCGAACCAAAAATCCAGATTCCCATACAGGCTGAACCTAACTGTTTTCAGAAACTGTCATCTCTGGAACAGACCACGACTATAAATCCATGATTGCTTAAATATTAGACCGATGCTTGATATCCTTACAAATATAAAATTATAATAATAATAACATTTTGAAACCCTGTGGGATCAGTAATTAAACACTGATAAAAATAACCAATTCAATACTATGTTTTGCCTGCTACACATAACACAAGACTCAAAAGAATAAATCTCATTTTCCTTCAAATAAAATGAAAGCAATTCTTTGTTTTTTTTTCTTTCCATCACTGATTAGGGATATAATTTAATTGGAAGGAATAGCACTGTTATTAACAAATTTGCACAACAATGAAAACCCCAGGCTCCAAATCCCAGATCAGTCTCCAAATCTCAATACTGAACTAAAACATTAGTCAAATATTTAGTTTTAATTAAGTTATGAAAGCAAGATAACACAAGTCTTTAACAGTTAATAAAACAAATTATTATATTATAATACTACATTACGCTACAAATTATAACAACATGAGCAGCGTAAAATCTATTCATTAATATTTTCAGTGAATGGGCCTAAATGCTAATGTTTTGCTCAGGAGAATGGTACAGTATGCTAGTTCACTATGAGGCCATCAACTGGAGTACCAGTCACTTAAACACGTTGATGAGAGACATGATTTATGTAGAAGCTAGTATTTATGACATAAATATACTGCTTGCTTTGTAAATAGATTGGGAGGCCCTTTGGCTGCTGAAAATATGGCTGAATGTGGTGGAAATAGCTCGACTAACACTGTATGAGTCACTGTGGATGACTTTTAAGCAGAAATAAAACTGTAAATAATAACATTAAGCAAAGCTGTTTTCATTTACCAATGTCTTAAGACAACGCTGTCTGACATTGTCATAATGTCCATTAAATGCAGCACGTACAGCCATATCAAGGTTGCTAGGACTGTATTTAGAACTTGTTGTGTTTTGATAGCTTAAGACTGGAGCCTTAAGTCTAATAACAGGCTTTATTTCTCACTAATGAGCTTAAGGAAATGACACGGGAATGTAATGTAGGTTGGAAGTTCAGAAGAGGCAGACAGGAGGAGGGTCATACAGCAGGGTGCAGTCAGAATTGCGAAATCTTTTGCCTGATTTATCCTTTTGGCCAACACAACAAAGTATGTCCAGAATGTATCCTCCCTCGACAGAACCTACTAAACAAAAACTCACACTCACTACCAATGTACAATTTTCCTCTGCATTTAAAAAAAAAATTGACAAACACATGGAAATTAAATGTACACCATTAATATACTGTCCAACCAATATCACCTACCCAGCCCCTTAATAAAGTTGATAAAGCTGGCCCGGCTCCAGCGCACTGGTGTCACCTCCATACTGTCCCTGTTCCAATAATCCCAAACGGTCTAGCCGACTATCTCCATATCATCTCCAGCCATATCTCTTCCAGGAACCTCCATAAAAGTGATCCTAAGAGTCCCATATCATGTCAGCGTCCATGTTGCCTTCATCTTGAGGCCCACTCCAAATTGGGAGTGTCTGATCAGTCTGATTATGCGAAAGCTACAAAAGACCCTAGCCTGCTGGGTTATGGAGACGTGAACGGAAAACAGCCTTCCTGTGTGAATCCTCACAGCCATGTGTGATAGCAGCGAGCCCTCTCTGAGGAGAAGGTCAGGCTGGAATTTCAGCAAAGCCCAAAGAGAGAGGAGGGAGGGCCGACATGGAGCTAAATTTAACCTTAGCACTCATACACAGACACATACACACATATGTACACAAATACATCCACACTCTTTTACCATGTCTACATGCACCCTATTAATCTCTTCAAACAACACTTTAACACAAAACTAAACAAGCATGCAAATACACTACTGAAACATCAACACTGATATCAGTTTATCTGTCAGGAAGCCATTTTGCGTGCATATTTATGTTTTTGTTAATCATAATGTTTAGAGATATGTTATATGTTCAGAAATGACGGTAACTAACAAACATGTTTTTGGGTACATCACAAACAAAACATTCCTTGTACATACCACACATGAACACACACACACACACACACACACACAGGATGAAAGCAGAGCGAGAGAGAGCAGGAGAGAGAGAGAGGGTGAGTATTACAGTATGTCAGCACAGATGTATCAGTGTGAGTGACAGCTAGTGAAATGTATCAGTAAGTATTAGCTTGTGAAAATAAACTTGCTTTGGAGAAATGTGGTTTTTAAAACCACAGTGTTTTTCTCCTTTTGGATAAGAGAAAGTGGGTTTGATTCGGTTTTAATGCTATTACACCTGATGTAATATAAGCATTATGAATTTTTCATTAAGCAGTCCACTGAACATAATGCCCAATACACAGTCATATCGACTTGTGAGTCTTGTATCAAACGATATAACATGACACACAGTATCATTACACCCTGAACACAAACCCACCACCACACATCCTCAGATATAAGCAAGATTATGTTACACTCTGTAAATGTAATTTGATTTCCTTCTGCTACAATATGATCTGGACCTGTGCTTGTCGCCATGGGAACCCCAGAAAACTGTAATATTATCAGCTACTGCCTAAGTTGCTATAATTATTATTTATATTGTAATACTGTACAAGGGTGAGAAATTATTGTACAATGATCCATCTGCACAGTGTTTATTTGTACAGTTATTTTTAATGCGCAAGCTTAATCTAAACAATAAATAAAAACATATATAATATAACAGTACATAGACCAATCAGGCATAAAATTACATTAGACCCAGTACTGTGTAGTTTCCTCTTGTGCTGCAGCAGGTCTTTTGGGTGCTGTCAGTGGCAAGGTGGGACCTCCAGGATTTTTGACTTGTTTGCATCCCATGGCGGCTTGATTGGGTTTGGATCTGGAGGAGTTTGTACGCCAGGTCACCGGCCTTGAGATCTTTGCCTGTCAGGCCCCGTGTGTCGTAGGCTGAGCTGTACTAGGAGTGCTGGTTTTCAGTGATTTGCACAATTCTGCATTGGTCTGTCTGTGTGATCGGGAAAGGACTAGTCTTTGGTACCTGCATGCATGGGAGAACCGTGGTTGCCCATCCTCTTAATTCCTCTTAATCATCAATTTGCTGGTACAATGAAACCTTGGATTGCGAGTAACTTGGTCTGCGAGTGTTTTGCGAGCATAATTTTTAAAGAAATTTTAACTTGATAAACCAGCGAGGTCTTGAAATACAAGTACTGTAGTATGTATATGCTTTGTCTGCCGAGCGTCATGTGATCACAACTGAGCCAATGGTTCTTCTCTCATGTGCGCACGCTGCGGGACTGTGGGTAATCATCATCGTCTCTGTGCGTATGCATTACTCGTATAGTCAACATCATACAGTATGGTGTGTGTGTTCGTGTGTGTGTGAAAGTCGTCCTACACAGTAGCCCCCCTCCTCTTTCTTCATTTCTCACACCAGCCATGATTCTTTTTAAAGGTAAAGTGTAGATTAATTTATTGTATTTTTACATTTATTGTTATTTTTACTTTTAATGAATCATCTGAGTTTCCATTATTTCTTAGGAAGAAACTTTGATATATACGAGTGCTTTGAATTACAAGCACCCTTCCGGAACAAATTATGCCCATAATCCAAGGTTTAACTGTAAATAAATCATAATCAATGCTAATGTTATGGCTGATCTGTGTATTTGCCTTATGTGCCTAATATTTCAAAAGTCAGACAGAGACCTTACAATAAATCTGTCAATCGCAAATAGTCTCAGAATATTATTTTACGAAAGAAAGTGCCTGAAAAAGCCTGAGACATATAACCTAAATGTTCACTGTCCATACTAAGCCCATAACAAACAATAAGGGTCTGAATTTCAGCTGTTAAGTGCAGCAGCGCAGATCACAAAACAACAAAACCTTAAAGCTCACAACCAAGACAACCAAGATACAGCCCATAATTTATGATTTGTACAAATACACTCATGAAGACACTTTTATTCAAAGTGGTTTACAATTTAGAGTGGATATAGTGCAAACAGTTGAGAGTTATGGGTCTTACTTAAGGGTGCTACAGCGATATCGTAGTGGTGCTAGGATCTTCTGAGCAGAAAGCCACAGCCATGCACACTAAGCCACTACTACTGGAAATACAATACTTGTATTATAGATGAAAAACTGATACAAACAGCTTTTGAACATCTTTAAAGCATAATTCTGCTAGCTGTGAATCAGCATGCTTTATAAAACAGACTTATTTGACATATGCTACACTAATCTTAGTAGGTTCGAAAAAACTAAATCAAATCACTTAACTTCTCTTAGAGATCAGCTACATTATACCTAAATTGCTGGGTATCTAAGCTCAGAGATTCTTGTCTCACTAACATTTCCCTCAGTCTAATGTCACCTTCTCAGGACCATACAAGTTCACTGACTACACCATGATTCTTTGAAGGTTGCTGCTTATTTGTTCTGTACAATATAAGAAAGAAGGTTGAACAGAGGCACTGTGTGAAGTGTTGTCTCATCTCTCCAGGGCTCCCAGTTTGTTCCTGTGCTCAGGTTATTGTTAGTGTGGAATTGTGCATGTTCTCCCCCAGGGTGTGAATAAGTGTGCACTTTGGCCTGCGACGCCCTGGGGTCCATTCAGAGGTGACATGTAGTCCTGTAGCCCTGACCAGGATAAAGAGGACACTAAAGTTCTGTTGGAACATATGACACAGTTCCTTGGCCATTCATTTACATCTCGACACCTCACTTGCAAGTCTGTTTGTATAAAAAGTGTACACCAAATGAAAATGTGTAAATATTAATGTAATGCATTCTTTCTCTCTGTATGAATCAGGGTTTTGCAGATGGTTTTCTCTGTGGCACAGTGACAGGTTTACTTTACACTAATAGCTTAGGACTGAACAGCAGGAGTGAGATGACTGGACAGCTTAAGGACAAAAGCATATTTAGAAGTGTGCAGTCTCCATATGTGTGTGTGTGTGTGTGTGTGTGTGTGTGTGTGTGTGTGTGTGTGTGTGTGTGTGTGTGTGTGTGAGAATGTGGGAAGCATCTGCCATAGTTAGACTACGATGCTATAATGATCATTAGGTGTTTACAGCACAGAACTGGTGAGGTCTGTGGGAGAACGGCATGATTGACTATAGTGCTGCACACTTAATCACATGGAAATTGAAATCTCAGTATGAACCTGTGCAAATTACCTAATCTCAAAAATGGTGCAATTTATTACATGTAATGTACGCATAGTCAGTAATTCATATGAAGATTTGCCTGAAGTATACTGAACATGACCTATGGACTCAGAAATTTAGGATAAAATTCTCCAATCAAAAGCCTAATTCATTAATGCATTGATTGTTTTAAACTAGTAGTGAGTGTGTGTGTGTGGTTTTGGAGACCAGGAAAGGCAAATTTGTACCTAAGTAAGTTGATATAAATCAGTTTGAATACTAAATGGTACATTTAATAGTTAAATATTGTCACAATCGCAATATGTCAAATAATTGCAATTTTGAATCAAATTGTGCTGTCTTAATACACTGTACAAATGTACCAAGTACCAATGCTGAGTATTCACCCACATATCAGATCAAAGGAATTTATATTATAGCTTGTACAAGGTTATAATAGTATCTTGTCCTCATGGAGAATGATTAGACCAGTTAGTAACTGTATTAAATACATAACTGTCAAGATAAATGATAGCGAATCAATTCTGACCCCCCCCTTCCCCCGCCCCCCCAACACACACACACAACTGCAACAATCCCCCCCTCCTGCACTATAATTTCCTAGCAGATTATATTATGAACACATTTAATGATGAGTTATTCCAGAAGTCATTCCTTTCACTATAGAAAACACGCCATTTTATTTCAGTGAAGAAGTGTGGCAAAACTGTATTATGCCTGAACAAACTTTCTTCTGCTCCAGTCACAGCTCTCCACTGCACTGAATCTGGAGACAACATTACTGTCCTATTTCGGCCTGCCATACTAAATCATTCATTCATCTGTGGTAAACGATTTATCTGCTCCAGAGTCACAAACAAACATAAGGGAACCTTCACTATGGGAACCACAAGACGAATGCTCAAACCGTTTTCATACTCATTTACACCTAGAGCTAATTCACCATAGCCAACCCCCTCACTGCATGTTGAGAGAAAACATGAGAACCTTGAGGGAAATAACATGGGCATGACGAGCATATGAGTCTTACTTAAGACAAAAATCTGAGTTTAGCATTAAGCCAGCGATCCTTGGCCTGTTAGGCAGCAGCCCGCTCCCTCACCCTGACAGAAAAAAAATACAAAAACAAAACACAATGTAAAATACTACTAAGATTTTAATAATGACTGATGGTTTTATAATATTATTATTACACAGAAACTTTAGTTTATTAGAAGTAAAATCTTGTGAGGCAACAGGTCTGAGTTTTATATTTTTAGCCGCTCAAAGTTTTCCCAATAATTTCACAAACCAATTAGTAATTATGATCACCAGGAATGCATCCCTGTTTATTTATTTATTGCTTTGATTATATGTCACTGTTTGCTGAAAGAAAGAGAGAGAGATTGAAGCATGATTTGCTGACTGATTAACAACACTGATATCTGTTCACCTGCTCTCCTCCCCAAGTTGTTAAATGTAGGAGAACAAAGCACAGAGTTATTAGCAGATTACCTGTATTAACTGTTAGGTTTAAAGAGAAACTTGTGGGCCGTTGTATGTGTATAACATTACTGTTCAAGTGAAAAGATCAGTGTCTGAGCTGATGATGGAGAGAAATTGGATACCATCACATTTACTTTGCTATTCATAACCGCTCATATCAGCTGTAAAAGAAGGGAGCTCAAATTCATATAAATGACACAGCATTTTCTTAGTTTAATATACAAACTAACAGCATCTCTAACAAATAACCTTTAAATCAAGTCGAACCTGCAGTGACAATAGGACTACTCTGAAAGTCCAGATTAAACCCACACACACAAACACACATGTCCTAATTCTCATTCTAATGATTTGACATGTATATGTGTGTGTCTGTATGAAGACAAGTACAAGTCATTCATCAGAGCATAAAGGACAGAACAAATAATAAAGAAGGAGGCAACTTGGAGCCAGAGACACAGAAGAGAAAGAGACACAGACGAGGCATAGTGTGTACTCACGGCTGCTCCAGGATTTCAGAAAGGACTTGATGCTGATCTCAAAGAACCCCGAGTCCTGCTGACTTGTCATGTCTGCTCTGTCTCTGCAGCAAGGCAGGGATTATAGGGATGAAGGAGATGCAGCGGTGACAGAAAGAGCCGCCTTTCTAGCTCATCCTGGGTCAACAATGAGCATCAACAACACACTCTCTCTCTCTCCCTCTCACGCACACACACAAACACACACCTATTTCATCTCATCCCCTATATCTTCATCCCGCCCTGCTTTAAGAGGATTGGCTTAGAGGCCCTATCATTTAAACAGTATTGTCCAGAGGGACACAGAGAGTGGGGGAGATAGAGATTAAAAGGAGAGAAAAAGAGAGAGAGAGAGAGAGAGAGAGAGAGAGAGAGAGAGCTAATTACATCCTAGGCTGTTAGTACATTAGGCACAGGGAGAGACATCCTGAGGCATCATTTAGACAATCCACTTCCTCCACCCTTAACACATCAAACTGTGCTCTTTATGTCTTTGAGCTGTACAATCTAATTCTACAGTGGAGTGATCGAACTAATTAAAAACACAATTAGAAGTACTGAACACAAACAGATGAACATGACTCATCAGGAAATCTGACTACAAAAGCAATCAGGAAAGCTACAATATCTCTCAAAGAGGCAACCACAGGAATAATATTCAGGTGTTAAGGCGCCGTCACCCATGATGGCGCCTTAGCATCAGATGTTTTTTTTAATTTTATTATTTTTATTTTATTTTAGCTAGCTATATGCTTCAGATTCAACCTGACTCTCCATGCCACTGTGCAACAATTCATGAGAAGACAAACTTTAACACACAATGGGTCTTTGCAGCAAGTGATGGCCACTAAAATACATAAGTTTGCATGGTTTCAAAATAAAATGCTAAAAGAATGGGTTCAAAAATCAACATAACTCTACAGTATGTTTAGTGATGAAAATCCAATACTAGCACATCGGCAAATCTTAGGTAGGTGTCACGGGTGCTATGAGGACACTGATTAGTCAGAGATTCTCAGATACCCACAGCAGTTAAGCATAAGCATAAACATTTCAATACACAGAAATTACAGAGACTATTGACAGCAGTGTTTTATTTCTTTCAATCTCACTACATCACAAATCCACTTGAACTGTGTACATGCTAAAAGTATGTAATTCTCCGAAAACAACTGTAGCATAGACCGCATACGCTTTGGCTGGAAACATATCCTGTGTAAATTCAAGCTCCCTGAACCAGAGTACAGCTTTTTGTGGTTTATTTAGATTTTCTACTCAATAGCATTTGTAAACTCTAGCTTGTGCTCAAGGCATCAAATAAAGCAAGGAAGCAAGGAAAGACAGAAAATAGCACATATATGCAATTATTCCCATAAACATTATGAATTAAAAAATACTGTATGATTGACAGTATGATACTATTTAAGCTTTTAAGTTGTCCTAATGACAGAACTATATGATGTACCAAAAAAAAAACTGATTTGATCACTGAACCAGCATACTCCAGTTCTGACTTTCCAGACACACTTGGTGGCTGGAACAAATGAAATACGGTGTGTACAGTGCACTGCTTGCTGATGAATATCAGTACTGGTATTCATCCAACGCTCACATGGAATGTGATCTTATCAGTCAGGGGAGAATGAACGACAAGCCGACTTACAAGTTCTGGTACAAATGATTTCCATGTGAAAGCGGTTAGTCTTTGAGTCAAAGACAAGCACTTGGCAGATATCAAAACCAATCTTCTCTATTCTTTTTATCTTCATAAATGTGCTTGTTTTTTTTTTGTGCCTTTCCCCACTCACTCCCAGACCAGGAAGGCCAGAAATAGATAAAAGGAGCAATTATAAGTAAATTAGCCTTGATGATCGCCTTTAACCGGCACTAGGGGCAGACGTTATCAGAGCTGGCCTGCAAACTCCTTAACCCTTCATGCTGGATAACCGTTTGACCAGCTTTTTCTGGCTTCAGACTTGCATTAAGTTTATTACACAGAGAATAACACAAAGGAGACCAGACTGTAATACAAAAATAATGCACAACATTTATACCACATGATTTGCAGATGATGACAATGTCTAATTTAGTAATGTACAAAATTTTACACATTTTAAATGTTTATAGTTAGAATATCTAACTATGTGGCATTACACTGATGAGATTTTTGTATATCATTTACCATAAACTACATGTTTGCATCTAACAAACATTTTGCGCAATATGTGCCTAAAATCAAGAAAAACATGCTCTATGTGTATTATATGGAGCAGCTGTATTACAGTATTACAACTGTATTATTCTATGTGTATAATACGTTGTTATGAAACCAATAATGTATTAGAGCAGGCACATTAAGGCTAACCTCATGTTACAGTTGATACCACTATGTGAACTGTGCTGCAAAATAACGTACACGTTATAACCAATCGGATTCAAGCATTCAACTACACTGGAGTATAAGACTATATAACCTTACTTCTAGATGATGTAACCTAACTAATGAAAAAGTTTGTGGGTTTGGCATGAAAATGTTTAGAACACTTATTTAATATTTAATCTTTGAGAAACCATAAAAACCTATAAAAATACAACATTTTCGGTTAACCATTTACAGTTCATATAGAAAAAGAACAGATAATAAATGTGACGAATATTTATTTGATGGCAGTGTTTACACTGGCCAAACATACAGTATGACTCGACAGTTTTTTGTTGCTTCTTTATTGGTCTCTGCTGATTTGTCCTAGCTGGCTTTGAGCTATCCCAGCTGTTTCCACAGCAGCTGCAGTCACATTTATTTAGGTTATTCTTAAGTCTTTCAATCTCAAAAATATGAGTTATACAGTGTTGTACACTTTTGCCAAAAAATATGCGTTTCTTTACTTCTGATTACTAATTCTTAATGTGGAATGTCTTAGAGTATTCCAGGCATTCTAACAAAAAGCCAGCTGTTCACATGTGATAGTGGGAATGTGCTAACGTACTGTACAGTACTCACTAGAAAAGCTACTGAGTGCTGGATGTTTTACATGGACCGAGCTGAATAATGAAAGATCAGAGACTTTTAGCGTAGAATGATGCGAAATGATGCCTGTGAAATTAAATTCATGAATAGCAACAAATCAGTCAATCAAGTAGATTAATGCACACTTACAGTATTGAGATTAAATACTGTCACTTAAAAACAGAAAACAAAGCCCCAAACTCTGCTCTGGACCCACAGCTCTCGAGAGGAATTCCCTTTGACAAAGACGCTCTTCAGTGAGTTAACACTGAGGCTTCTATGTGAATTCCTGAACTCAGACATTTCACACACCTGTCTGAATCGAGCACCGAAAAGCCACTCAGCTGAGACCTACACCCGAATTACAGAGAGCAAGTGAAGAACCGCGATTTATTTTTCATCATATAGATTATTCAAATATAATGCTAATTCATTTATTTCAAACCCTAAACAGTAACAGTAATGAATGTTAATAGTGCAGAATGTTGACAGTTTTCTGCATCTGTAGCGTATCTGAGATTACCACAGATGACCATACAAGGAAAAGAATAAAAGTTGTTGAGACTGCCTATTAACATTTTAGTAAACACATTTCAACGATGAGGATTTTGTAGACTTCTAAAAGTTACATACATCACTGGTGTTTCTCGTGCCTGACTCATCATCAGCCTTTATTGTTAGGTTTTTATAAACTGTGAATAACTGAGTTTTTTATGTATTTCTCCTCCACCTTTTTCATTTGTGTCAAATATCTTTTTTTACTGCACAAAATGATATGATCCAAATGGTCAACTTTTCTTGTTGGCTGCTTCATACTTTTGGACACCGATGCTCTTTATGTGACCAAGTGTATACTTTAGCAATCTGATAATAAGCATTTTGCTACAAAATCTTTTTATAAGACTGTCCTGGCATCAGCCCTGTTCACTCAAATTACAAGAAAACAGTAACAATATTTTATACAGCTGGTCTAGCAACAGAATGTGAAACTTGTATGGCAATTTACTAAGCTTTCATTACTCCGCAATTACATCACCATGTTTTGTCATACCAGAGTTTCACATATTTAACACAGTTTCCTCAGACAGAGGCAGACTGAAAGGTTATATGTGTGGTTCTGGAAAGATATTTAGCCTCAAGTAAGAACAGGATAGAACAGGTTTAAAAGACAGTACACTAGACTTAATTCAAAGCCTGAGTGATTTAGGATTCAGTATAAGGCTAGAACTCCAGGATACACTTTACAACATACAGTAGTACACAATACACACTACCTGGTGTATCTTCTCGGATAATGGTTGGTCTTTTCTTTGGCTGGATCTTTCGGAACTTCCCTTTAAAGTCTCCAGGTGTGAACATGTCCATGGGGAGGCTGGCCATCTGGACCAGGACGATGCTGTCCTGGTTCTGGTTTTTGCAGGAGTTTGTGTCGCTTGGCACCGCATCCTCGTTAGGCATATCCGATACCAGGGTGACTGAGAGCAACTGTGTTCACTTCCTTAATAGCATGGATAAAGCAATCTGGCACACTTTCTTTCAGGCTTTCTTCACTTTCTCGCCTTCTCTGATCCCTTGTTCTCTTTAGTATATGCCCACAGAAGTGGTCTTCTTCTTTCTTGTCTTATCCTGTCAGTAGTATTTCCCTTTTTTTTTCCAAAGTCAGTGCGCTGGTGGATATAATGCGTGAAAGAGCGAAGCCTTAATGTTTGTCAGACAAACATGTGCGGTGGAGCCTGTGCAGTCGCTGGTGGAGGCTGTTTAGCCTGTTACAGTAACACTGCTGAATGAGGCAGGTGTAGGGTTACTCAATTCAGACCCGCCTCTTTTCACAGACACAGAAAGAGGGCGGGATGGGTGTGAAGTGCGGAAGGGAGTGTAACGGGGATGTGAAAATGAAGCAGGTTTTTCTGTGATTTCAATCTTTCATGCTCGTTACATAAATACTTGTGTTTTTAAAAAAGAATGAGTGACTGAATATATTCATGTAGCCATATTTTGGTTTGGAGTAAAACACACATTTTATGCCACATAGCAATTATGAGAAATTGTATGTGTGTGTGCTGTTTCTGTAACATTCAAGAAACCACATCCCTTGAGTGTTTCTCTCAAATGCTTTTTTTCTGAACTTGCTGTTTATATGTTTTTCCGTGTTGAGATTTGTAAAATCCCTGGCTGGGATGTGAACATTTAAACTATCTTCAATGTTTTAAACCTGGCTGCAGTGGAAAAAGTAGACAGTAGCATACTGACATAAAGATGTTATACAGAAGAAGAAGAAACTGTTAGTGGTAGTCTCAATAATCAGGTGTGCATTTTAGGGAAAGCAAGCTAATAAATATCCTTCTGTCCTATGACCTGCAGACTTCACTAAGTAAGTAGGTGAAGTAATTTTTTTATTATTCTTTATTAGTCTTTATTATTTTCCATGTTATCCTGACCCAGCTGGAAAGAGGGAGGGAGGGAGACAAGATGAAAGATAAGGAGACCAAAGGAAAATGAGAGCGAGAGAAGCCGACCACACACACAAGACGTCAAAATACCTCAATCGCCTGTTCCTGACATCTAACAATAAAGACCTGATCTGACCAAGAGATCCTGATTCATTAGCTACTGTATAACTCCAGGCTGGAGACCTGGAAACCTCTCCTGTCCTAAAAAATCATCTTTTTTCCTCATTAGCTAAGCCACTGGACCCTGTTACTAGTAGACTAAGTAGTGGAAGATAATAGCATAGTGAGCTAGTTAGCTAATTAAGTATATTTATACAGTCATACAGTAAATGTGTATATGAATTAGAGTCAGCTGTATTCATTATCCCTTACAATAATCAAGTCTTTGGTCAATATCGACTTTGGCTATATTATTCACATTTATTTTCATTTACTTTTGTGCCAGCAGGATCGTTTCTAGACAACCTAATGCAACAATAATATTTCTCAATTGCTCAGTTTCTGAAAGTGAGATCTCTGACACAGTCTTCTTGCTCCATACTCCTGAGTTACTGCTTTGTCCACCCTGACACATTACAGTGCAAAACACTTAATCTTACAAACACA
>JAOVVB010000008.1:9648256-9666609 GCA_028570985.1 Heterobranchus longifilis | reverse complement strand
ACAATACACACACTGCATCTAAAACCATGTTACATAACATGAACAAAACCTACACACATCCTGTGATTCATCCACATAGTTTAATTGATTGCTGTTCACCTAATAGACTATTATAGACTAATAGAAATTATTTATTAAACATGGTTTCAGCACTAGCACGCACACACACACACACACACACACACACACATTCCAATGAAAGCAAGCCAAAGGCATTTTACACTGTTACAATCACACATGCAGACAGAGTTTGAGGTTAAGATTTTTCCAGAACATTTTTCCAACTTAACGCTCAGTTACAGTAACAATTGAAACGTGTTGTTTTGATTGATTGAGCTATACACTAGCCTTTAACTTACACCTTGTATTTCGAAATAATATCGACCACGCTCATTTTTCTTGATTCCTTTTTATGCTTTTGTATGTAGGCTGCCAATCTATTTCCAGACATTTCCTATGCAATCACAGTGCTGGTGGGAACAGCCATCCCCAGCCCATTAGCCTAGATGAGCTGTTACTGCAATTGCTGTGTGTGTGAGAGTAGAAACTCTACTGCAATCAGGAACTGAGATTGAAGTTCCATAAAAGCCTCTCCTAAATAAGTGATTTCTGAGGATATCTCATCATCGGTGGACAGAGGCAGTAGCTCAGCGGTTAATGTTTTGTGATACTAACTGGTGATTGTGATTTTGAATCCTAGTATCACTAAGCTGCCAGTGCTGGCCTCCTGATCAAGGAAGGCCCTTAAACTTCAAACTTTTTCCTGTTTCTGCTGTTGTTCCCTCAGGAGAAAAGCATCAGTCAACTGAGTTAAATACAGATTATCACAACACTCCTTTAACCGATAGATTGCTTTCCCAACTGTGTTTTCAGTCATTCCTTGCTCTAACACATCTACTTCAATTTATTATTGAATTATTTCATTGTCAATTATTTAGCTGAAGGATCTATATATTAGGAGCAAACAGTACAGAACAGATGGGACCTCAGAAGGAGGGCTGGAAACCTGTGCTCTCAAGAAGTAAGAAGTAATATTCTGCCCTCTAGTGGCCTATTGTGCACTCCTCTCATTCCTGCTCGTCAACAGCAGTACAGTACATGGTCACATGTGCAGACACCCGGCCATCAGACCCACAGATGCTTTATAAACATCCAGTTCCAGTATATTATACTTAAATTAAACGCCACTCTTCGGAGAAGGTTTTACACTAGATTCTGGAGCATGCCAGTGTGTAAGTCAGGCACTGATGATGGTGAGTAGGCCCGGGGCTGAGACTGCATTCCAGGTGTTCAGTGGGGCTGCGGTGAGAGTTATGTGCAGGTCACTCAAGTTATTCCACTCGACAAAACCTGTCTTTATGAACCTTAGTTTGCGCACATTGTCATGATAGAACAGGTTTGGGGTTCTTAGTTCCATCAAAGTTAACTCATTAGGCTACTGTATACAAAGACATTTTATACAATTGTGTAGTTTAACTTTGTGAAAACAGTTTGGAGAAGAACCACATATATGTGTGATGGTCAGGTATAAAGTGTATTTTTTATTGCTTAATCCTAATCAAGGTCACAATAAATCCTGAGTCTGTCCTGTTGTGCAACATATAAGTGAAATACAATTCAATACAAAAAAACTATGGTAAAGAATTTCTTTTCGGACTTTAACTTTTAAAATGTTTAGACATACAGTGAAAAGGCAACAATTAATTAGACAGTCAGCATATGGGTTATAATGTTTTGTAAGTCAAACCGAGTACTGCCAGACACTATCACATACCAAGTCAACAAAAGAAGGTGAGAAAGAAAGCAAGGGAGAGTAGGGAAAACACTGGCAGACGGGGCATGGCTCTTCATTCATGGTTAATAATTGAGGTGTATTCTCTTAGGACTTAAAAAGATTCAGTCATCCCTACAGGCGCACAAAGAGGAGAAAGGATAGAAATAAGCAGCCACCTCCAAATATAATGGAACAGCAAGGCCAGATTTTGCTATGCGCTACACATTTTGTGTTTAAGATAGAAATATAAACATGAGACCATAGGTCAGAATTTGTGTTGAAATGGATAAACCAACAGGAAGTCCTGAGAGCTATATATAGAAGTAAAACAGGCCAAGTTGAAGCTGTAAACTTTATTGCAGCCATCGCACACAAGCACTGAGCAGGGACACCAGTTTGGGAACCATGGGAATAGAATAGAATGTTCTGAAAAAATAAAGAGAAACCACAAGTGTGCTAATAACCAGACATAAGACCGATCGGCCAAAGAAAACAAAAGGAGTTGATGACAGAAACACTGTCAGAACTATGACGACCCCCCCCAAAACAGCAACCAGTGACATCACTAACCTCCACAGGGCACCTGATCTTTGCTTCCATATGTGGATCTTCCCCAATCTCTTGTCACAAAGCTGAAAGCACTCAAAAGAACAGAATATTGAAGTCCATTAAGACAAGCTTTGCCAAGGTTGAGATAGAAAATCTGATCATCTTCTGGATCAACTGAATCCCCACAGCCACACCCTAAATCTAGTAGACAGTCTTGACACAAGAGTTGATTATTATTATAACAATAAATGAGGATTCAATCTTGAATGAGAAGTAGAATGTGCATATATGTGTATAATGGTCAGGTGTCCACAAAATATTTACCCATATAGTATGTATGGGGACCAGAGAAAAACTTAAATATGTTAGTGCATGGACTCCTCATCAACAATCACAGGTGGACAAGTTGGCCAGGGATTTATTACTTTAAAAAGGGTGTAACTTGGTCTCAGATAAAACATTTTATAAATGTAAAGCATCTTATAAAATAAAGCATCTTGCCTGTAGGGTGCAAGAGGTAGCTCAGTAGTTAAGGTGTTGGACTACTAAACAGAAGGTTCAGGTTCAAACCCCAACACCATGACCCCCTTACCCTTCAAATGCACAGATGTATAATGAAATAAAAAAAAAGGCACTCTGGATAAGGGTGTCTGCCAGCTGCTGTAAATGGAAAGCCTAAAATACTGAAAAAATACATCTTGGTCTGCCTGAAGGAATGTCTTTCCAACTGGTAATTTTCTTGTCTAAATCAGTCAATAATTGTAAGAAATGTTCTAACCACCTTACTGTTACTCAGAAACTGTTTCTACCTGCATTTACAGTACCAGCTGACAAAGAAAGTGTGATCAGACGAAGCTGGAGTACTTGACTGAGCAAATGACACACACTGTATATTTATGTCGTACATGAGTAAGCTCTATGAGTTCACTATATATAATGCACACATGAGATCATAATCATATAGGGTTATAGGCTATTTTCAATAATAGGACCAGGACTTACCCTTAACCGTTAATACTTAAGTGGCACAGATCCGTTCGCGCAACACAGCATAGGTCAATGAAGATTTTAAAAAATATATAAGCTTATATGTAAGCTTGCAGGAGGCTTCAGACATCAAACTGTGCATCTGAGTTTCCAGATATATCAGAACGAATGTCATCATTATTTTTATAACGTATATATTTTACCGCTATCGCAAAAATGAAGAACTGTCAAAATGAGCATATTATTATTATTATTATTGTGGTAATGGAAAAACAACAGAAAACAACCAGAAAAACACAAGATCACGTGAATCTGTGCCATTTCTTTGCCCACGTGACCTAATTTCTAATTTTTTGCTCAGTCATGTTTGTATAGTTGGTAAACAAATTAAGTAAAATTCAGCTCATCATATTTCTTAAACTAGTTTGTGCTGGAAAAAAGGATGTCACTCTGTGCTGCACAATCCTGAGCCCATTATATGTTTATTAAAAAAGGTAAATAAATAAATAAATAAATAAATAATATTAATAACACAGCAAAAATAAATAAATAAATAAATAATGGCTAAAATGCTAAAATTTGCCAAGAGTTTACGAGCTACGTACTATGAATAGTGTACAGAGCAGAGGATGGAATGATGTACACGATAAATGGTTTTAAAATTTCATAGGTTGGGAAGTATTTTTCAGACTACTACTTGATTAAAACCGTGAACAGGAATGATAAAATGATGCTTCCTTCACGCCGAGCAGAGTTTCATGTTATTCCAAGTGTTCGAGAGAACGCGCCATTTTAAAACCCTGGTGCGCGTGAACAGCAGCGGCTTTGTTGACATCACAGCATCACAGCATCACTTCGACACCATTTCCTCATTCAGTTTCAGTGTGTATCTATATGAGCGATATAATTTCCCACAGCACACACTCGTCTTCTAACATTAATAATAAATCTAATAATAATAACAATAATCCTTCGTTTTCTGCGGTCACATTGATGCCATCCTGCAGGCCAGCCTCAAGCAGAGCCTTAACGCTATATCTAACAACCGTTTAACGCACCAAAACACAACTAATAAAACAAAATAATGCGTCTCAAAAAAATGTCCCAGTACCTTACGTCCTCGTTAACGTCTTATTAAAAGGCCATTTCTTTCTTCAGAATAAGCGCTGAGTCCTGCTTTTCTTCTTCTTCTTCTATCAGACGTCTTCTCGCCCTCAGCGTTTCTCCATCGACTGTCAGAAAGAGACAGAGGCTGAGGAGAGATCGGCCCCGCCCTTGGCAACCAATTAGACTTCAGACTTCCATAGAGCTGCTTGCTGATTGGATAAGCAGCACGTCATGCACACTCGGTCCACCGCTGCACCTGTACTGTAGGGATGCTGATGGGGAGAGCACAAAATTTATAACCACCAAGCAGACAGCAAGCAGTTTATCCAACCCAAACCAAGGCAAATATGCAAAAAAGGCATTTTAGTACCTAATTACCTCTTTAATTTATAAAACATACACTGTATAGCCAAAAGTTTGTGGACAAAAATATTAATCCGTTAATTATTGAAGTCAGGTGTTTCAATTATAACGGTTCAGTGGTTAGCACTGTCGCCTTGCACGTCCAGAGTCTGGGGTTGATTCCAGCCCAGGTGCAATTCCTGCTTCTGTGTGCATGGAGTTTGCATGTTCTCCCCATGCTCGGTGGGTTTCCTCCCTGTACTCTGGTTTCCTCCTATAGGCCAAAGACATGCTGATTAGACTAATTGGCATTCACAAATTGCCCGTAGCATGTGAATGAGTGTGTGTGTATGTGATCTGCGATGGATTGGCACCCCAAAATAAATAAAATTTCTCTAAGAATGGATTTAACTGTATATTTATAGATCCGAAATGCAAGTGACTGCTGTTTATTTAAAAAAAAATTTTTTTTTCTCTTTCAACTAATAAAGAAGAAAAGACAAGATAGTTTGTTATTCAAGTCAAACATATGAGAAATGAAAAGGCATGTAATACAAGGGAAAGCCTAAGAGCTCAAAAATATAATTAATTTAGAAAGCAATTTATCCTGGTCCAGGGACACTGGATGTGAGATGTCCTGACTAATGTCTGTTGCCTGCCATAAAGTTCAGTTTTTCTCAGCTTATTAGCAAGTCATTTTCAAACATATGCAAAAAATGCATATAATTTCAGTAGTCCCATAACCATATATTTGTTAACTCTATTTTTTTCAGATCATTACTGTACTGTACACCTAAAATGTTAAAAACTTTTAAAGTAATTTTTTTTTTTAGAATAAATTCAACTGTAAAGAAAATGTAGGCATTCCAGGCTTATTCTGCCTTATTTATAATACTATTGTTTTATGCATAACCACTGAAATAAGTAATACAACAGCAATTGTTACCAAAAAAATAATTATATACTGTAGATTAAAAGCAATAAATATTCATTTATGAATGAGGACTCATTTAAAGAGCAATTTTGCAGTTTCTTGTAAAAAAATGTTGTACCTTTTTATTTTACTTGTAATAATAATAATAATAATAATGGGTGAAATTTTATATATATATCTTTATGTGCCACCTGTAAATAGAATAAATACTTTCCAGGAAAATAACAAAATCAACCTCAGATATACCAGGGCTAATGTACATAATATTCTAACAATTGCAAACAGCATAATATATGTGCTGTATTGGAGTTATTTATGCAAACACTGTTACTGAATCAAACTCAACTGTTCTTAAGAGGAACTGGTTACAATTTTGCAATAATAAGGAAATAGTTTAAATTAGAGCAACTATCATACAGAATCATTTTTTCAACATAATTGTTATACCTTGTAAATTATACATGGATTAAAATTCTTGTATTATAGAAGAAATGCACTTACTTTGCAAAATGGTGCAAAATAATGCATCTTGAAAAATAATAGTATTGTGAAAAAGTTGTGATTTAATTAAAAAATTCATTTGATTTAAAGTAAAATATTTCGAGCCTGAATGATTACAGATCTTAAAAATAAATCCAAATATTAGTATACAGTATTTCTTAAGATCAGTCATGTCTTAACCAT
Source organism: Heterobranchus longifilis (assembly GCA_028570985.1). NCBI lineage: Eukaryota > Metazoa > Chordata > Actinopteri > Siluriformes > Clariidae > Heterobranchus > Heterobranchus longifilis. The sequence continues at coordinate 9,660,232 of JAOVVB010000008.1, read as the reverse complement.
ATAGTTAAGGTACTCAATGGGGTCCAGAACAGGCAAGTTGGCTGGCCAGTCAAGCACAGAAATAACATGGTCAGCAAACCAGGAAATGTTGGTGCTGTGGGCAGGTGTTTAGCCCCGCTGGAAAAGGAAATCACATTTCCATAAAGCTTGTCTGCAGACAGATGCATGAAATGCTCTAAAATCTCCTTTTAGAGGACTGTATTGATTTGGACCAACACCAGCAGATGACATGGCACCCCAAATCATCATTGACTGGAAACTTCACATTAGAATTAGTGTAGTAACTTGTTTTCTGTGCCTCTCCACACTTCCAACAGACTCTGGGACCTTAACTTCCAAAAGAAATGCAAAATTCACTTTTATTTAAAAGAGCAATGGCCCAGGTCGTTTTCTCCGTAGGGCAGGTACGACACTTCTGACATTGTCTCTGGCTCAAGAGTGGCTTGAAACTAGGACTAAAACAGCTGTAGCCCCTTTCCTTAAGACATCTGTGTATGGTCGCTATTGTTGCAATGACTCCAGCCTTACTTCACTCCTACTGAAGCCCTCCCAATGTCTTGAATCAATCTCCCAATGTCTTTGCTGGACAATCTTGAAAACCTGCAGTCATCTCTGTTGCTTTTGTTACCTTTTGTGACTTACCCTCCTTGTGATCATCTTCTGAACAACTGTTAAGTCAGCAGTCTTCAAGCATGTTTGGAACCAGACTGAAAAATATGCTGTATTTATAATGTAGTAAGTTTATTCCCACAGGTAAAAGACATGCAAATTAGATTGAGAGTGTGTGTGCACCCTGTGATGGATTGGCACCGTATCCTGGGTGTACCCCGCCTCATGCCCAAAGTGTCCTCGGACAGGCTCCAGGCCTGAGTGACCCTGTACAAAATAAGTGGTATAGAAGATGAATGAATGAATAAATTAACTCAAAATAATATATTCTAATATTTTGGGGTATTGGATTTTTGATTTTCATCACATGCAAGCTATAATCATCAAAATGAAAATAAAAAAGGTTAAAATATTTTACCTTGCATGTACTGAATGAAGAAATTATGAGTTTTATTAACCTTTTCCTGATATTTTTATTTTTCAAGATGCACTCTATGTGTGTGCACACTGCTTAGTTCCCCAGGCCAGTAGGGGACCCCAGATGTTTGACAAACCTTATTTAGTATTTATAAGCTGGTTGAAGAGACCAAATTTTTGCATAGGGCCCCAACAGACTGGATAAATCTCTCTGTGAAATTGGCCAATGCATTTTTTCATATCTTATTTTAAATTTACTTTGGAACTAATGAAACTCAGTAGGTCTAAAATACACCTGTTGAGAACAATGACCTGGGTACACACCCTGGATGGGACACCAGTCCATCACTGGACACCATACACACCAAACCTAGAGGCAATTTAGCATAGGAAATCCATATGGGGGAGAACATGTGACACTGAACAGACAGTAACCTGAGCTCAAAATCATCAGGTACCCTGGAGCTGTGAGAAGGTGATGTACGAGCTGCTTCCTGGGTCCAAAGAGTAGTGTACTTCTTTTGACATTAAGGACGTTCATGAAGTGCTTTATTGATAGAAGAATTTTTATTTACACAATGCTGTATGGTAGTAAGTACAGTTTTATGGCTAAATTTTGTAGTGGAAAGATGCCTAATGTGATTTCAAGGAATCTGGTTCATTGTAATCATCGCTGACCCTGGCAAACCATTAAAAAAATCACTTTACACTGGTGACCTGACAAGCAAAAGCATTCCAATACAAAGCTAATGAGAGACTAAAAAGATGATTAGCTAGAAAGCTGGCAAAAAACAAAACAAAAAAAAAAACACAAAGTATAATTAAAGTAGCACAGAATGACACAATGACATTTCATCACTTTAACCAATAACCAGTTTTTAAAAATTGTTTACGCCTATGTATTACAGCAGCTAGAAATTACTCACTAAAGTGGAAAAGGTGTAGATCAAAAGTGCAAAGCTGAAATAAATCCGTATCTGTGCACAGGGGTTGGAGGATGAATTAACATCTACTGTATGTTCATATAATGTTAACCAGTAACATTCTTCCTGTGTTATAAATACATTCAACACTTTCACTTCCTGTACATTCATGAACAGTTCAGTATATTGAATGAGATGATTGTTACATTTTCATGAGAAATTTGACTCATAAATAATGCATGTGTGTAAAAGAAATCCTTTAAAGGTCATTCTTTTAAAAAAAAAATTGAGGAAGTAACTTAATAGCATTAATTTCAGATTTCAAGTAACCTACTGACACCAAAATTGTTCTTCTTATTTTTTTTAAACTATGCTGGCAAGTAACATTAGCCACATTTTTGGGAACAACAAATAATAAACTGTGCCATCTACAAACATTTTCTAATGACAGCGGTGGTCAGGTGTATAAGGAATGGACAGGAAAAATGTTGCCATTGAGGATGAGTGTGTTCAGATAGTGTATGCAACATCTACAAATATCTGGGGTGTATAGTGTTCAAGATGGGACAGGGTCACCTCTATTTCCTGAGAAGACTCAGGTCCTTTGTGTTTGCAGGCCACTTCTTAATGTGTTTTATCAGTCTGTTGTGGCCAGTTTTTTATCCTGTGGTGTGCTGGGGCAATGGTGTGGCTGTGGGAAATGCCAATAGCCTTAATAAGATACTCAGGAAAGTAGGCTCAGTCATCGTACACAGATTGGACTCACTAGAGATGTAGAGTCAAACAAAGGACATTTAAAAAAAATACAGACCATATTGAACAATGACTCTTACACACTCGTGCGTTTTTAACAAAACAAAAGTGCACATTCAATAATCGACTGATGAAGTTTATGAGAGGTTGTTTATACCTGCAATTAGTTTTTGGAGGGCAGAGGTATTGTCGACCTCCTTGTTGCTGATGAGAAGTGAATTGCCACTGTATACAGTATATGTTAATTCTCCCAGGTGCTGGACAACCTTACACACAGTATGAGTATTACTCAAGATGTACTACTTCCTGGTATAAGTGTATATATAAAAAAATTCTGTACTTGGTTTATTTTATTGTATTATATATCCATTTGTTTTTGTTTCCTCCAAAGTACTTGTGTATTTTTTTTTTTTTTTGCTATTTCTGACTGTTATTTTGTGCTGCTGCAGAACTGCAATTTCCCTCAGGATTAATAAAGATTTAACTTACAGTATCTTATCTTAAATAATCTCCTTTTTACAATTTTGTACACTAGAAATAAAGCATTTTTCCATTCATGATTGAATGAAAGATGTTGTCATAGAAGCATCAGTCTTTCTACTAACCAGTTTCTTTAGCTCTAGTTTGAAGATGCTTGTGTGTGAGTTTTTCTCTTTCGCTTTGCTGTTGTATAGGGCCCACATCAAGACCATAATTCCCCTGTGCGTCTTTTGGTGTACATACTTCAATTTAAATATGAACTGAGTATTAGTGATGAGTTCAGCACTTTTCTGTTCCATCAGCCATACTGGGCATCCATGTCTGGATAGGACATCTGGGACAGTTTGCCTTTTGAATGGAAGAACCCATGCCTGGATGGTTCCATGTAGATTGTGGTGCTGGTTAGGCTCTTGCGGTCTTTCATTAAGGATGACCTGCGTTGCCAGCGGCACAGTAACAGCTCCACCTGCTCCCTGAAGAAGCTGGTGGTCAGAGTGTAGAGAATGGGATTCAAGGCGCTGTTGATGGGCAGGATGAAGATCACTACCCATGAGTTTATAGTGCCTGCATGACATGAACACACTTAATTAACAAATACATTTTTTGAAGGAAAACATACACTGATCATAAGCCATTAACATTAAAACCAGGGCAGCTCTGGCCCCTTGGGTTGAGGTTCCACAGAACCTCTGGGGGTGTGATGGTGGGGCCTCCATGGATCAGACTTGTTTGTCTGGCACATTGCGAAGATGTTTAATCAGATTGGGATCTGAGGAATTTGGAGGCTGGGTCAACAACCTTAAACTTTTTGCCTGATCAACGTCATATGTAGCATGCTGTGATGTGCTCACATCAGTGTTGACTTTTTTTAGTGGTTTGTGCTGCAATGCCTTTTGTTTTGGGATCGGACTGGACGGGCTAACCTTTGGTCCCCACGACCGTAGATAGGCCTTGGGCGCCCATGATCCTGTCACCAGTTCACTGGTATATAATTGATAATGTTATTCAATTCACCTGCGGTTGAGTTAATGTAATGGATAATCAGTGTATGTGCTTGGCTCAGTTTATTTCGTAAAATAATCTGCAATCACAAATATCATGTTCCTATTGACCTTATATTTTAAAATTTTCAGAAATCATCAGTGTTTCTGGATCAATTGCAGTACTGCGTAAACAAACAAATATACAGTCACACACCCAGTTATATGCTACACACAAATTTGAAAGGACAAACAGCCTACACTGCACATCTTTGGACTGTGGGGGAAAAAAAACTAGGGGAAACCCACCAAGCACAGGGAGAACACCAAAACTCCATATACACAGACTGGAGGCGAAGATTCGAACCCAACCCTGGAGGTGCGAGGCAGCATCATTAACTACTAACTAGTCTTCAATTTAGGCCCAGATTGCTACAGTAGCTTTGTACAACAAATACCTTATTGCTAATGAATTTTTAAATGGTTTTAACTATTCCAGTCACACACACACAGCAAATGGAACATTCTGATACAAACATTCCATTTAAGATGAAGCAAGATTTAAGAGTTCATAAAAATAGTTATTGCTCATTTTAATATTTGGCCTCTATTCTACATTCTGTCAGATGAATATGGTTAATAATTTCATCGGCCTAATGCTAAATTGCATTAAATTCTGTGAAAATCATCCAAACCAAAACCCATTATTACATGGTAATGAGGATATCAGCTGGATATCAGCTTTGTGGGTATGTATTGTACGGTAAAAATAAAATAAACTGTAGTATTTTTACATGCCTGGTATCTCCATCTTCAGGAGGGAAAGTATTTTGACCAGGAATATTGGTATCCAGCAGAGGGCATCAGAGAACACAATGAAGAAAAAGCGATTGGCCACAGTCACATCTTTGTGTAAGCGAGTACGCACATCTGTGGAGTTGATACCAGTCTTGTAGATGGAGTAGAACATACTGGAGTAGCAGAAGACAATGACCAGGAAAGCCAGCAGGTTCAGTCCTGTGAACAGAGGATGGTGTGATGAATTCTGCACAATACATTAACACACATGGTAGTTTCATTTCAGACCAGTTTGAGAAACACATTTAGGGAATTACTTTTTATTGAACTACAGTACCAGTCAAAAGTTTTCTTTATTTTTATTGTTTTCAATATTGTATATTAATACTGAAGAACCTGAAATTATGACAGAACAAACAGGGCTACTGGTTGGTCTAAAGTACATTAAGAAGGCAAGAAATGTCAAAAATTAACTCTTGACAAGGCACACCGGTGAATTAAATATTAAATAAAATTCCATTTGAGTACCTCGTGAATCTGATGAGAGAATGTCACGAGTGTGCAAAGCTGTCATCAAAGCTAAATGTAGCTACTTTAGACGATCTTAAATATAATGCATATTCTGGGTTGTTTAACACTTTTTTGTATACTACATAATTTCATGTTCTTTTATAATTTGGATGTCTTTTTGTACAGTATTGATGTACAATGTTAAAAGTCCTTAAAAAAGAAAAAGAAAAAACTAACAAACCTTTGATTGTCAGTGTATAAATCTATTATTGTATCTAGAATTTGATATTTATAAACTATATCTAGAACTTGATTAAAAAAAAAGAAACTTAGTAAACTAGGGACTTCTCTAATATCAAGTCTTCTAGGTTTATGGATTTTACATATATTGATTTGATGTTACTTTTTTTGCACATGAGTTTTTACTGATGTCTGTCAGGCTTGACTGAGTCTCTGGTCTTAGACCATAAATAATTTGGACAGCACCGTGTTCAATTAATAACGGTCACCAAAACTGCATAGAAATCCTCTCTACCAGTTGTTGACTCCAACTACACTACAGTGTAAATAAAGTTTGCAAGACTTTCAAAAGTCAGCGACAATGTTTTGGTTTTCTATTCAATGGCTATTCAGTACTAATACTTCATTGTTTGGTGTTATTTAATACTAATAGGAAAATGCACAATAACTAAACCCATTTCAGATAGCCATGCAATACATATTCACGCATTAATATTAAAGCCAAATAAAAATATTTATATATTTTATACTGTTTTAACTGTTAAAGAAATCTGTATGATTTATGAAGTATAACAATAATGGGGAGAAATAATGTGAAAATCAATAGGAGAAAAAATAAATAGGTACTGCATGGATATGTATTGACTGAAATGGAACTAATGTGTTACACATTTTCCCATCTTAATAGTTTACAACCAAATATGTAACAATAAGTACTCAACAGACATTTTATTGAAAACACAATGGTTCTATTTTTTGCACAACAGTGCACATTGCAGCAAGACCTTCATAACAATAATAGAAAGGCATATACAGCTGATATTTAAACTGTATCCTAATATCGATTAACCAATAGAAATAGAGGCACTACTACTTTTATATTTGTGCCTGAGAGCTGTTAGTTTGACATCAGCATAAGGAAATACAGAAATTAATAAAGAGATCTTTTTTATAGGAGGGGCATTTAAGTCAAGCTTGTGATGAAATTTCTTGTGAATGAAGGTGTAGAGGCGATTAACATTTACAGAAGACTTCAAGAACAGTCAGGTGATGAGACTCTTAGCCACAGTACATTTCACTGGTGCAAAAGTGTTAAAGAAGAGTGATGAATGACGATCCTGGCCAAGGTGGCTCGGAGCTCACTGCAGTCATTCCTGTGAACATTTAGCAAGTGGAACGCCTGACCCTTGAAAATCAATGGATAACTTGTCATCAACTTGTCGAAGAGATAAATCTCTGTCTGCGTGAACTGTATATACTGTACACTCATTCACAAACACCCTTTGTACATTACAGGAACTCGAAAGCCACACATCACCTGCCCTGTCCTGAACACGCTCCAAGATATTTTCACATGTTTGGGCCATTAAGGAGTTCCTGGGAGGCCAGAGTTTCAGAAGTGAAAGCAGGCATTACGATCATGGCTCCAGCATACCAAGAAAACTTAGCGAAAACTAGTGAAATGCTGGGATAAGTGCATTAGTGTGTCAGGGGATTATATAGAGAAATAATGTAGTTTTTACTCTCAAAATTGTGTTGTGTTATTCTGCACAATTAAAAGTCCCAGCACCTGTCCTCACTGTTGTATTGTGGGTTTTCTTCAAATTCTCTGGTTTCCTTCAACCATCCAAACATATTTCTCACACCCATAGTTCCACTTACTGGAGGTGAATAAACTAATGATTAAGGGAATACGGTAAATGGAATAAAATAAAATAAACTGAGAAATAATTGTTAGTGAAATAGAGAAATATGAAAATAAAATAAACATTAGTCAATTTAATTGATGTCTAATTAAAAAATTAGATCATTAGTAAATATAGAAAAAAACTTTTTTTACTTGATCTATTTTTAAGACTTATATATTAGTTTATTTACTAAACAATTAGCATATGTATTATTAATTTTGCGTATCATTTGAATATAGTTCTCCATGCAAATTGAAATATATGTAAACAAAATGACAATAAAATATATGTGCATCTGTTTGAAGCACACTTTTATTACTTAACATTAAAATTAAACAAAAAATAAATACCAAGGAATATTCCTGTCGAGTATGCCTTAGCAATGGGCTTCTCTAGCCTATCAGAATGCAGGGGGAAACAGACTCCATTGCGTCCATAGTAGTTGCCGAAAAGGTCGTCACTGAGCAGCGGAACACCAGCTATAAGCAATCCTAACATCCAAATGGAGACCAGCACCACACCAGTCTGCAGCTTTCCAGGTCGCAGATGACTAAAAGGAAACACAATGACCAGAAACTTCTCCAGGGTCAGGTAAGTGAGGAGGAGTACAGACACCTCGGAAGACAGCATAGCCAGGAAGCCGATGGTGCTGCATTCCAGGCTCTCCATCCACAGCAATGCATTGCGATTGTATTCGCCGCGGAACTTCACATCAAATATACCCAAAAAGAACAAATAGACACCCATCAGACAGTCTGCACCTACAGAGAACATACACATATACAGAGGAACATAAACATAAATAATGGTAAGTCAAATTATGTCAGAATATAATTAGGCAATTTTTAAAAAGGGCCTAAATTTTATATTTTGATGTCAATATGCTGTTTGAAACTGCCTATATTCAATATTTATTTGCTTAGTAATTGTTTCCATATATTTTTTTCTTTACCGTATATGTACTGTACAGTAGATGTACATGTTACTTTCATATGTCTGTAAAATGCAGCATTAACACCTCAAGGGTTCGTGGTTCAATCCTGAGCTTTACATTCGGTGTTCATGTGGGTTTCTTACAGGTTCTACAGGTTTCTTCCTACCCTCCCAAAACATGCCAATAGATTGATTCACTGCATATCCAACTGATCAGGACAAAGCAGATAAGGAAGATGAAAAATTAATGTCTATAAAGAATATTTTGGGGCACGGTGGCTTAGTGGTTTGGGGCACTGTTGCCCTGCATCTGTATGCGATTCCCGCGTTGGGTTTGTTCACGTTCTCTTCGTGCTTGGTGGATTTCCTCTGGGTTTACCAGTTTCCTCCCCCAGACCAAAAACATGCAGATTAGGCTTATTGCCGTTTCCAATTTGCCCGTAGTGTATGAATGTGTATATGAATGTTGACCAGAGGTCCACTTTAAATCTGATGACGGTAACTGTGTACGAAGCAATTGATTTTGTGACATCACCACAGATACGTAACCTAACAACTGTTTGGCAGTTAGACGTGGGTATGTGCTTTTCAGTAACTGGATGGGTGATAGATGGCGTGTGTGTTGATTTGTGTAATGTAAACCCACAGCACAGGACTTTGATGCACACTGCATGCAGGTTGTTCTCTGCACGAATGCATGAACGCATTCCAATAACAAAAAGATTTCCAAAGCAGGTGAAGAAGGCCATGACCCAGACGGACACTCTTAGGATCCCATTGGCCAAGAGGTCTTCAAATGATGAGATCCCATCTGTGTTGGGTTTGCACTTGCGCACATGCGGTGCATAGGAACAGTATTGAAAATCCTTAAAGTATCTGCACAGGAGAAGATTGAGGCTGATTAATAATAATAATACATACACACACTAGGCAAATCATAACACAGCATTTACAAATGGGGAACTACAGCACATACATATAAGACAGTTTGCCCATTGGGAGGAACATCTTCGTTTGTATATTTGGAATCTCAATGTCCTCCAATCCCCTGAAAAACACAGCTTGATATCACTAATTGCGCAGATATTAAATATAACCTTGTTGCACAATGTGGTATATGTTTTTAAAACAACTTTTGTGGTTGTTTACTCACAGAGACTCAAGCTGAACCAGATCAACAAAATGTCCAGCATGAATATGAAGCAAAGGATTGTGGGATATATTTCTGATAAAGGAAACAAAACTGAAATGCATCGTTGTAATAATATAAAGCATATTTATTTTATTATATGCAACTTTCTACACCTTTAACAGTAGACAAAGAAATGAACGCACAGTTTCAATAGTGCTTTTGAATTTTTAAAAATGTTGTTGGGCAGGTCTGCAATCCTGTTGCAGGACAAGTCCCTACATAGACAGAAAAGAAAAGGAACAAAGGAAATGATGTAAATAGCAACATGTGCCTGTGGAAAATCCCACAAATTGGATAAGGTAAAAATGTACTGTTTTGTTAATATAAACCAGGGGTGCATTGCTTTAACTTCTCCTATACTTTAACTTTCATATACTCACAGCTCTGCCAGGGCTCCGAGTGACTGAAAAGTGTTTTCAGGAAGAGTCCTGATTTTGTTGTCACGCAATGATCTAAAAGCAGAAAAAGTCATTGAATTGGCCAATAAAAGAGAAATAGCTAGTGCGCATCTATGCTTCCTAATAATGGTTCTGTAAAGGTTTGGCCAAAATGTTTAAGGAGCAGTTGTGGATAGATGTGACAACAACGTATGATGTATGACGATACCGGCACGTGATGACGGATAGTCATTCCTACTGTATGTGTTGCCTATGCTTTGCAGGCAGGGGATACAACAAGGATCTTTTAAGACACACAGTGATATTACATTTACACACACACACACACACACACACACACACACACACACACACACACACACACACACACACACACACACGTGAATAACAAATGCCAGGTCAGTTTCCTATTCTGCTGAACTGTACAATATAGCTATTATAGATGCACTGATGATGCTGACGCGAGATGGCGGATAGTGATCCCTATGTGTCGCCTATGTTTTGGGGCCATGCGACACAACAAGCCATGACTAATGACACTCAGAACACTGAATCTGTAATAATCTTTTTTAGATTTCAAAACAGCCGACATTGGGCTATAGTGAACACCTTGTATTTTATCTCCAGGGCACAACGACCTGATGCGCACACAAACTCACACACTCGCACTCACTCACACTCACTCACTCACAGAAACAGTCACAGTGCTCTTTCATTTACTGAGAACTGTTTTGTGACTAAAAAAAATAGTTTCTTATCTAAAGCACCACACAATGCACCTTTTCAACAAGAAACTGATCTAATCTTGCAGAATGAAAAAGAAAAACGTAGCTCCTTACCTCATGTACAAACAATACCCATTTGCTATATATAGATATAAATATATACACACAAAAGAAATATAGTTTGAGGTATATTCTAAAGTTATGTATATTATATTAATATAATTAATATAATATTAATAATATTATCATATATAATAATACGTAATTTATAGCAATACATGTTGTAGTAATATATATATATATACACACACACAAGTTTTTCTTTTCCTGAAGTGAGTATAAATATTTTTTTTGTTTATTTAATGTCACGGCGTGTATGGAAGTATAACAGTGCCAAAATTCCTCAAAGCAAAACAGCATACTGAATCACATGAACTGAACAAAAACTTGTCACAAAAAAGCAGTTTGAATTTTTCTGATTTGAAATTTGATCTGAATGAAAAAATTCTTACAGCATTTATACTGCTTGAAATTTTAGACACTGCGGTTGTATATTTCAACTGAAAATGTAATTCAAGCATTTAAAATTCAATGCAAAAATATTCACCTTACTGAATTGCTGTTCAAAAATATATTCAATTGTTAAAAATACAATCTTCATTATTTTTCAGCCTCACAAATTCAGGATGAAAAAATTTAGCTATTAAATTTCAGGTTGGAAAAATTCAGGTATTAAAATTCAGGTTGGGAAAATTCAGCTATTAAAACTCAGTTACAAGTGCCACGTTCAGATCGGCAAGTGATTCCCCGCGAAGTGAACTTTAAAGTGCACTGTGACATGGACCCCAGAAATCGGCAATCCATTGCTCTTCCTGTGATATCCAGGATGTGAAGACCTGAATTTTTTCTACCTGAATTTGTCGACTTGAATTTGAAGACTTGCATTTTGTCAACCTGAATTTTAATAGCTGAATTTTTCCAACCTGAACTTTAATAGCTGAATTTTTTCAACCTGAATTTTAATGCTTGATTTTTTTTCAACCTGAATTTGTGAGGCTGAAAAATAATGAAGATTGTATTTTTTACAATTGAATATATTTTTTAACAGTAAAAATTTTATTTTTTACAATTGAATATATTTTTGAACACCTTGCTATTTTTGAATTTAGCAAGGTGAATATTTTTGCATTGAATTTTAAATGCTTGAATTACATTTTCAGTTGAAATATACAACCACAATAAATTGCAGTGTGTAAAATTTCAAGCAGTGTAAATGCTGTAAGAATTTTTTCATTCAGATCAAATTTCAAAGCAGAAAAATTCAAACTGC
>JAOVVB010000008.1:9610471-9635586 GCA_028570985.1 Heterobranchus longifilis | reverse complement strand
GCTACTGAAACCTCCTGAAACTGAGCATTTACACCAATTTACATACAACAGGCGACGTTGACGTCATTCACAGCCAGGTTCAATTCCTGCTTCTGTGTGCATGGAGTTTGCATGCTCTCCCCGTGCTTGGCTGGTTTCCTGTAGTGTTTGTGTGTGTGTGTGTGTGTTTGTGTGAGGCCCCCCATGACCCTGTATACTCGATAAAGTGATATACTGTAGATAATGAGTGAGTGAGAATTATAGATGATGAATGAGTAAGAATATTAATTTTTTCAGAATTTTATGAGAAAACACAATATAGTTTGATGGACATGTTTTGTAAGCTGTCTTAGTTTTGAGAAGAGAGATCATGGTTTTAAGTGCTGTGTTTCTTTTTAAAGAGATTTGTAAACTTTTGACACTAGTGGTCAACTCTTTTCATTTTGTGTCGAGAGTTTTGAGAAATAGACATGGAAGTTCAGGAAATGTGTTTTCAAAATTTGAGGAAAGCTGTAATTGAAACGGGGGTTAAAAGTATAGTAATTAATTCCATCAATGTTGGAAAAATCTGAGCAAAATATGACTATGTATAATTCAGTTTAATTGAATTTCAAAAGGGCAGCACAGCAGGTAGTGTTGTTGCCTCACAGTGCCTTATACAGGGCTCAGGTCAAGGGTTGTCATTTTATCTTCATATAAAATCTTCTCCAAAACAAGTAGGTAATTAGTTTACACTTTGATGTGAATGAGCGTGTGGGTGTTTCCCTGTGTTCCTGGCATAGTGCAGATTTATCTTGAATCTGACCAGGATAAAGTAGTTACTGAAGATCACTGACTTAATAAGAGTAATTTGATAGTACAGTATGTACAACCATATTGATTTAACTGTTTAGTAGCTGTTTTTTTTTTTTATAGCGTCTCATTTTGGAAGCAAAAAATAAAGGGACAGTTTCAAACCTTTAGGTTTATTTAAAATTCTAAATGTGTGGGTTTTTTTTGCTGTTATATCTCCAAATGAAATGTACTGTAGATTACAGCAAAGAAAAGGAAAAAAGGTAATTTAAAAAAAGAACAGAACAGCATATTTTAACAAAAAGGTAAAAAAAATAATAATAATAACTATGCAGGGCCCAAAAATGTAAAAAGGCAACAATTGTTCTGTGTTGATTCTGGTAGTCTACTGAATTCAGAACAACCCAAAATTTTAAGTGGTTTACCTGCCTATTGATCCAGACTCCCGGGCCACCCTGTATAATGTTTATTGGTTCAGTTATATGAGAGGAGTTATGTATTATGTAAGGGTATTATTATGTTAGATAAGTAACATATTTATATGCTTCATAAAATGCAAACTTTTTTTTTTTAATCTAAAGATGCCACGGCTTTATGATAAGAAAATGATGTCTAAATAATCTTGTACAATTATGAATGACTCAAAGTCAGGTTTCGGAGACTCTTCAACTTGTTATTACAGCACTTTATCTACGCATGTTAAGAAAAAGATTTACAGAAAAAAGGGGTATTTGTGGCTACATACAGTATATCTAGGAAAGCAAGTAATTCTCAGCTATTAACTGTTTTTGACATCAAACTGAAGAACTGCAAAAAAGACAGATCACATTCGTCATATGCTGAGAATTATCCAGAGGTTACAGATAATCAGCACAGTTTAAATTCTGTAAACCACTAGAGGTTTAAAAGACCGAAATGGGAACTTGCTAAGACCTTGACCTTAAATTCAGTGCCTTATTGGTGATTTACAGACTATGTACTATGTTTGAAACTAAAAACACAAAAAGCCAAAGAATATTACATGAAGGATAGTTCAAGAAGACATTTGGTTTTGAGATCAAAAGATGAATGAATATCAGATGGTAGATCAAAATTCCATCTTCCAGTTGCTGCTATTTACATCTAGATGTGTTAAACAGCTTAAAATAGTGTTTAAAAATGTTTCAGGTTAAGCAACCCTTCTACACCCAGATGTAGGTGACACACCACTGCCAGATCCACCCCCAATAAAAATATGAAAATAGGGACATAAATATGAATTGTTTAAATGACATTAAAATATGAGGGCTTTTATTGAAAGTAATATTTTGTACATGCTGGTAGAACAAGTGTTCCTCTATACAAACGAACTACTCAACATGGTTCCATCACAATTGATGCAGCCTTTAACCCACTTTTAAAATCCCCATTGTTGTAGTTAATGGTCTCCCATCAAGATAACGTGGTAGCACCCTGTAAAGAACCAGCAAAAGCAAAAAGCAAAGGATAAAGTATGTAAGGCCATGCCTTATGAGGTGCCACAGTACCATGCAGGTTATCTATGGCTTCTGGTTAAAAAAAAAAAAAAAGGGAAAATGTGCAAATTAAGGTTTCCTTACATCCAACAGACTAAAGTACACATTATGTTATTGTCTTTAGGTCAGGGCAATTTAAGGTAGGTCACTTTTTTTAAACAATGAAATAACAGTATATACATGTGATAATATTAAGGATTCATTAATAATGGTTTTTTAAAATAAAATTCAGGACACTTTTTCTTTTTCGCTGCATTCCCAGGCTGTACTGTAGCATTTTTCAGGTGTTGTTAGTTTTGAAAAGTGAACTACATTCTCAAAAGGTACACTTCCAGGTGGTCTAAAAGTCAATTTGCAACTTTGGCACCGTCACTCCTATATATTTGAGAGTACTCTATAAATTTGTTCCTGTTCTAAAATGACAACATATCTAAAACAAAAAAGAAGTCATGAATGGGAGTCACTGGACTCCATAAGCTCATTTTCTCTCTCACTTTATCACAAATATTAAAAAATATATTTGCATCAAGCAAAGAAAAAACTACCGATTTGAAATAACTGGAATTGGGTTAAGAATCCTCCTTATTAAAATGATATGGCCAAGGCCATAATCAAAGTAAAAGGTGGTCTAACAAAATATTAGTGTGTGTGTTTTTTAACCAGGCAGTGTATCAACAGTAGACATCACAGCTATGTTTATTAGTTAGAGTAAGATCATAAAGTAAAGCCATAACCAAACATTTACTGTCCTGTATTATCACCGAGTGCTACACAAAGTACTACTTTTCGCATATCAATGTTGATTTAAGGTCACTTGCTGTACCTGGAGAAAGTTGGAGATGCGGAAACCATCAGAAGTTCCTGGGCAGAGGTCAAGAATCACAAGTCATAATCTCTAGTCAAATCGTAGAATTATTGACAGGGATGGCTAGTTTAAAAATACTCCTCAGCCACCAATATTTTTGGTGTTTTATACTAAATGTTTTATATAAAATAATAAAGATTTTCGAATTAAATTTCATGGTATACGTGAATAGGTAACAGGACCTATGCGACATTGTGTGTACTGTACACAGTCTGATTTCAACGATTTTTTAAAGAAAAAGTAGATGTGCTTTGTATGTATAATCTACATTAGAATTGGTTCTGTACAAACAACTGCAAACATTGCATTTTTTTTATCTGGCTGAAACTTGTAATTAATAATATTTCCTTAAACACAGTTGAACAAACGTATACTGAAATAAGCTGACAGATTGTATGCAAGACGAATATACTGTATGTTGTTGACTCTCAAGTACTGTATCTATTATTGGGTTATTCTGAAATGCACTAGTTGAGACAACCAAAAATGTTTTACTTGGCCCATTTATACTAGTATAAAGATAGGCTACCTATCAAAAGTTTGGACAAATATTTATTCCATGGTCTTTCCTGATCTTTATTTTGTTCCACATTGTAAAACAAAGCTGAAGGCAAAGAAAATATCCAATAATCTCCTTAGAACCGTTGATATTGATACGTGTCTGGTACTCGTGCTCTGTAAAGCCTTCATAACGGCTCTAATCTGAAGTGCTATTAATTGATGATTTTTTAGGTAAGTTTTGATCTTGTTTTCCTGGGATGGTCTTCATGAGAGCCAGTTTCATCATGGTGCTTGATGGGTTTTGCAAATGCACTTGACAATACCACTCTTGCAAGAACTATTTCAGAACAGCTGACCTTTGTGTCTTAAAATATCAACTGCCTGGGGTTTCGTTGTTATTTAATTAAAACAATATGTCTCATTTCATAAACTTGAAAAAACGTAAATATACATAAACTTTTACTTTTTGGTTACAGTTACTTTGATTTATTGCTGAGATAAAAGTTTGTGGACACTCACAGTCGCTGCAGGTCAGTATATTTAGAGAAGACATCGTCAGGAAGCTCTCTCAGGTCATTGCTCTTCAGGGACCTGAGCAGTGAAATAGCATGGATTATGATGGGAAATTTTTTTTATCCTTATTTATAAAAGATCAAATTGCTTATGGACATTACTTACAGCCAAGTCACGTTAGAGGAGAGGGGAGGCACGATATGCAAGTTCACCCCCACGCATTCCACTTCTGTCTTGGTGCAGTCACAGCTCTCGGGATACTGCTGAAGAGCTAAAAGCAATCACCACATACATACACCCTTAGAAGTTTCGATTAATCTGTGGAACTGTAACCACACCAATCAATCCTAAAAGTTAGATATCTTGAGCTTTATCCAAACTAAACCACAAAGTATTGTCATCTGTTAACATTTACACAGTGATGGCTAGCTGTCAGAACACACAAAACCTGTTTTAAAGTCCTACATCATATGAAAAAGACATGTGGGCTGTGCTTTTCTGGGGATTTCGTATTTCATGCGAGACATAATACAGCATGTGATTTTAAACTGCCCTTATCAGAGACAGCCTTGTCCAAGCACATCACACTTTGTTTGAAGAGGGAAAAAAAATAGTAAGAAAGATATAAACATACAGCAGACATCTGTGAGGTCCTGTGGTTCAGCTTTCTTCGCAATGGTACGGTCAAAGATGTCAGCCCATCCACTGTTATCACCTACAGTATAGCAGAAAGCCGCAGACATTTTACCTGAGCCAACAGGCATTCTGGTTATACACACTTGTGTAGTAAAATAAATAATGCAGTTTAACTGAACCAATTGAATAAATAAACAAATAAATAAATAAATTAATAATTTTGCCTTCTGGATTTCTGGTTATTAGGAGTTGCCGTGGCATTCAAAACCACAGACCACAACCTGTTAGATTATACTCCGATAGAATTTAATTGCAAGCCTAACCCAAGGAAAGCTGATACAGATAAAAGATTTAGCTTTTCAATAAGCTTTTGTTTCCAAATTGATACTTCTTCTTTGCCTCTTGTTGCTGAATTCATGTCGACCTGTTCATGTTTTTTTAACCAAAAATACTGTTATATATTTATATGTTCAGAAGGATTTTTTTTGCAAGTGCTCCAATTATGAAATGCAGCGATGGAGACCGTGTTTGCCAGGTTTGGTTACATCCACTGTTATAAATTTAAAATGGGAATTCAATGTGAACACTGTGAAAAAAAAAAAAAAACATTCCCTGCTTTCCTTTTTGTTCGATTTTTGTATTGGCCAGGGTTTAAAGAAGCCATTTTTTCCCTTCCCCTATTGTGACTATATAAAAAAGATCTCTCCCGAGGATGTTGCTCAGCTCTGCTGTTCCCTTGCTATGTCGTGGCTCAGCAGTAGCTCATTTACATAGAAACTGAATTCAGACAAGTTAAATAAAGGGAATTTCATGGGTTTTTTTAAAAAAAAAAAAGGAAAGAAAGGTTATCTGAGAGGCATTTGAGCTGGAGGATTAACAGGCACACTTTGGGTACCCTTTAAGACCTATGTAAAAATGATGGGACCTTAATTATTATTTTTTATTTATTTATTATAAATAATTAATAACAGGTTTATATGTGTAAATGTTGTGTGAATGTACGTTAAATGGTATACATACTTCAAAATACATGTTGACATTCAGTTGTTTGGAGGTTATGTTTGCAATATTGCGTTTGGGTTATTCATTTATCCAAATATTATTTTATTTCATAATTTAATTCTAACTTTCAAGTTGTAAAGTTTTAACTCACACAGGGTTAACATCATGCTGAGAAAGTATGAAGTACTATTTTGCCCTAAATTATATTAAAAAATATTGAGAGTTTTTCAGTCTTTATGCTTGTAGCAGGTGCATACTTACCACAATGATCCTCATCTGCTCCATTCTCACAGTCCCTGTGACCGTTGCACTGGAGCACCTGTGGTAGGCACATGCTTGTATTTCCACAGGGGAACTGGCCCAGCGGGCATTCCTCCTCCATCACTCTGCTGGCAAGCACCAAGACTGCTTAATAGAAAAACAACAATAAATCTTGAGAAAAAAAACCAAAATAAAACACAAAACCTATAAAAAAAATGAAGCTTTGATATTTTACACATATTTTAGCTGTGGCATCTTTTGAATGTGCTTTTTAAACCTGCAATTCCACCCCAAGGCTTGTGTTCAACTCCCACTGACAGCATGATCAGATAGGGCAGGACAAATTATGTGTCAGTGCAATATATTATTTTAATCAAAGAATTCATTGCACTTAATACTAATCATGGATACTGTATATCATGGACAAGAAAATGGAACCTATTCCATGAACATTGGGCACAAAGGTAATGAAGCCAGTCCATTACAGGGCACTGCACAAACACCCATTCACTCAATCATTCATTCACCTCCACAAGCAATATAGTGCAGCTAATCCTACTACCTTCTTGTGCTCGGAAAGTAGGACAAAACTACTAAGGAACAAAGAGGAAAGAAGTGAGAAAGTCCAGACAAATGGTAAACAGAGCTCAGGTTGGAACTGGAACAGCAACACAATATGCACACAGAACCACGTAGTAAAAATCATATAATACTGATACCAATGACAAATTAACTTTTTATCCACTTGAAACCTAACCAGCTAGTTGGCAGGGCGCTCATCAAAATGAAAGGAAGGATTGGTTCCTGTGGATGTCAGACTGGATTAGGCTGATAATTACGGCTGCTCAGTACGGCTGCATAATAAATTTAAAATAATCATGATATCTATTTGAGCAAACACACAATCTCATTTATGCATGTATATGCCTGCATTCAGATCGAGCTGCATTCACTTGTTTACTTGACAACCATTTCCAGTTTCTATATCAAATCACACTCACACAGTGTAACACGAAACACTATTAATTCACCCATCATGCCAGAGCTTAGTGAATGATTCAGTCATATACAGTAACTCTCATCTTTCTTTCACCTTTACCGTGTGCCCCTATAAGGGCGCGGTCAATATCACAACATTTGCTCGCTCAGTTCTAGCCAATAAGAGGTTAGAGGAAGGACAGTACCAGCCAATCAGAAACTGGAGGGCAGGGGGGGTGTACAATATGATGACCTGTATATACAGGTAGTATATACTTTTATCATCGCATAATCGAAAACTACAGAGAGTTATACTAGAAGCATGTTAGGACTGAGAGCAATAACTTCGAAAATAAATCCTATACTGTAAATTATGTACAGTATTTAATTTCAAATTACCTAACTGACATTTACCTTATGCTAATCAAAAAATAATAATAAAATAAATCACGTTACATCTCGTTAAAGTTTTTTCACCACCTTGGTTATAAATTACACTGACATATTCACACAGTATACATTTAAAAGAGGTAATTAAGATTCATATACAATCTACATTTCAAGCGACATGGAATGCATGGTCAAGTTAAACATGAAAGACAATAATAACCTTAACAGCTTTTACTCCAGCGAGTGGAATGCCTTTAAAAAAAAAAACACTAGTTTCTTATATCCATAAAGATGTTGTATTATTCATTTGACTACTATTATGAGTCAACTGTAATAAAACAAAAGACACTTCAAAATCTTAATTAACAGTTTTAGTAATTCCATATTCATTAGATCCATTAACGTAAATTAAAGTTAAAACTAACAAAAAATCTGTTGGGCCATTTTTTTCCCACAACTCTCTAGTATAACAGATTATCAGCATTAAAAATCCACTTATACACAGAAAATATCTCATCATACACAGTGAATTATCACTTTACTGATTTTGTAGAAATAGAATATATATGTGGTCATGCTTTGGGATGCATGATAATTAAACCTAGAAATTTTAGGTAGCTTTTTTCACACAGAACTATGTAGTTATGGATTTAGTTTTCCCTTAATAATAAAAACCTTAATTTAAAAACTGCATGATGTGTTTACTTGTGTTATCTTTGACTAATATTTAAATTAGTTTGATGATCTGAAACATTAAAGTGTGACAAACAAATGAGAAATCAGTAAGAGGCAAACACTTTTTCACACCATTGGATATACAGTAGTACAGTATGTTTAGAGTCTCCTAGTGTTTTGGGTCATCAGCTTACAATACAAGGTACTTAGGTTGATTTTATTGGTACTTTTTGCAGTTGTTATAATACAATCATTTATGCATTTTACCTGATTTTATGCCTGCATGCCTAAACAGTTATCTAACAATTTAATTATGAGCAAATACACAAGTCTCTTTAAACACATCGAGGCGCCTTCTATTAGAGCTGATCTTCAAAAATAGCATTCTACACACATCATTCCACAATAACAAAGTCAAAACATGTGTTTGGAGTGTTTTGTTAATTTTTTTTTTTTTTTAAACCTGAAAGAAAAAAAAGCATCTTATTTACAACATTTTTCAGACCATTTCTTATTTGCAATTAAGCTCTGTTGCAGCAGTTCTCCGTGAGATGATTTTTAAAAACTTGACTGGAGTCCACCTGTGCCTAACCGACTTCATTGGACATAATAAGAAAAGGCACACACCCGTCTATCTAAGGTCTCCTCATAAATTATGCAAGTCTGAGTGAAAACAAAGCCATGAGGTTGAGAGAATAATCTGTAGACCTGCAAGAAAGGACTGTTTAAAGACAAATCTGGGGAAGGATACAAAAAAATTTCTTCATCGTTGAAAGTGACCAAAAGCACGATAGCTTTATCATTTACAAATGGAAGAGATTTGGAACAACAATCAATCCTTCCAGATCTGGCTACTCAGCTAAACTGAGTAAACCGGGATGAGCAACCAGAGCCCCACGGGTCACTATAAGTAAGATCCAAACTTCCTTTGTGTAGATGAAAGAGTTTTACAGAATGACAACCAGCACTGCAGCAGTTCACCAATCAGGCCTCCATTGTAGAGTGGTCAGCCATTTCTCACTGAAAGGCCAGTCTGCTGGAAGACTGCTAAAAAGCAATAGAAAGACTCTCAGAAAATGAGAAGTAAAATCCTCTGTTCTGGTGACATAATTCCCCAAACCATGTGTGAAGGAAATGAGGCACTGTGCATGACCTTATTAATACCTTCCCTATACTCAAACAAAGTGGTGGCAGAACTATGCTATGGGAATGTTTTACTGGGACTGGGAGACTAGTCTCAGAAAAACATCTGCACATTCCATCATGTTTTTACAGTAACAACAGGTAATCATAATAATAATAATAATAATAATAATAACAAAAAGGATTGCAGACATTGGGTGATGCACAGTCATGTGTATAAGTGTGTGTTTAATTCTAAAGGGGGGGAAAAAATCATCTGATAGTGGGTCTTAGTATTAGGCAAATACAACCTCAGAGGGATAACAAAGTATAACTTTTTTCACTGTGCCATTATTTATTTAACAAAAATTAAGCCAAAAAGGTGGATGCAGAAAAATAAAGAGCTATCATTCTCCAGAGTTCTCAGGATCTCAAGGTGTAGTCACGGTTTACATTTCAGCAAGAACACCACCATTAAAACATTGGAGTGGCTTCAAAACACCTCTCTGGAAGTTCTATCAGAGTCCAAATCTGAATGCAATAAAACATCTCTGGAGCAATGGGATCATTACGACCGATCATTTGGGATAACTTTAGAATAGTTTAAACTTAGCCCTGAATATTTTCGCCTCGACATGAAGGTGCTTTAAAGTAAATCATCAGACAAATTTACAGAGTTACAGAGCACTCAGCATAGAGAAAGGGGACCATGTGCCGCATGCAAACCTGCAAATAACCTCAAGAAAATCTCCGGTTATAAACCACAGTCTATTTTACACCTCTGCAAAAACATGGCTAAAACTAGGAATTCTCAAATGTGATACAAACTTCTGTTGCAAATTGCTGTACATGGTTTTCGGGAAGCAATTAAGCAGGCATGGATTGAGCAAGTGACACCAGAGTACTGCAGATATCTATTTGAATCTGTGTCCAGCTGGATCCAGCAGGTTTTGAAGAATAAAGGACTTCATACAATGGGCATACATCAGGTAAGTGGAAAAGGTTTCACACCTGGAGAGAATGTATACAAGTAGTGACTGTGTTGCAGTGTCATGTTTTTA
The DNA here is from genome assembly GCA_028570985.1 of Heterobranchus longifilis. NCBI lineage: Eukaryota > Metazoa > Chordata > Actinopteri > Siluriformes > Clariidae > Heterobranchus > Heterobranchus longifilis. Next base: position 9,625,297 of record JAOVVB010000008.1, on the reverse strand, counting down.
TTTCCAGTTCTCCTCAATTAACTGGAAAGGAAAATTCACACACGTGCATATACACGTTAACACACACACACACACACACACACACACACTTACACTTGTTGCTGGTCACGGTCACCCGATGTCTCTATTTCTTTTCAGCCCACAGCAGCACACTATTATTAGCCATATTTTCTTCAGGTGTGTATCATCATAGACCTAATCTCAGTTTTCTTAACATTACAAATCAACTCCCATAATTGCGATCTGCCATCTTTAAGCATTAATTAATTATCAATATAGTTATCCATGTTAATTATCAATCAATCGTTTCAATGATCAATTGATTAATTTATTATCAAAATAGTTGTTAGTTGCGGCCCTATATACCACAGTGCTGTTAAATTCCCAACTCTGATTAGAAGGTCTTGATTAAGTTTCTATAACAGCACATCTGACAGTAGCATCATAATAGGTTTCTACTAATCTGCTCATTTTTTATGTTTTTTTACAGTAACAACAAAAAAAGAAATGCAATCATAATAGCAAAGGCGCCCGAAGCACAATATCCAAAACATATAATATTCTATTTCACAAAAAGGATTGCAGAAATAGAGTGATGTACAGTCTTGTGTAAAAGTCAGTACCTCCTTATAATTCTAAGGCTTTTGTGGAAAAAAAAAATCATCTGATCATAGCGGGTCTTAGTATTCGGTAAATACAACCCCAGAAAGTTAAAATAACACCGTGCAATTATTTATTTAACAAAAATGTAGCCAAAAAGTTGCGGTAAGTTGCATCCAGGTACCGCTAATCATCATTAAGTGTGCAGATCACTATAAAAGATGATGTTTTGGCAGTGTCCTGGCCTGGAGCATTCAGGTGTGTTGTCAAGAGGGAAAGACAAGTAATGGTCTTAATAGATAAATGTAAATAAATGCATGTATGTACATGATGGTGACCATCTTCAGTTACAGTTTCTGCTTTCAATTCAGACTTTTACAGCAAGAAAGCATCTCCTGTGGTGCTCAGTAAAACACTTGATAGTGATCAGTCTCTGGCTGAATATGCTTCTCTAATCAGCCAACACACTGTGCAGTGGGTGAGAAGGATTGATTAGAGTTCATACAGCATCTTCATCTCAGCCCCAACATGAACAGGGTTGAGCTCAATGCCTGAGACAGAGCCGGTCCTTCTGGTTAATTTCTCCAGTCTATTTTTGTCGGACACCTTCATGCTACAGAAAACCACCGCATAAAAGATTACACTAGCTACCACAGACTCATAGAACATCCGCAACATGGTATTGCAGATGTTTAGTGACCTAAGCCTCCAGAGAACACTGGAGCTGTTCTGACCTTTCTTGTAAAAAGCTGTTGTGTTAATTGTTCCATCCAGTTTATTGCATAAATGGACTCCCAGGTGTTTGTACTCCTCAACTTTCCCATCCCAAACAGTGACAAGGGTCCTGGATTTTCTAAAGGCCACTACTAGTTAGATTTGATATTGAGCTGTAGATGATCAAAGTCACATTAAATAACAAAGTTGTCCGCCACTGTCAGATACTTTGAGGTGTCAACTTCGTGAATATATCCAGCAACCACAGAGTCATCAGAGAACATCAAAAGATGGCAGGAGTTGTATTCAAAATCAAATGTGATCAGACACACAGTTCTGTAGGAGGACATGCTGGGAACAGCCAGTGAGATAATAATAAAAGAAACTAAGGGGGTGACGACTATGTGCATGTTCTTTAAATTCTCCCCAGCCAAATACTGTGTTGAAAGCACAGTGTCAAAGTGTTTCCTGGATTGTCTGGGTGGTTGTAAGTTCGATATAGCAAGTAGGCAGTATCTACTCCAAGTAGGCTGATGGATAAACTGCAACAGGCCGAAAACGTTGATCTCATGTAGTTACTGGGGACACAGGGGTGTGCTACTTTCAGTACCGGGATGAAGCATGATGCTCTCTGTAGCACATGGACCTTCTCCAGATGCAGGGTCAGGTTAAAGGAGCATACCACACAAAGTATTCTTGTCCTGACTCTATGCAGGCCCACAGCCATTGTGGGGCTAATTCTGCTCAATTCCCTTCTTACTTCATCTCCTGAGCAGGTAATAATTTTGGAGGAGTCTGCACTGGGGTAGCTGTAGGGGGATGCATTTGAGGCTCCACATCAAACCAATTGAAGAAAATGCTAAATTCATTGGAATGACTTACAGTCAGTAATGCTATTTATGCCTCTTCACATGTTTGTTCTTTTTTCCCTAAGACATTGTTCTGGTTTCCTTTAATAAATCTCTTCCCTCTCTGATCTTGAGGAACAGCTGTCTTTCAATCCTTTTTGCTGCTATCCTATCACTAGTTGTAAAACTAGTTTCTCTTATTACCCTTTTTCTCATTTTGGGTAGCTCTTATGTTATTGGTGACCCAGGGTTTCTGTTAGGAAAGCAGCAAATCGTTTCTGACGGTAGTGGGTTGCCTCCAAATTTATTTATGAAACATAAGATTGCATCACCTGCATCCATGTAGAAGCAGAAATAATTAGCTTCAGTTTATTCCAGATTTTTGGTAAATTTTGTGCTGGCTTCAGCAGTGAGTTAAAAGGCCACAGGGACATTTCAACAAACCATTAGTGAAATCTGATTAATGAAGCGTGTACGGCAGATCGTAATGGTAGCTTTTATCTCGGCCAGTTCACACAGCATGATGGAAAGCGTATAGAAACTGTTCATTTTTGACTGAAGGGATATTCTTGGGTTTCTGATCACACTATATTCATATACATTGAATGCTGTCAGTCATTGGAGCAGATGTACACCCATAAATTTGCACCGGTTATGTATGTCTGACATTAATATTAATTAAAGGCTGTAACTCAAAGTGTACAATATGCTTGTGTCTTGTCAATTAAACGCATGAAATCTTTCCGTTAGGTTATGCGTAATAGTGAAAATGCCCAGCTGTTAAAAAGTTTGGGGCAGAGTACAATGAGGCTGAAGTAACAAGAGAAAGAAATTAACGAGCTGTTCTTGGTCATTCGGCTGCTCCCATCAAGGGGTCGCCACAGCGGACCATCTGATCCGCACATAACTTGGCACAGTTTACACCAGATGCTCTTCCTGACGCAACCCTCCCATTTTATCAGGGTTTCGGACAGGCACTGCATTCAGTTGATTCAATGATTGGGAATTAAACCCAGGCCTTCAGAAAGATGTTAATCAGTGTTTTTTTTAAATGTAGACTCAAAAATGTGAACTCAGTGAAAAGCATTTATATGCCTGATATGCAAATTAGTTTTCTTTGACTGAAAAAACAATTGTATACATAATAATCTAATACATGTGTGAAAATAAACTGCATTTTGTTTATGATAAACATTTGCTAATGTAACATTAAATGTGTAAATGTACAGTATATTGTCATGTATGTTAGATCTTCAAGAAAGTTTCCAGTGAAAAAAGCTGTATTTTATATTTAAAAAAGTATTTTTTTTTTTAATAAAAAGAAGTCTGTCTATCCTAGGGGCTGCATCTTGCTATAAAATAATTGAGTGGACGGAACAGAGATGTGCCACACATATCACCAAATGTACTCTTGCATACAGTACTGGTCATAATGGTGTACCGTACATGCCACAGTACATGGATTTAGCTTTAAATGATGACAAAAAGAACAGTGATAGAAATTCCTTCAGGACTTTTTCAGCATAATTTCGACAATATGCAACTAGTCCTTACTGCTTGGGTGAATAGGCATAACTTTAATTTGCTCTGTTCACTGTATAAACTGTTATGTATATTGTATACTGCTGTGAAATTAATAACTAAACATTGAAACAACAGAAGTATTGAAAGGGATTAATTGTGTTGTATTTTACACTGACAATTATGCAGTGATGAAAAGTAACAACCTTTTATTTAGAAGAACATTTCAATATACAATAAATTGCATTTTACTATGCTATTTACTGGATAAAGTATAAAGAGGCTGCACTAGATTTACACCACATTGTTTTCCAATGTGAATGACCTCTGCTGGGTCAGTTAGAACAGGTGTCTCTGTCCGTCACAGTCACAGCTATGAGGGTAACAGAAATGATTTGCATTAGAAAGCCAGACCAATAGTGTTTGATGTGATTTATATATCAGGGTTGAACTGAAAAAGGAACTGGCTAAAATCCAATAACACCATTGACTATCATGTACCTGCCATCTGATACAAAAATGTGTCACCCCTATGTGACTATGTGAGATCAATTAAGCTTGTAAAGTACGCCTTCTTACATTTGTCTTGGCTTCCAAACACAAAACGAAAAACATAATTTGCAATGCACCAGTTAGTTTCAGAATACAGCAAAAGCTCAACAGTAAAATTTTAACCAAAGCTCTGTAGTAAGCAAAAGCTTGCACCCTATGGGCATTAGTATTAGCAGTTTCTTCTAATGTATGTTTTTAATTTGTCTATGTACTGTACACAATTAAGGCCTCTCAAATACCCCTCATGGCATCCATTCTGCATTCTCTCCACTGGATTTTTGTAGCTGCCCATATTCGACCATGTTCCTTTTGAGTTACAAATGTGGCCTGAGCTGCCGTTGATTAATACACAAGAAAAACAAGGAGTAAGACTGTACAGGCAATGAGATGGTAAAGGAAATAAATTATAGGAACACTGGGTGCCTGTGTAGGCAGTGATGCATAATGGTTTGACACTTGGCAAAGGCTGACTGTCATGTACATTTAACAACAGCACGCAGAGTATAATAAAAAGTAAAGGAGAAACAGCTAAGCTAAAAAATGAGCCTTGGGTTCAGTGGTTTTTGACAATGGCAAAAATCCTAATCACAATTATTATTGAGATCACAATTATTTAACATGATGTGGCTGTGTACAGGCTCAAAAAATGTGAACATTGTGGAAAAGTGGACAACTATCAAGTCAGCAATTTTCCCCATGCATTCAATTCAATTCAATATTATTTATATAGAGCTTTTAACAATGGTCATTGTCTCAAAGCAGCTTCACAAAAGACAATTATGAAAATGTGTGTGAAATGTGAATAAATCATAATGCTCAAATTGTCCCTGATGAGCAAGCCGAGGGCGACGATGGCAAGGAAAAACTTCCCGAGATGGCCATAGGGAGAATCATTGAGAGGAACCGGACTCAGCAGGGGTGATCAGTTGGATGTTCACGGAATCATGTTGATTGATTGTACTGAACTAGACTGAAAGATGTTATTCAAACTCAAAATGCAAAAATTTTGTAATGTAATATTTGTTATGTAATATGTGATACTGGATTGACATGAGCTGTAAGCCGTAATCGTCGAATTTAAAACAAAAGGCTTGAAATATTTTAAAAATATTTTAAATACTACTTTTTATTAAATGGACAAAGGTGGATTAAATGGCACAATTTGGTAGAGTAATTCTTTCTCTATGGGAGACAAACAAATGCAACAAATGGCTTTTTAAAGATTTGAGAATTGGTGTCAAAAAGAATGCAGACAGTTAGAACCCAAAAGATCAGATGGTTGTCTTTGAGATTTTAAGAAAATTTGCAAAACGTACAGATGGTGGCAATGATCTGAAGACAGAGGCAGCAGACATTGACTGCAGTTTGATGCTTGCTGGCAGGTTCTGTACTTGGAACCAAGCGATAGATTGGTGAATGGTCAAGGATTTAGAAGCAGGGTTGCCAAACTCAGTGAAAAAATTGCCTAAAATGTTTTTCGCGCAAACAGGAAAAAACCCTATAAATTGATGGCTAGGTTGATATACACAGCTCTCAAGTTCAAACATGACGATACATACAGAATCACTAAACATCAGAGGTGATTTATGATTAGCTGAAGTACACCCCGAGGGCCAATCCGTAGGTGAGAGCAGCCAGGTTTTGTTTGCTCTAGCCAAATTAAGATTAGAGCAGGTTATCCAAGGCAGGCAGGTCACACTCAGTAGCCCAAAGGCATAGTAAATACAACAGGTTCTTTTCACATCCAAAACCAACATATACTTCAAAAGTTTCAAGGCAGGTCAGGCAGAAGCAGGGAGGCCAGGGCAGGCGTTCAAAGGTAAAGGTAGCACAGGTGACATCAGGAAATTCCCATCTTGCAGAGAACAATTGCACCAAAGTTCCCCTTTATACTGTAGCTCAAGGTCAAATCTGCTGCCCCTGGAAGTGCTCCAGTCAAGATGGCCACCAACCCAGAAGAACAAATCATGACAATTGATCATTTCGAATTAGATCAGGTGATTGTGGATAATCACCATAATCACTGTACTGTAGCACAGTGAGTGTAGATACACATAGTTCTTACATAACCGAGAAGTGTGTTTGAGGTCATTGTCCTGTTGGAAAACAAATGATCGTTCTACTAACTGCAAACTAGATGGGAATGCATCTAATCGCTGAAAAATGCTTTGGTAGCCATGCTGGTTAAGGTTGCCCTCAAAAGTCACCAACAGTGTCACCAGCAAAGCACCCTCACACCATCACACCTCTGTTTGTCACCTCTGTCACACCTCTTAATTACCACACATTCAGGAACCATCTGTTTACCCTCTCTACATCTAACATGACAGATAACATGACTTTAACATGACCGTTAAAGTAAAAAATCTCAAATTTGGACCCCTCAGAACAAAGGACAGTTTTCCATTGATCTAATGTCCATTCTATGTGCCTCTTGGGCCAAACAAGTCGCTTCTGCTTTTTGTTCTTCCGAAGTAATAGTTTCTTTGCTGCAATTTGACCATGAAGGCCTGATTCACACAGCCTCCTCTAGACAGGGGATGTTGAAATATGTCTGCCGCTTGAACTCCAAGAAGCATTTATGTGGACTCTAATCTGAGATTCTCTAAATTGGTGGTATCTGAGGCTGGTAATTCTAAGAAACTTATCCTCTGCAGCAGAGGTAGCTCGTGGTCTTCCTTTACTGGGACGGTCCTCATGAGAGCCAGTTTCATCAGTGTTTGATGGTTTTGGCAAACACACTTAAAAAATTCTTTAAATTTTTATGATTGACTGACAGATTGATTTGTTAAATCAAAGATGGGCTGTTTTTTCTCTTTACCTAACTAAATGTGTTTCTTTCCTTAATATGGATTTGTACAATAGTTGTATTAGCAGTGATGGGGTCATTGACTCTGTACCCACCTTTCCTCTGCACCAGACAACTGATGGTCCGAAGCAGTGGTCCCCAACCACGGGCCATGTACTTCACAGAAAGAATGAAAAGTATGTATTTTATTTTATTTCCATTTTATTGACCATCAGAGTCTGCAGAATGTCTGATTTAAAAAAATATTAGATTGCCTCCCATTCTCTTCTGTCTGCACATCGCAACATGTGACTCATGCTCCAATCCTGCTCTATATAATAAATGTGCCATTAAAAGTGTTTTTGCTATGTTTGCAAATTCAATTATGCTGACATTTTGGATTAAAATCAAGGCGGAATATGCTCAAACCTCCAAAAAAGCATTAAAAACCTGCTTCCACTTTCAACAACCTATCTTTGTGAGATGGGGTTGTCTGCAGTGACGGCGACGAAAATGAAATTAAAGAGCAGACCGGACATGAGGAATACAGTTCAGGTGTCACTGTCCTCTACATGGGAATGTGTCATCATAGGGAAACAAGCTCACAGCTAGCATGGATTCTGTGTTATGGTATGTTGTATATTTTATGCATTTCATTATGCTTTGTTACAAGCACGTGATGGCCACTCCGTGGAAAACTATCTTGCATAAAACTGCTCCATCACAATCTCTTGACAAGGCATATGGAAGCATTGTGTGCTATAATTAAAGCTAAAGCTGATTAAATGAAATCTTGGAGTAGCTGACAGGCAGTCAGGCAGTGCGTCTCACCACAATTTACAAAAAGCAGAAAATTGGGAAATGTACCAAGTGTTCCAAAAAGGAACTGCTGATAGAGTCACTGAAATTATTTAACAGGGATTGGCCTTGTGAAGAGTTTTCTCCAGGAGAAAATAAGTTCTCCAGCTCTCCTTCCCTTATAACAGATTTGTCCCAAAGATATTTATCTTTCTTGTAATTTCCATTTTCATAACAGGCTTATGTTTCTAGATAAAGGAAATGATGGAACAATATGATGGGTGTTTGTCAAATAATGTATGAAATTGAGTATAAACAGTCAGAGGATGTTTACAAGTTTTCTCTGGCTCTGGAAGATAAGATAAGACCTTTATAAATCCTGGGGGAAATTCAAGCAAGCTCACAAAACATTTTTAGATGTATTCTCTAAGTGGTGCAAAAAAATCCGTGGCTGCTGTACATCAAAGAGATCTGATTAGAATATGTACACATTTAAGGATTGCTCCAGCATTATTTCAATATAATCTCTATACAAGTGACTAATATACAATCATTTATTTATCTACACATATAATAAAACTGTAAAGTTGGCATGTCTGTACATTAAAGATATTTGTGAAAAAATAATTTGTGGGGACGTAAGATGAGTAACAGAAGACATCAAAATGTTTTTGGAATTTTCAACTCTCTCTTTGTCTGTTTGTGGACGCATCATGTAAAAACTACTGAACAAGTTTTAATGGGGTTTTCACAGGTGTATTTGGTATTCATCTCAAAGTATACTGTACTTCAGGCAAATCTCCACACTTTGTATTCATTACCTGTAATAAACTGCATGTTTTGTGATAAGATAATTTCACAGGTTTATATTGCAATTTAGATTTTTCTATGTACAGAAAAGCCAATGCAGCACAAACTGCTAAAAAAAAGCAAATGCCAACCACAATAGGAAGGCACCATAACATCCAGTGCACCACAGCCTGCCGTGCACAGGGCCCAGCAGGCAAAGAGCCAAAAGCCACCGACCTGTCCCCCAAACAACCCAGAACCCAATCCAATCATGCACCCCTGGGACGCTCTGAAAACACAAGTCTGTTTCAACCTCCAAGGAGCCTCTGCCAACATCCTGGTGCCAGACACCATGGCAGACTCCCAGAGGTCCTGCATAGATACAGATTTACTCCGATATGGTCAGTATGTATACATCATGACAGTGTTTGAAAGAAACAGACTTAATAAGCAAACAATAATACAAATATAGGATTATAGCTTTCTGTCAAATATCAGAAATGTTTGATGAAATGTCTAAAGGTTTGAACTAAGCAAACATTGCTGAGGTAGATCAGTGGTTGAGGTGTTGGACTACTGACTGGAAGGTCCCAGGTTCAAACCCCACCACCACCTACAGTAGTTGCCACTCTTGGGCTCTTAAGTAATGCCCTTAATCCTCAACTGCTCAAATGCATAATGAGATATAAATGTAAATACTGTGTTATTTAACAGCACAGAAAACAGTCTGATTCGTCTTGTACTTGATTAAACAATTGCGACACTATGGCACACTGAAAACACAAGAGGAAGATCCATGTGGATGTTTTAATAAAACACACAGGCAAACATTCTCTAAAATAAAGTCCATATTCAGGGACAATATCAATAATAAACCGATACCAGAAGGTTACCCTAAGAACAAATCTAACATGTAGCAAGAGCCAGACCATCTCATTTCAATTCATCCCTCCTGGTCTACACAGTCAGGAAAGGCCACAAGCTTACGAAATCTGCACTGACTGCATCCTACAAACCCCGGAAAGAGACAGAGCAACTTATACAGAGTAGAAACAGGAATTATCAACAGGAATCGAATGAGGCAGAGGTTGTGTACTCTGGTAAGTATGATCTCTGCTGGCAGGGAGGGTAAATGTCCTGATATTACCATTTCAATCATATCACACAACAAACAATCATATAATTTCATAATTTGTGTAAGTGTGTCTGAAAGAGAGAGAGATAAAGAGAGAGAGAGAGAGAGAGACACCAGTTTGTATTTTGAGTAAGTGAGACTTGAATGACTCATTCAATGAACTCATTCTACACTTAAAAAGAAATGATAACTTGTTGAACTTCATAATTGTAACTATCATTCTAAAAAAGGCAGTAACAATCTTGAATTTTATTCAATATATTGAGTTGCCCTTTTTTGGTTCATTATCAATGTCTTTTACCAGATTGCTTCTGGCTGTTTTTTCTCACTGTGGATATCAACACAAGTTCTGCACACTGTAAGTTAAACAATACTTCACCAGTGAGGCCATTTATTTCTGGAAAGTCTGGCCCTCGTCATATTTCCTTTTTTATTCCGCAGTGATTGTATTGTTTTTCTTCTATGGTTTGAAGATATTACTCACTGTAGGGCTGCTTGCTTGAATCAAGATACTCGTCACACTGAAACATTGCTTACTATATTTGCTAAATAATTATGAATCTAAAAGTTTTCAAGCATAATTTTCTATCCACAACTGAGGCCTGGGAGTAACTGATGGGATGTACAGTATAATATTATAAACAGAGCTGTAAATGGGGGCGGACATGCCTCATCCTCAATCACCCTCAGCCTTGCAGTGTACACCTATAACTGTGTGTCCACTACCAACTCTACCCTCATCATGAAGTTAGCTGTCAACATTGTTGTGGTGGGCCTGACCACTGATAACGATGAGATGTGTAAAGCTGCTTTGCGGCAATGACAATTGCTAAAAGCGATATACAAATAAAATTGAATTGAATTGAATAGATGGCCTACCTGGAGGAAATTAAAAACCAGGAGTACTGGTGCCAGAAGAACAAACCCCATGATGAAGAAGGCTCATCAGCATCTTCACCATCTTACCAACCAACTTTTAAAGGACTTTAAATTGCCCTCCCACCTGCTACTGAACTTGCAACACTTGCAACATTGAGAGCAACTTGACAGGAAGCATCAGGGCCAAGTTTGGGAACAGCACCATACCGATCAGCTGAGCGCACCATTCCAACTCCCTGACCTGCACTTATCTACAGCAAGGAGTGCTGGAACAAGACCAAGAAGATAGGGAAGAACCTCAGCTACCTTAAAAGAATTATTTTCCTCACTGGTGTGGTCAGGGAAGCGTTTCTGGACTTGGTCCTGTTACTTGGACTAATTCCTCACTCTGTTCACAGAAATCACACAAACACACACACACATACATACACACATTCCTGATATAACATGATGTTTTACCTTAACGTGTATAAATATTCATCCATTACACCTCAGCTTATTGTTGCACACCCTTCACCAAGTTCCAATGCTTTCTTTCTTTTGCACACACAACAAACATGGACATGGACACCGTGCACTTTATGTATGGCAATTATAACCGCTGCTACCACCCTACTTATTTTTGAAATGTATTGTACATTTTATTCTTATTTGATATTTTTCCCTTACATACTTTATTCTTTGTGTAAACCTTATCTAAATATTAATTTTCTTGTGTAATTTTATTTTAGTGTGGGTTTGATTTAACTTTGTGGAGAGACAGTGAGTGTGTTAGTGTTGGGAGGGGGAATAAATGGTAAGCAACATATCTGTGATATTTTCGAGAACAGTATGAATCTGTTTGCTGATAGTTTAATGACTAGGCTGGAATTAAAAGCATTTTGAACAAACCACATATTTAAAAAAAATCACCAGCCACTTTATTACACACACCGATTTTGGTCCTTATTGACATCATAGTAGACAACAGTTTTTCCAGTCTTCTACTGTCCAATTTTGCTAAGCTCATGTTACCTGTAGCCTCAGTTTCATGTTCACAGGTGACAGGAGTGGCACCTAGTGTGGTCTTATGATGCTGTAGCTAATCTGTTTCAATGTTCAATGTGTTGTGTTTCATGGGGATTTTGGGAAGCAATTTTGCCAAGTGACACTAAACACTGACCGTAATAATCATTCTAGACCAAGATGCCTACCCGGAGCAGCTTTACACCATCTGCACCTCATGGTAATGAGAGTATAAATAGTCTGATTGATAATTTGCATAATTTAATAAATAAATAAATATCTGCGCATCCCCCGAGTGGTGCTGTGGTAAAGTGTCGCCCTATAATCCAGAGATCACCAGTTCGTTTCCCGTGTGAAACACCTAATAGTCTTCACCCCTCCCTGGCTGGTAGTAGTAGCCCTGACCCCCCCAATAAATAAATATCTAATAATGATAACAACAACAACAAAAATTTACATCATGTTCTGTGTTCTCAGTGGATCTGCCAGACTTGTGAATTATCTGAAGTGATTAGATACTTTAGGTACACTTTACTGTCTGTTTAACACTGTCCATGATTGGTTTATGTGAATACAGTATGAGAAAGAAAAAAAAAATACAAATTATCCCTGTGCAATGGTTTTTATGATGTACTAAGTGCCGTTCCAGCCACATCACAATTTCAACAAGTCCGATAGATAAAACGATTATTTACTGTCACAGTCTTTGTTATTGTACTGTTAAATTGTTTAGTAAATCTTAAGCTAAGGGCAGCATCTTCAGGGTGTCTGTGTGTGGAGTTAGCATGTTCTCCCCGTGCTCAGTGGGTTTCTTCCCACAGCCAAAAGACATGCGGTGTAGGCTGACTGGCATTTTCAAATTATCCAGTGTACAGTATGATAAGGTTAGTGCCCTGTGATGTGTCGAGATCATAGGGGAGGCTCCAGTACTCTGTGACAGTAAAACTGACGCTTTTTAATAGAAAAATACATTAATTATGTATATGCATCACTAATAAATTTAAAGGCTGCTGTGATAAAATGCTTTGTGAGATGAAATGATAAAGAGAACACTCACTTAGTCACTCATTTATATCACTTTATCCTGTATTCTGTACCCAGAACGACTACAGGCCCATCGCTCTAACGTCACATATTATGAAGGTTTTTGAGAGACTTATCCTGGATACACTTCGTCCCCAGGTGAAGTCTTCTCTTGACCCTCTTCAGTTTGCCTATCAGCCACTCCTGGGAGTAGATGACGCCATTATACACCTGCTCCACCGTACCTACTCCCACCTCGACAAACCTGGGACCAGTGTGAGGATTATGTTCTTTGACTTCTCCAGTGCCTTCAACACCATACGACCGGCTGTACTGGTGGAGAAACTAAGGATCATGGAAATTGACACTCCCTTGGTCTCCTGGATAATCAACTACCTGACCTGCCGTCCCCAGTATGTTCGTTTACAAAACTGTGTGTCTGACACTGTGATCTGCAGCACTGGTGCTCCTCAGGGGACTGTTCTGTCTCCATTTCTTTTCACCCTCTATACATCAGACTTTAAATATAATTCAGGATCATGCCATTTACAGAAGTTCTCTGACGACTCTGTGGTGGTGGGATGTATTAAGGACGGTGACATATCCGAGTACCAGTCTGTGGTGGATGACTTTGTTTTCTGGTGTGAGCGCAACCACCTTCAACTCAACATCAAGAAAACAAAGGAACTGGTGATCGACTTTAGGAAAGGTGGAACCCCTGTGACTCCTATATCTGTCCAGGGAGAGACAGTGGACATGGTCTCTGAGTACAAATACCTGGGAGTGCATCTGGATAACAAACTGGACTGGTCAGTTAACACAATGGCCCTCTACAAGAAAGGACAGAGCAGGTTGTACTTTTTGAAAAAGCTCAGGTCTTTCAACATCTGCAATACCATTCTTCAGATGTTTTACGAATCTGTTGTGGCGAGTGTCGTCTTCTATGCTGTGGTCTGTTGGGGCTGTAACATACTGTAAAAGCGGCAGACAGAAACAAACTGTCTACAAACTTCATTAAAAGGACCGGATCTGTCCTGGGCTTAGATCTGGACTCTGTTGATGTCGCGGCAAGGAGGCGGATCCTGTTCAAAATGCGCACATTCTTGAACAATCCTTCTCACCCGCTATACAGAGTTCTCTCCGACCAGAGGAGCAATTTCAGCCAGAGACTGATTATGACCAGGTGTTCTACAGAGCGCCACAGGAGAGCTTTTCTCTCAATGGCCATAAAATTATATAACTCATCTCTGTGACATTTTCACTATGGGATAGGGACTGTCAGTAGTTCCTGTTCAGTAATACTTTATGACACTACTGTTCCCACAACTCAAGTTCCAAGTGCAATATCTGATTACAATACATTTGTGCAATATTTCTTTTCATTTACACTACATTTTTAGTGCAATATGTAACTTAATTGTGTGCTAGATGTAATTCTATTCTATTTTACTTCTATTTACTGTTATTTTTCTTTGCATTTTTATTTCTTTAATTAATTTTTTCCTGTATAATTAAATTTTTTCCTTTCTTTCCAGTAAATTAATCAGAGCAACTGTATAACCAAGACAAAGAAATTTCCATTTGTTCTTTGAATCTTGAGTAGTCTTTATACCAAATACTTTTTACTCTTACTTAAGTAATATTCTGGCTGACTACTTTTTACTTCTACTTGGGTAATATCATTTTGAAGTACAGCTACTCCTACTTGAGTACAATTTTTGGCTCCTCTACCTACCTCTGCCAGTGGATCTGCATAATTGGACATCTTGGCATTATATATGTTATAAGTATTGATTGTAAATTGTATGTAATATTTCATTTCTAGTGTGTTTATGATATTATGTGTGCATGAGAACAGAGTGTTTTCTTTCTTTGACCTCGACACGCTGCGCTATCTGCAAAGACATTCCTTAGTATAATCTATGTTCCGGGTTGTAAAACTGCTGAAGGCTCATAATTGCAGAACTGTTCCCAAGCTTCTGTTCTTCTCCACGTTATCTTTTATGATCATTCCAGAACAGATGTAACCACTCCTGCACCCTCCTTTTGGTACTTTTTGTGTGTGTGTGTGTGTGTGTGTGCATATATATACTCAGCAAAAAAAGAAACGTCCTCTGACTTTCAACTCTTTTTACTTTCAGTAAACTTAATGTGTAAATATTTGTATGAACACT